>JARJHM010000175.1:0-487602 GCA_033356055.1 Carex pumila | reverse complement strand
ACAACCCTAATACAACACTCCAACTGAATGTATTTGGAGCACTCTAGTTGTGTCTTAAGATAGCAAGATAAGGGCATTTACAACCCTAATACAACACTCTAATTGAAGGTGTTTGAAGCACTCTAGTTGTGTCTCTACATGGCAAGATAAAAGGGCATTTACAACCCTAATACAACACTCCAATTGAATGTGTTTAGAGTACTCTAGTTGTGTCTCTATATAGCAAGATAATAGGGCATTTCGAATGCTAGTACAACACTCCAATTAAAGGTGTTTTGAGCACTTTAGTTGTGCCTTTAGATGGCAAGATAATAGGTCATTCACAACCGTAATACAAGACTCTGATTGAAGGTGCTTGGAGCACTCTAGTTATATCTCTAGATGGCAAGATACGAGGCATTTACAACCGTAATACAACATTCCAATTGAAGGTGTTTGGGGCACTTCAATAGTGTCTCTAGATAGCCAGATAATAGGGCATTCACAACCGTAATACAACACTCTAGTTGAAGGTATTTGGCGCACTCTAGTCATGTGTCTATAAGGCAAGATAAAAGAGCATTTACAACCCTAATACAACACTTCAATTCAAGGTGTCTGGGGCACTCTAGTTTTGTCTGTAGATGGCATTATAATATGGCATTTACAACCGTACTACAACACTCCAATTGAAGTTGTTTGGAGCACTCTATTCGTGTCTCTACAAAGCAAGATAAAAGGGTGTTTACAACCCTAATTAAACATTCTAATTGATTGTATTTGGAGTACTCGAGTAGTGTCTTTAGATGACAAGATAATAGGGCATTCACAACCATAATACAACTCTCCAATTGAAGGTGCTTGAAGCACTCAAGTTGTGTCTCTAGATGGTAAGATAATTGGTCATTTACAACCCTACTACAACACCATAATTGTAGGTGTTTGAGGCACTCTATTCGTGTCTCTATAAAGCAAGAAGATATAAGGGTGTTTATAACTCTAATTAAACACTCTAATTGAAGGTGTTTGGAGCACTTTAGTAGTGTCTCCATATGACAAGATAATGGGGCATTTAGATCCCGACTAGAACACTCCAATTGACGTTATTTGGAGCACTCGAGTCTTGTCTCTATATTGCAAGATAATAGGCATTCGCAACCCTAGTACAACACTGAAATTGAAGGTGTTTGGAGCACTCTAGTTGTGTCTCTAGATGACAAGATAATAAGGCATTCACAACCGTAATACAACATTTCAATTGAAAGTGTTTGGAGCACTCTAGTCATGTGCAAGATAAAAGGGCATTTACAACCCTAATACAACACTCCAATCGAAGGTGTCTGGGGCACTCTAGTAGTGTCTCTATATGACAAGGGAATAGGGAATTTACAACCCTAATACTACACTCCAATTAAAGGTGTTTGGAGCACTCTAGTTGTGTTTCAAGATGGCTAGATAATAGGGCATTTACCACCCTACTAAAACACTCCAACTGAAGTTGTTTCGAGCACCCTATCCATACCTCTTTGAAACAAGATAAAAGGGCGTTACCAACCCCAATTAAACACTCAAATTGAGGGTGTTTGGAGCACTCGAGTAGTGTCTCCAGATGCCAACATAATAGGGCATTCACAACCCTAATACAACACTCCAATTAAATTTGTTTGGAGCACACTCTAGTTGTGTCTCTCTAGATGGCAAGATAATAGGGCAGTCACAACCATAATACAACACTCCAATTGAAGATGTCTGGGGCACTCTAGTAGTGTATATGACAAGTTAATAGGGAATTTGCCATCCTAATCCTACACTCCAATTAAATGTGTTTGGAGCACTCTAGTTGTGTTTCGAGATGGCAAGATAATAGGGCATTTACCACCCTACTACAACACTCCAATTGAACTTGTTTGGAGCACCCTATTCGTGCCTCTTCAAAAACAAGATAAAAGGGTGTTAACAACCCCAACTAAACACTCTAATTGATGGTGTTTGGAACACTCGAGTAGTATCTCCATATGACAACATAATAGGGCATTCGCAACCCTAATACAACACTCCAATTAAATGTGTTTGGAGCACTCTAGTTGTGTCTTTTGATAGGAAGATAATAGGTCATTCACAACCCTAATACAACACTCCAATTGAAGGTGTTTGTAGCACTCTAGTCGTGTCTCTACATGGCAAGATAAAAGGGCATTTACAACCCTAAATGACACTCTAATTGAAGGTGTTTGGAGCACTCTAATTGAGTAACTATTTGACAATATAATAGGGCATTCACAACCTTAATACAACACTCCAATTAAAGGTGTTTGGAGCACTTTAGTTGTGTCTCTAGATGGCAAGATAATAGGGCATTTACAACCCTAATACGACACTCTAATTGAAGGTGTTTGGAGCACTCTAGTTGTGTCTCGATATGGCAAGATAAAAGGGCATTTACGACCCTAATACAACACTCCAATTGGAGGTGTTCGGAGCACTCTAATAGTGGCTCTATATAGCAAATAGGACATTTACAACCGTAATACACCACTCCGATTAAAGGTGTTCGAAGCACCTTAGTTGTGTCTCTATATGGCAAGATAATAGTGCATTTATAATCCTAATACAACACTCCAATTGAATGTGTTTGGAGCACTCTAGTTGTGTCTTAAGATAGCAAGATAAGGGCATTTAGAACCCTAAAACAACACTCTAATTGAATGTGTTCGGAGCAGATGAGTCATGTCTCTATATGGCAAGATAATAGGGCATTCACAACCCTAATACAACACTCCAATTGAAGGTGTTTGGAGCACTCTAGTTGTATATCTAAATGGCAAGATAATAAAGTATTTACAACCCTAATACAACATTCCAATTGAAGGTGTTTGGGGCAATTTAGTTGTGTCTTTAGATGGCAAGATAATAGGTCATTCACAACCGTAAGACAACACTCCAATTGAAGATGTTTGGAGCACTCTAGTCGTGTCTCTATATGGAAAGATAAAAGGGCATTTACAACCCTAACACAACACTCTATTTGTAGGTGTCCGGAGCACACGAGTCGTGTCTCTATATGGCAGGATAATATGGCATTTACAACCCTTACACGGCACACTAATTGAAGGTGTCCAGAGCACTCAAGTCGTGTCTCTATATGACTAGATAATAGGGCATTGATAACCCTAATACAACACTCCAATCGATGGTGTCTGGGGCACTCTAGTCGTGTCTCTATATGACAAGGTAATAGGGAATTTACAACCCTAATACTACACTCCAATTAAAGGTGTTTGGAGCAGTGGAGTAGTGTCTCCACTTGATAAGATAAAAGGGAATTTTCAACCGAATACAACACTCCAATTAAAGTTGTTTGGAGCATTCTAGTTATGTCTATAGATAGCATGATAATAGGGCATATGCAACCCTACTACAACACTCCAATTGAATGTGTTTGGAGCACTCGAGTAATGTTTCCAGATGAGAATAGGGCATTTCACAACCCTAATAGAACATGTTCAAGATGCTCCTCCCAAGTAGGACTATAAATAAGAATATCGTCAAGATAAACAATAACGAAGTTATCAATGTAAGGTCTCAATATGTCATTCATAAGTCTCATAAAGGTCGCAGGGGCATTGCAAAGTCCAAATGGCATGACTAGCCATTCAAATAGACCTTGTCTTGTCTTGAATGTTGTTTTCCATGTGTCGTCTTCTCGAATTCGAACTTGGTGGTAGCCAGACTTCAAATCCAGCTTGGTGAAGTAGCGTGCATGTTTTAATTGGTCGAGTAGATCATCAATTCGAGGAAGTGGGTATCGATTCGTCACCGAAATTTTATTGAGTGCACGATAGGCGATGCACATCCTCCAACTTCCATATTTCTTTGGAACTAGAACCACAAGTGAGCCACATGGAGAATTGCTTGGCTTAAGTACTCCATTCTCAAGTAACTCGGACACCTGCTTTTTAATCTCATCATTTTCAATTACTGAATACCGATACATACCAAGATTTGCCAGAGTTGAGTCGGCAATGAGATTGATCTCGTGTTCCACTTCTCTTTCGGGTGGAAGACCTTGCAAACCATTAAAAAGGCTTGAAAATTTCCCACACAACATTTGTAAGTCCCGCTTCATTGGAACTTCGGCTTTAGATTCATTTTCAGAGGGCTGAATTAAAAGTAATACGAACCTTTGCGAGGCATTAACTATCCTCTTTGCTTGACAAGCTGTGATCAAATCAGCTCCCTGGTTTATTTTTTCACGAGAGAATATGTAATTTTTACCATCTTTCGTGAACTGGTATTGTTGTCGTCTTCTATAGAATATAGCATCTCGATCCCACAAATACGGGCTCCCAAGTATGACTTGGCATATGTCGAGAGGTACCACTTCACACGTCACCTCATCAATGTACTGGCTTGTAACAGCGAACTTAAATGTACACTGTCGCTTGATTTGTAATTCATTCTCCTTGTGTATCCAGACCAATGGATAAGGCTTTGGATGTGGTGTTGTTGCTAATCCCAACTTTTGGACCAATTGTTCGGAGATGAGATTTTTTTGGCTTCCAGTGTCAATAATGGCACTGATAACCTCTTGTTTCACCTGAATCTTCAAAACAAAGAGCTCTTCCCTTTTGTCAATCTCATCTAACAATTCTGAGTCTATCTTCCTTGGCATTGCCATCAAAGATAGGCTAGGATCCGCATGTTGGACTTGATCAACAATGATTGGCTCATTGTTTTGAACAATTGTAACAGTAGCTTTACCTTTCTGCCACTTCGTTGGAAACAATTCAGGATGCACCTTCCAGCATTTTTCTTTAGTATGGCCTTTGATTTTACAATAATCACAATATTGTTCATGTTTTGTTGTTAAAGACGAGGCAACCACATTCTTCATTTTTTGCTTTGACTAGCCAATTTTTGTGTTACCAAAGGCTCGATCTCCACGACCATTCTTCTTCTCGAGAGTCATGGCAATTGAACTTGCACTGGACACATCTTTCATGAGAAATAGATGTAACCCTGTACCTATTTGTTGTTGTAGGCCGGAGATGTATTTCATCAATGCTGATGATTCATTTAATGAGACACCTAGTGATATAGCCAGACGCCTAAATTCGGTGTAATCTTGCACGGATTGATCTCGTCTTTGTCGAAGGTTGTGCCAACGACTCCAACGGTCTTCTTCAAAACCCATCGGATAGAATTCTTTACAGATGAGTTGAGTGAAGTGTTCCCATGACACCTCCTCATCAGAATGAGAAGCGAGAAAAGAGTTCCACCATGTCAAGGCATGATTCGTCAGTTTTAGCCTTGCAAATGAGACTTTGGCTTCACTACTATAACCATAGAGGTCAAAGTAAGTCTCAAGTTGACTTAACCAAGAGTCAAGTTTTTTAGCATCTATCGACCCATCATAGGTCAGAATATCAGTTCTAGCCTCCACCTTGAAAGGTCTTAGCTATGTAGACTCATCTTCATTTCGTCGATGAGGCTTCTTATTTTTTGTGTTTTGGACCCGTTTCAAGGCTCTTTATCATTTCTGTGGACTCCGCATCATCTTGCTGGGCAATCCAGTCAAGAACAGTTTTCATCTGTTCTGACAATGTAACTATAGCATTAGCTACATCTGCTATTGTAGTTTCTTCTGACATTGTAACAGATGGAGATGTTATTTTTCGGGGTTGTCGGTGAATTTTTAATTCTTTGAAAGATTCGCCGGTCGCCTTATAATCACTTCTTATGAATACCATACACAGGTAAGAACCTGCTCTGATACCAAACTTGATCCGTATGAGAGTGATAAGAATTTAATAACTTTCACACAAATCATTATATTTTAATATTTCTTTTCTCTCTCCAAAAATAGGAGGCAGAATTGTATTCTTTTTATTGTTCTCTCTCTCTCTCTCTCTCTCTCTCTCTCTCTCTCTGTCATTCTTTTACATTTTCACTCCTTTATATAGGAGGCTTACAATTTCTTTCATCCATACATTTTCACTGGACTTGAAACAAACCATCTTAAATTAGTAAAACATAAATCTAAAATTAATGCAGACAGTTATTAATTTTTGTATCGTCATATCGTCCCGGATTAGATGGTGAATGTATAAATGAAGACAAAGACGAAGACTTAGTGTAGTTGTTTTAGTTTATGTTTTGTATTGCGTATGTTTTGTTTGAAGACTACTGTATGTTTAGTGTATATTTTGTTATTTAGCTTGTTTAGTATATGTTTTGTTATTTAGCTTATTTATTTTAAGTATTCAATTTGTTATTTTATTTAATTATTTAATTTATTGCACTAACTTGTCAAATATATATATATATATGAGTAAAGCTAATATACACTTAAGTGTACCAATGAACCCATACACTTAACCCTAGAACCGTACGATTAGCTTTGAGATTCGTGTATCACGACTTTTAAAGAAACTACATGACTTTTAAAGAATCTACACGAATCTCAAAGCTAATCATACGGTTCTAGGGTTAAGTGTATGGGTTCATTGGTACACTTAAGTGTATATTAGCTTTACTCATATATATATATATATATATATATATATATATATATAGAGATGGACTTGGGTGAGACGCGGAGTATACGCGTTTGGTGCTCCACGGTACGGTTTAGCCATTTTGAAAATTCAAACAACCGATCCGAACCGTTCATCTTGTTCTCCATATTGAAATGTGCTTGGAGACCAAATTTTACATTTTTTGGAATTTTTTTACTATTTATTAAGCAATTTTGAATGCCGCTGATCTGATGGTTCAGAAAATTTTACTGTTTTTTACTGTTCACAGCAAAACAGCAACTTTCAAAAATGCTTAATAAATAGTAAAAAATTTCCAAAAAATGTAAAAATTAGTCTCCAAGCACATTTCATTATGGATTAAACATCTAACGGTTCGGATCGGTCGTTTGGACTTTCAAAATGAAAATACGGCGTGAAGTACAAACGGCGTATACACCGCGTCTCACCCAAGTCCATCTCATATATATATATATATATATATATATATATATAGGTTTTGGCTAATATGCTATGGGTAGTTAAGAGGCCTTCGTGCTAAGGCTCGAATTTCGAGTTTTCAAAATCCTAACGGTCGATCTGAACCATTCATCTTGTTCTCCATATTAATATGTGCTTGGAGACCAAATTTTACATTTTTCTGGATTTTTTTACTATTTATTAAGCCACTTTGAAAACCGCTGATCCAACGGTAGTTTCTGGTTTTACTGTTGGGTTAAGCCACCGTTGGATCAGGGGATTTCAAAGTGGCATAATAAATAGTAAAAAATTCAGAAAAATATAAAATTTGGTCTCCAAGCACATATTAATATGGAGAACAAGATGAACGGTTCGGATCGACCGTTAAGATTTTGAAAACTCGAAATCCGAGCTGTAGCATGGAGACCTCTTAGCTACCCATAGTACCGTAGCATGGAGACCTCTTAGCTACCCATAGCACCGTAGCCACGTCCTATATATATATATATATATATATATATATATATATATATATATATATATATATATATAGGGTCTGTCTAAATTGCTGCTGGCAGTATTTCAGCAGAGGTGCTGCCGGGGCTATATTTAGCCGTGTGATGTCCAAATAACAAATCCAAACTGTTAGATATTTAATTTATATTGTAATCTACTTGGATACCAAATTTTACATTTTTTGGAATTTTTTTACTATATATTAAGCTAGTTTGAAAACCGCTGATTTCAGTAAATTTTCGCAGCATTGAAATCAGCAGTTTTCAAACCAGCTTAATATATAGTAAAAAAATTCCAAAAAATATAAAATTTGGTCTCCAAGTAGATTATAATAGATTAAACATTTAACGGTTTGGATTTTTTGTTTGGATATCACAAAACAGAAAAATGGATGGCAGCACCGTCGGCAGAAATGCTGCCAGCAGCAAATTAGCCACAGCCTATATATATATATATATATATATATATATGGATAATATGAAATAAAAGGAGAAATATAATTCAATGATTCAGAATATGGATGATATGAAATGATTAAATAACTTGAAAACTCAAAAAAAAATATGAAAATATAATCCTAGCCGAAACAGGGTGCCCCCCCCCCCCCCCCCCCACACCCACACACACACAAAACAGGGCCATAACAGAGGCACAGAAATAGCAGAAACAACTTGTTCTTGGCAAAAACAGGGGCTATCTATAGCTGAAATCTGACAGAAACGGGGCCAAAACAGAAGATGCAAAATGATGGGTGTTTGACGAAAGCCAAAACAGGAGGTCCTGACCGAAACAGGGGCCACAACAGAGGCACAAAAATAGCAAAAATTCAAATTTAGCCGAAACAGAAGATCCCTGACTGAAACAAGAGCCGAAACAGGTGCTCAAAAGTAATTTTTGAGGAAAAAAAATAGTCTTCTAGTTAAAAAAACATAGTCTTCTAATTAAAAAAAATAGTCTTTTGATTAAAAAAACATACCAACTTAATATTTTAATTAAAAAAACTCATAATTGTTCAGCGTTCTTTACGTCTTAATATTCTATTCATAATATGACCAGCTATAAGCCGTCTACTAGATGGTCGACTACCGGATGGCTCTGCTTGGCTACTAAATGATCGACTACCGGATGGCTCTGTTTCTACCAAATGGACTGCTACCAGATATGCTTCTTCGCGAATCTTGTATAGTAGTTGCCTCTACATACATAGCAGATGCCTCTGGACATGGACCAGATACGCTTCTTCCTCTTCCACCAGTTGCTCCTTTTAAATAATGACAAAAACATGATTAGGTATGTAAAATAATAAAAATATTCCCTTATTCACTCTGTAATTTCCAACCTGAAGTTCTTATTCTATTTGATCCCTCTTAACAATGTACTCTATTGCGTGGCCTAATTCGAGCTTAATTTGGAATTCTCTTGTGCTTTCTCCTACCCTTATTAATTTTATTTGGGGTTTGACCTGATTATAGGTGCTCTCGCGTCAAATGACTAATTGTGGGCATTACCAAAGCCAAAAAAATTACCTCTCCATGTGTTGACATAATTTTCAAATCTATAATAGTAGCTTACATAGCTCCTCGAATTTAGACGTAACTGACAACACACCATTAGGACATGGTTGCAAGGAATGCCAATAAATTTTTGACACTCACAAATAGGCATCCCCTCTCTCCAAATGAAAATCTAACTTCATACTTTATATCTCCTTTCATCCCCTACAATAAATAAATCAAAATAATTAAGGGTTAATTTCTCATGTACCCTCGAAGAGTTCTTTAATTTCTTATTTACCCCTCAACTCTTGAATATATCTAATTTGTCCCTTGACCTTTAAAATTCTTTCTTTTTACCCATAGAGTTAATTACTCTTTATCAAAATATTTTTTTTCCCATTGTACCCTTGTGTGGTTTCTCTAATCAAAGCACATCTATCTCTTAACAAATTCAAATTTAAGTACCAAATAAAGTATTAATTTACACTGTTTAATAAGTGAACAAAATTCACATGCTTCTCACTAGACATAACATCTTATTTTCCCAATTCAATCTCTTTTGCATTTTTTGCTGATTTAAATGGAAATTTTTGAGTTTAATATCATTTGCTTTTATTCTCAAGTTCCACTCAATACTGCTTTCATTTTTGTACCAATTTCGGTTCTAGTCTATGTTCAATTACCATGTGCCATATCGTTTCCTGGTCTATGCTAAATAATTGGTATTTTCTGCTGAGCCAAGTGGTGCCATGTTCAAACGAGCCCTGATTGTCATATCGAACTGGCTAGAGAGCAAACGAATGCTAACATATATATATATATATAGAGAGAGAGAGAGAGAGAGAGAGTTGGGCTATGGTGCATTGTAATGCATGAAGAGGTTTGTGCATTGGACCATAAATCTAAAATTCATAATCCAAATGGCCGATCCAAACTGTTCATCTTGTTCTCCATATTAATATGTGCTTGGAGACTAAATTTTACATTTTTCTAAATTTTTTTACTATTTATTAAGTATTTTACAAAATTGTTGATCCAACGGTGGCTTAACAAATAGTAAAATCAGCAGCTACCGTTGGATCAACAATTTTGTAAAATACTTAATAAATAGTAAAAAAATTTAGAAAAATATTAAATTTGGTCTCCAAGCACATATTAATATGGAGAACAAGATGAACAGTTTGGATCAGCCATTTAAATTTTGAATTTTAGATTTATGGTTCAATGCACAAACCTCTCCATGCATTGCAATGCACTATATATATATATATATTATTAGCTTATCAAGACTCGTTAAATTAGTAGTAGAAAATGTGCAGGTCGGTGCATCTAAAATTTTGCGTCTATAATAAATATTTATTATTACTTGAGACATTATCTGAACAAAATTATTCACAATCAATCGTCAATATTATTTTTAATTTTACAACCTAAAATATGATTGTTGTTCACATAAAAGAGTATGCACAAAGTTTCAGTACAGTAAACTGTACCTTTTAAACCTTGGTTACACCTTTCGATTCAAATTGCAAGTGCACAATGCTAACGAGCAATATATTCAAGTATCGATCCAAGGGATGATTCAAGTGTTAACCAGACTCTACTTAAATTAATAAACGACTAGAAGTTGGAAAAGTTGGTTTGGTTGTTTAAATTTCCTAAACAGTTCAATAGCAATGATTAAATGCGAGAAAGTAAATAACTTGGTCTAAATCAATAATAAAAAGGCATTTCCAGGGTTTCATACTCATCTCAGCCCCTGACACGGGCCGTATAGTTTTCTATATGGGTTGAGTCAGGTTACACGGGCCGGGTACTTTCGTACACAGTTCGTGTGGACTTCGATTTAATGCACCAGTTATTGTTTCTTTGTATTGTTCCTTTATGTAGGGTTCTACTGACTAAACCTAATGTTCCCAAACCTCAACTCTCGTAAGTCTCAATTATATATATTTTCGATTAGGGTTTTACCTCTAAAACTGCACCAAATCCCTTTTATTTTAGCTTAGTTTAACATAGAATATACCAAAGAACCAAGTTACTGCCTTTGTCTTGTTTAAATTGCAGAAATCGAGCAAAAGGAACAATTCTGTGGGTGCTTGTGTGGCCTATAGAAATTCTGTGTGAGCCACATAAAATAAATTCAAGCCAAAAATCAAAATTCGAAATTTATCAAGTTTTCTCCTTTCAAAACAGAGAGTTGTACGGGCCTTTGTGCGACCTTAAGGAATTTTGTGTGGGCCACACAAAATCCTACATGATCTCTAGCCAATTCTCCATTATATGTAGGCCGTAGGAAATTTGCACTGGCCGGAGAGAATTTGTGAAGGCCACACGAATGCAAGTCTGGCCTGATTTCACCATATCTCTTCAGATTTCCTTCCAGATTTCGGGGGATTGTTTCCCAAGGCACAAAAATAACTATATATTGACAAAGAGACACTAGAGGAAGACATCTTTCATCTTAACTTTTATTCTACACATCTTTTCTATCTTCCCCAAGTGATTGAAGGTGATTGGAGCAAAGGATTGAAGAGTTTCTCTAGCGAGCAGAGGTGAAGACAAGGGACAGCGAGCAAAGAGATTGGTGTTTTCTATTCTCTTTCTTCTTTTCCTTAGTTTTAATCATGTTTACTCTTGTATTTCTCTTGGATGTTAGCGCACCCATGAGAAGCTAGATTTCCTCTCTAGGGGCTTAGGCTTTAAACATGAACTTGTGTTAAAATCTACCTTAGTTGAATATTTTTCTCTATGATGATTGCTTGCTTACATGTTTGTTTTTGTTGATTTTATAATTCATGTGCTTGTATGATTTGTGTGCTTGTTAATTAGCGTCCCGTTTAGTTCTAACAAACTTAAAGTGCTAGGATCAAGGAATTGATGGTATCAAATTGTATACGTGAATAACCTTAATAAGATTAGAAATGACCAAATCTATTTCTTAGTTCAGAACCACAAGAAACAAATGTTGAATTGAGGTGAAGGACTTAATCGTGAAGCCTCATATATAATTGGGACCCCTAGAATTGAACCAAATATTGGTATGAAGGACTTAATCATGAAGTATTGATATTTAGGGATAAACTAGGCTAACATGTGCTTATGGTCTAGATAGTTAGGGTGAAGGACTTAATCATGAAATCCGAATTATCCAGGCACATCATTAATTCATGAAAGTGACCCTTTTTGATATTTAAGACTTAGAAACCCCATAATTGCAAACATGAATTTAGAAACCAACTAAGTGTTGATTTGACCAAGTGATTGTATGCCGAAAGCCCCTAGACTTCCATCTCATTAAATCACAAAACTCATTTTATTTGTTTGTTTAAATTGCTTTGTTTACTTTTAGACTCTCAATCGGGTATTGAACCCACAAAACTAATTTTCAAACAAACCCCATATTTACTTTTATTGCACTGTTTTAGAATTAATTAATTTAGTAAAAAGTAATATTTTCCGTTGTCTTTAGAT
The DNA here is from genome assembly GCA_033356055.1 of Carex pumila. Classification (NCBI taxonomy): domain Eukaryota; kingdom Viridiplantae; phylum Streptophyta; class Magnoliopsida; order Poales; family Cyperaceae; genus Carex; species Carex pumila. The sequence continues at coordinate 475,142 of JARJHM010000175.1, read as the reverse complement.
CGATACCTAAACTACTACAAGATAGGTTGTATGCTTGCAACTGACCTATTATTGTGTACTAAGGTTTTATAAATTTAAAAGTGAAAAAAGTGTATTAAATTGACCCATTATCCAATACCTAAAATACACAACATATATTGGTTCATAAAACTTGATATGGAGTTGCAATATTAACCATCGTCGGATTCTAGACCTCAACTTTCATATCGGTCTGAATTTCCTAGTTGCTTATTTGGTATTCTAAAGGCAATCTCCTACCTGTCGATAAGAGGAAATGTTCACTTTTCGGATCACTAAACCTACCTCATGTACTTAGTTTTGGTTGAAAGATTATAATGGGTGAAATGCGCTTTAGATGTGATCATGCATCTAATGACAAACTAATATAAATCAAACAATTTAATCTAAGCAATTAAAATCAAACACAATCAAGCAAACACAAATTTCAATACAAAAATCCAATAACTATCATGCAAAACAAAACATTTGATTACATCTTAACCCTAGAAACAAAGAAATCTACTCAACCATAGTTCTAAAATAAATAAAACAAATAAGATAAAGAGAAATCATGATAAAACCCAAATAAGAAGAAGATCCACAACAAAACTTGCGTCTTTTGCTTCTCAACTTTGCCTCCAAGCAATAGCCGCCAATCCCAAAACCCTAGGAATGCTTCTCTGCTCTAGAATTTGCTCTCTGGTGAAAGAAATCTCGCTTATATGTTTTTCTGACCGACCTTCCTTCAATAGGCCTTGTTTCCAGATTCTGGATCTGTTTCCGAATTTGCCTGACACGGCCCATACAAAATCCTGTCCAGGTCGTGTAAAAATTTCTGAATTCCAAATTCTTCCTCGATTTTGCCTGATTCCTGCAAAATAAAAACAAACTTGCAGCAGTACCACATTCTATAGATATTTTAATAAAATGCGATCGATTTAATAGTTTTAAACACATATTTTGGTACAAAATACAGGTCGAAATATAGATAAGTTTGCAAGATATCAATCGTAATTGAAAAAAAAACTCACTACAATCTTTAGATCAAAGCTAACAACACAATGTAGAGGCTGATCTATAAAAACACAATATTTCGATGAAGCTTGATTTTGAACTGAAAATAATGAAAATGGTGGAGAAGAAGAAGAAAATTTATGTTGTAGGGAGAGAGGGAGAAGAATATATTTATATTAAAAAATGAGTCTTTGAAAAAAAACATGAAAACCAAATGGCCATTTTGGTCTGGAGGAAACAACCTTCTTACACCGTTGGCCACACAAAAAATTATGAAAAAGTAAAAAAAAAAAAAACTGGAGGCTGAATGGCTAATTCAGTATGGAGGAAAAGCAAATGTGGAGACTGAATGGCCATTTCAGTCTTTGGGATTTTTGAAAAAAAAAAATCTAACCATGCTGGTTTGCTAAATTTTATTTAATTAATTATGGTTTATAAAAAAAATCGAAAAAGAGGGGTCTGGATCCCTAAAGTAACTTAATCTTTGGATTTTGGATCGAGGCCATCCGATTCAAATTTGTCGATCGAGATTGCTTCACGATTCAAATTCATGTCTCAAGATACGTGCACTCCACTTTGGAAAGATTATCTCATATTCAAATTGGACGGTTCCAATTTAAAACCCAAAGATTGGGTCCTGATTTAAAACCCAAAGATTAGGGTGTTTGAGAAGATCATGCTGACCGAAATAGGAAGAAAAGGAAAAGCAGAGTGAAAGTTGGTCAAAAAGCACATCGCTCTGCGTGACTACAGTGGGAATGCGCAAAAACAGAGAAAAAGAAAAGAAAAGAGGTTTTGTCTATGATGATATAATTTTCATATGGCGAGTACGTATATAATTAAATTTGGACTTCTATATGCTTGATAACACGAAATAAATGCATAAAATCAAAATTATTTATTAATGACTGAGATTGCAATGTGTTTTGATGAGTGGCTGAGATCTATCAAATAAACGGTTGAGATTTTGTCTGAGCAGATAAGTGCTTGGAACCTAATTTTTTTTGCATGATATTAGTAGTCCTGATATTAATAATAAGATATAATTATATAATATTAATATATTAATAATAAATATAATATATTATAAAATTATTATAATTATAACATTAATATATTAATAGTAAGTATAATATTTTATAATATTATTATAATAATTAATTAATATATTAACAATATAACATATTAATGATAATTATGAATAACAAGATACTAATTATATAATATTATTATAATAATTATTTAATATATTAACAATATAAGATATTAATTATATAATTATATATTAATAACAACTACTAATAATAAGATACTAATTATATAATATTAATATATTAATTATAACTATACTATATTATAATATTATTATATTAATTATTTAATATATTAACAATATAATATATTAATTATATAGTTATATATTGTTCATAAGATACTAGTTATATAATGAGAAGGGATCCAATTACACTTTTTTTGGTGACACCAAATTACACTCGATTTTCAAATTTTTTAAAGTTCAAATAGTTGATCCAAACCATTTAATATAATGTATATATTAAAATATGCTTGCAAATTAAATTTTTTATTTTTTATAATTTTTTTAATATTTATTAAGTATTTCACAAAATCGTTATATTTAGACTGTTGAATTTTTGTACCCATCTTAATAAATAGTAAAAAAAATTCAAAAAAATGTAAAATTTGATCTGCAATCACATTTTAACATATCCATCATGTTAAATAGTTTGGATAGACTATTTGGACTTTGAAAATATAGAGTGTAATTCAGTGTCACCAAAAAAAGGATGTAATTGGATCTCTTATATAATATAAATATATTAAATACTATAATTTATTACAACTTTATTATAATTATTATTTAATATATTAACAATATAAGATATAAATTATATAATTATATACTAATAATAATTGTTATTAAAAATATACTAATGATATAGAAATAATATATTATTATAACCATTCAAGTTAGGCCACGACGTGCAATAAAATTAAACTACTATGTGAGGTGATTTAACTTAGACTGGTCTAAAGATCAGTTTATACCATCTTAGTCCGGCTCAATTAATGCTCGTTTGGTGGAATAACGAGAACTAAACCCCTTATTCCAACCTTTATGCCACCAAACATGGGATAGTTTCTTTAGACAGGCTTTAGCCCCTTAGCTGCTTGTTGGCTGAACAAATGTGTCTTAGATAGGTTTAAAGTACCTTTCGTAAGCTTTCTTAGAGCAAATTCTTAAGCTGATAAAAACCCAGATTTAAGGTGCAGTGTCTCCTTAGAGCTCCTCCTTAACACCTTTATACACTCTAAGCTACATTGTTCTAATCCAAAATCAGTCCGACAATTCCTTCTTAGCACAGTTTAACTTAAGCTATACACCATGTTTGGTTGTGGCCTAAATGGTGGAATAAGGAGTTTAGGCCTCGTTATTCCACCAAACGTGCCTTAAATGAGCCGGCCTAAGATGGCATAAGCCGATATTTAGACCGGCCTAAATTAAGCCACCTCACATGGTGGTTTAATTTTTATTCCACCTCGTGGCTTAACTTGAATGATTATAATAATATTTTATTTGTATATAATTAGTATATTATTGTTAATAATTATTAGTAGTATATAATTAATATATTATATTATTAATATATTAAATAATTATTATAATAATATTATATAATTAATATCCTTTTATTAATAATTATTATTAATAAATAATTATAAAATTATTATGTTATATTGTTAATATATTAATATTGTGTAATTAGTATCTTATTAACAATATATAACTATATAATTGATATGTTATATTTTTAATGTATTAAATAATTATTTTAATAATATTATAATATATTAATATTATATAATTAGTATCTTATTATTTATACTAATTATTAATATATAATTAATACCCTATATTGTTAATATATTAAATAATTATTATAATAATATATTAATATTATATAATTAATATTTTCTTATTCATAATTATTATTAATATGTAATTATATAATTAATATGTTATACTGTTAATATATTAAATAATTATTATAATAATATTACAATATATTATAGTTGTTATTAATATATTAATATCATATAATTAGTATCTTATTATTAATAATTAATATTCTTAATATAATAATATAATATAGTTGTTATTGATATATTAATATTATATAATTAGTATCTTATTATTAATAATTATTACTAATATATATAATTATATAATTAATATTTTATACTGTTAATATATTAAATTATTATTTTAATAAGATTATATAATTAGTAATTATTATTAATTTATAATTATACTATTAATTTTTTATTATTAATATATAATTAATATTTATATTGTTAATATATTAAATAAATTTTATAATAATATATAAATATATTACAATTATTATTAATATATTAATATTATATAATTAGTATTTTATTATAAATAATTAACTAATTTAGACTTTTAAACTTTAATCATCCATCAACTCTAATCAAACAACGAATTATTTAAGCTATAGTTTAACTTTAGGTCTCAACCAAACATGAATAATTTTAATCGACCTAAATTGAAATAGCTAATTTAAACCTCCTTAGCTTTAGACCACAACCAAAACCAAACATGAGGTAAGGCTCTAAAACTTACCCCCCTGAAATCAGTCTTCAAATGGTTGCTTCATTCTCGCTTTCTTTCCAGTTATCAATACCAAAAGATTATTGCTTTCGTTTTGCCATCTGTCAAATTGTACCACATTTTTTAAATTGTAAATATTTAATGTTGTTATTGGTAAAATTATGTAAATGTCTCTTCAAAATTAACTATTTTTATTAAAATCAATTACGTATTTATCATGTTACGTCACAGTGTGCCAGGTATTTCCTTCTCTACCCAACTCTTGTAGCACATATCATGTTAAAATATCATGCTAAATTGAACAGAAAACAAGGGCAAAGTAAAAGAAAATTAACATACTCGTGTATAATACAGTACCGTACATCAGGCCATGAAAGATATAAAATCATGATAAGACGATGCAAGAATGAAAGAAAAAAAAATCATAAATAATTTACAAATAAAAGAGATGCGCCCCACTGTGCATTAAACATGTTGTATCATTGTGTCGACTCAATTTTCTTTTTCATGGATGGTGCAATGTGAAGCCATGAACTCAAAGGTTTTGGGTATCTGGTCACTCGGTCGAACTCCCTCACACAAACAAATCCTGCAAGCACAGTAGGTAAAAATATAAAATGGGCACCAACAGAACCAATCACTGGTGCAAGTAAAAAAATGGGCACAATGAGAACCTGTCAATTGTGAAGTTCCAAGTGTTTCATTCTATATATTTTAAAAAAAAGGAGAAATGCATGTTTTATACTTGTACCTCTCCAGAAGCAATACTGTATTTCATCTGTTGGTAAACCTGCAAATGGAATCTGTAATATCAATACAAGTGAATTTATTACAGCTCTATTGAGTAAGGTAATGTACGAGAACAAAATTTACCTTTCAGGATAGATGATACTGTGCTACCAAAATAAATAGGACGCCTTCTCAACCTCCAAATCTCTTCTCTAGGAACCATTACCGGGTTTCGAGTTGTGCAATGATCAGCAAAGACCTGCATGTTATGTGCACTAGAATCACTAAATCACCATTCATCATTCAAGGTTAAAAAGTAACAGCTTATCTTTTAGGTCACAAATCACAAAACTCTCAATTGCACAGAGTATATTATGGAAGTCGTCATCATAATCATTGTCATTATTTAATAAAATGGAGAATAGTAAGCTCAAAGTTCTTCCATAATTTATGAAATCAATTAAATGAATTCACGACATAAAAAAGGCTAAGATGACTGCCCAAAGAATATTGTAATATTTAGGATATGTGTACTAAATTAAACAAACACAGTGTAACCTCACGTAATGCTAATGAAATTCATGAATTTATTGCAGTATCATGATTTGGTAGTGCATCAGTAAGCAGTATTCCCTATTTTGGCATTTGATTCATGGACCAAGGGTTTGTTTTCTTCTCATTTTATACTATCATGTGTTGAAAATTCAATTTCCATTGGCTTTCCAGGGTAAAAGGATTACAGATGCCACCCGATAAAGCAATTTCTTGGCATATAATGTAACACCAGAGCAATGCATGAAAGAAATTAATTACAACAGACCCTAATCAAGTACATCCAGAGTATATCCTTTCTACGTAGAACTTAATGCAAGAGTCAATGTAAATGTACCTCATTGACTTGAAAATATGTGCCATTCAGTGGAAAGCTTCCCCTCATTGCAGTTCGGCATGGTATCTACTTATGCAAGAAGAAACAGTATTTAGTATATTCACATACTAATTTTTGCCTCAACTCTTTGAAAGAAAAAAAGCTTGAAGAAAATAGGCATTTCTGTAAAAGAAAAATCAGCAGTACCATTAATGAGCACTTGACATAACTAGTTTCCTCCTCCTCTGAAAGGAAATTGCAACTTTTCGCCTCTTTGCATGAGTTACAATGACAAGGCTTGAAATCTGCAACTTCTTTTTCTGCAATATTTTACACACATAAAGCACCACTAATTATAGAGGATACCAAACAATCAAGCTCACAATAAATCATGTACACTCTTTTTTATTTTCTGCTGCTTGCTTATGGTTGATTTAGATTTTTTATGGTAACTATCCAAAATTCTCAGTGAAGTTCCAGTAAAATCCACTATAACTGCATCTGAAGGTATTTATTGAGATTAAGATAGTTGAGGTGCACACCTGGTGTATATAGTATCAAGAGGTACGGAGATGGATCATCTGGATCTCTTTCTTCGAACTCCAACTATGAGTTCACAATAATTAAAAAGTGAACATATAAACCAAATAAACCATGATAATACTTTCTAGCAAACTTAACAGGGATAAAGAAGGTTGGTCTGAAAAAGAATAAGATGCTCACCCAGCTTAAAATAGGATGTCCATCTGGGAGCTCATAACTACAGAAGAGACACAATTAGCAAGGCCCCAATTTACAATTTTAAAAAATAAATAGCAAACACCATCAAACATTAAAAGAAACAACTATTTACAGTATTTAAATGAAACAGAAAGCCAACAAATAGTAGTTTTAAATGACATAGATTAATAACATACGCCTCATGCACAGTGCGAAGGTGGCGTGAGTGCTTCAGCTGTGGTAGTGGAATTGAGGCTGCAATAGGAGGCAATAGAACCAACGCCTTGGAGATATCTTCAATCTGGAGCTCTGAATCATTTTCCCTGACAAGCTCTTCAATGTTCCTGACGAAGCTCTCCATGTTTAAATTTATTGTCGGGATCTCGTCAGGGTCATCAAAACAGAGATCTTCTATATCAGGTATTTCATCTACTCTCTGCTCTTCTTCTGGAGTCATTGGCTCTTCAATTATAGGCTCGGAATTTGAACTGCGGGGCAAGGCCGCAAACTGAGATGTCGGTACATCGGTAGGGTTGGGAAATGAGTTCCTTGCATTTTGAAAGGCAGCTGCGGAGTTGTTCCAAATTACTACCTTGTTTCCTTGCTGTTCTCGAGGCCCAGGCAACATCAGCCTAGCACTAAATTAAATATTAAACAAAGCAACTTAAATAGTTAGACACGAGAAATAGATTTAGATGGTACTAGAGATGGATTGCTGTCTGCCACACTAGCTCTCCGACTATACAACATAGTTGTTGGATTCTCAAATATTATTTTCATTGATCATCTTTTGAGGCTTTTGCACAGGTAAGATCAGTGCTATTCAACCAATTATAGACTTTGAAGGATATATTGATAATTAAGCACCTATATGCATGTAGTTCATTTGTTATGCAATCACACATGCAACAAAACAATCCAATATAGCAAAATAGCAGTAAAATACCTAGCAAAAGCACTTGCAAAGTGCTTACAATCACTCCTCAATGGGCATGCATTGCAGTTTGGCTTGCTTTTAGTACAAAAGACCTACATTATGAAAGTCCACATGTTACTTTATGACTTTCTCAAAACAGAAGAGTTGTGCTAAAGTCTGCATATTGGTTTTATCGGATGGTTAATTTAATTAGTAAGTTTACTGTTGGGGTATTAAGCTCATTTTGTAGGGAAAATATCTACAAGATAAATGTTTGAAGATTAAATCCACAGAATCAACTGAGAGAATATAAGCTGGCACCCTTGGACCTCACACATATCCTCAGCTATCAATTCTCACAATCCAATCTTATTAGACTTGTTACATAAAAAACCAAAACTGAATAAATTAACTTCTCAGTGCCCTTGGTTAATGGAATGGCTGAAACCAATTCTAATTTTTTTTTTCTATTAGAATGTGTTAAACTGAAGAAAAATTATAATATATACATTAACAAGAAACTGAGAACTATCTGCTACTTATAACTAAAGATATCGGCTTTACCTTGCCAAAAGTTATCATTTGATAGTGAAGCTCATACCTGCAAATATTATTGTTTGTTAGAGAAAACATCAATAAAGTTCAACAATACCATTGCACGACCATACATTGAAACACCCAAAAGCATAGAAGTTATCCCCCTCAATCATAGTCTCATAGGCATTCCCCAATCAAGCTCTTTTGTACAAATTTAGTGTAAGAAATTTTCTTAAATAGGAAGGGGAAGGAGAGGAAAAGTTAAATGAAAATTTGCACGATTAAAAGGGATATAAACAGGAAATTATTCCACAAATTTGACTTGGGAAAAAAACTTACAGTGTTTCTTGGTCTAGCTTGCACAGCCGAGGCCACAGATACTTCTGAATTGAATCCATTACAGGATACCTTCGCATGCAAAATGAGAAACATTTAAATTATATTGTTGGTAACCAATTTGTACAGAGCTTTATTTCAGGTACATTCTATTGAAAAAGTCTCTTACATTTCAAGAAGATGTATCTGCACCGACTCAGGGAGAGGTTGGAGCGGGACCCACCCAAGTCTCACGCATATTCGACCAACATTTGTATCAACCTAGTGAAATCAGAGAACAGGAACATTCAGGTTCAATTCAAAATACATAACAATTAAAGCAATATACATCTTTTCCATTTAAGTCAAAAGCCCAATTAACCCAAAGTACCAAGAAGAACCGAAGGAAAGGGTGGAATAACTTATATTATTGTGTTGAACTAACCGGGAAAGCCACTTGATGAAGAGCCAGAAGACGTATGCACTCCACGCTCTTCAAACCCAATCCATATATGCTCAGTAAATATTCCCTGGCAATTCATAAATCAATTGCCAACATTAAATGTATGTACCAAGCCGTACAAACAATTACTTCTTCTATGACCTTAGTCAGGTTCCATTTTTGAATTCAAATTAAATGAGGTTCTAACAAAAAACTGAAACTATAATAGTCTGTGAAATACTTGATTTTAACATTGGATGAAATGGCTGTTTTGGGAATTTACTAACAGAAATAGTATGTGAAATAAAATATCTTGACATAGAAAAAAATAAAGAAATAGATGGACTTACTTGGCTTGGTCCCCGGGAATTTCTCTCAACCACTCAAGATCCATGCTGCCATGGTCTTTCACTACCCGATTCAGAAAATCCTAAGAAAATAGAGAAGATATGCTAAAAAAATAAAGTAGATGCCAACATTTATACATTGAACTGTACAGTACAAAGTAGGATGTACCAGTGCATGTACTTGAAACACCATAAATTAATGCAGGCAGTCACAATTCCTAAGCTTTTTTCTAGAGAAAAATTCTGAACCCCCCAAAAGTTGTAACCTTAAAATTGCCTAAACCAGATACCTCAGATTGGAGAACATAAACCTTAGATTTTTCAAAACCCCAGAGCATATAATTGTTTTGCATAATAATATCCCTTAATGGTACACAAAGTATACCATAGTAACAAGGTTCAGCAAAAACTCACATTTCGTTCAGTTTTCAAGTATCTACTCCTTTTCAAACTCGGAAAATAAATCATCCATTTCAGCATCATTTGATTTATTAACAATATAATCAAAGATTTTCATCCAAAAACACAACATTCAATGTTTATTTCACAGGAAAATATAAACATGGTTATGAGGAATGGCTGAAAGCGGCAATTGAAATTCAAAAAGGCCATCTTCCCACTATTCCATTGAGATGTTTGTACCAGTCACATGCTAAGGCTTTCATAATCCTAGTCTTTTCAGTTGGTTATATTCATAAAATTATTGCTTTTGTCATCTTTCGTATGCTGAAAAAAAATTCTCTTAATAAGATCAAATGGCAATAATGTGATTCTCATGTGTTACTGTCGAGCATTGCTAGGACAACTGCATAACTGCAACTTTTGTAAAAAAAAAAAAATTTATAAACTTTTACCAAATCCCAGATATTTGTGATTGCCAAAGAATTCCCAAATAAAGAATTTGTTCCTATCATGCAAACAAATTACACCCAACCAAAGAATAACTCATAAATTCAATGAAGGAAAATAAAAATGCAAAGGTGAGATCCAAAAAAAAATCTCAATATACCTGAATTCGTTCTGCCAAAACATTATCCTGGCCACGACCATGGATGGCCTTGGCAATCTCGCCTTTGTCAGAATGTCTGACAGCATCCCAATCAGCTGAATGCTCTACTTTCACACTCCTCCCTTCTTTTGTATGCCCGTGGCAAGATAACTTTTTTCTGATGGCATCCCAGTCAATGTCCTCTTGCCCAACCTTATGACCCTTCTTCTTTGGTACATTAGCTTTCTTCACTTTGAGGGATCCACTTCCTTCTTTTGTAAATTCTTGAGGTGTTTTACCTTTTGGTGCCTTTTGGGGTGTACCCTCGATGTGGATATCAGTAATATCAGCAACAGAGGTTGGCTCGTCAATTAGATGCGATTTTATCCCCTCAAAATCTGCGCAGTCCAAGTTGAGAGATGAAAGAATGAAACAAATACTAAGCAAAACAGTACAATTACCATCTCACTTAAGAGTACAATATACCAAATACTTACCTTCCCACTAAGAAAAAATAATAATTAAAAAAAACAATAAAATCATAATTATAATGACAATGATGATAATGATAATGAATTAATAACAGTGACAATGACTGTGGTAATGATAATGAAAATCAAACATACCGAAAAAAAAAAATGAAAGTCATTATCTGTACTAAAATGATTAAAATTGGAATCCAGTTTGAACCTCAATGGTTCTGATCTGATGCCTCTTAGTACTAAGCACTAGTGGACCTAACCTGGTAGTTGATACCTCCTATGGAATTCATGGTAGTTTAATAGTTCACTATTCACGTAATCCAACTTACCTGAAAATTTCTTGTCTGGCCAAGTTACATCCCCATCTTTCTGTCGAGGAAAGCGCGCACATAGTGAAATGAAGGCAGAGCTTTAAATCAAAATAAACAATGAACAATTTGCTAAACTCCATTAGTTAACATAAAAGGCAAAAACATTGACCAAGTGGTGCCCAAGCTCATAACTGGGTATAAGTATATTTCAACCTCATTTCCATGCATATATTTGGCATTTAATTGGGTTTGTAAGAAAGAAATGACACCTATTCTAGGATGAGAATCCATAATAAAAGCTATTAATATCTATGACAAAGTTGATACCACATGAGCTCGGTGCACTACATATAGTTAAAAATAGTTATAATTTTACCTTGAAAGTTGATCACTAACATTTTGAGTAAGAAAGGCTCCAACAACAGAGTCCACCACCGATCCTTTCCACTCCGAAAAGCATCTATTCCCTGTAACACGAGCACTGACTGTAAATTCTTATGCAGGGTTGATATATGAAAAACTGAGATAGGGCCAAAATTAAAAGTTCGAGTGGTACTAATATCTTTCAGCACACAGGACCTACATTTACTGCTTACTAGATTAATATATGGGCACCAAAAGCCTTTTTTTCAGAAAAAAAAAGATACGGTAAATATGAATTCTGCAGGGGCTATTTGGTTATTTATCCCTAATAAGTTGCCTTGTTTTCAATAGTTCAACTCCCAAAAATAGATACCGAAACAGTATTGTTATTTTCATCCAAAGCTGAAGGATACTATGCTGTACACAAAAAGATTGAACTAGTAAAGGCAATAACAATGAAAAGCAATGGCAAAAAAAATGAACCTGGCCTTTCAGTATTGACTCATCATGTGCACAGAAAGAAAACAATTGGTTCTAAGTAGAAAAAAGAACCTTGAATGAGCTTCATTTTGGCAATGAACCATTCCGCCATATTTCTAAAATTATCCCTTTCCGTCCTCCATTTCTCTTCTCTTTCTGGATTTAGCCCTGCAGCTGAGTTGGAGTCACCATTATCTTCACCCATCAAACGATTCCACTCAATCAAAGAATCTTCATCTAGTGCTACTATTCCTCTATACTTGTCCCTCTTTTCCTGATAAGGTATAATAGCATTCTCATACAACTTCATTTGTGTCATTTTCGACACAATTTCCTCCAGCATGTCATTGAAATTTAATTTGGGTGACTGTTTTGCCCTTCCCCGTTTAACACCTCTACCTCTGAGACGCTTTGTTGTTAGATGGATTAAGTAATCCTTCAAACCTGCCCGGTCAATTTCCTCCAGCATGTCATTGACTTTTCTCCTCTCACCTTGATTTAGCCTTGAATCCATACCAGCATGCATCTCTCCATGCATAACTGCTTCAGTCTTATCCCCTAGATTGAAGTTCAACCCATCTGCTACTAATGGTACTGGTTTGACCACATTATGGCAATCCAAACTAGTAATGCCAATAGAATTCTCTGGGCTTGGAGTTGTCACGGCGGTGTTCTCTTCTTGAATGACTGGTTCGTTCTCAGCCTCTGGATTAGAGTTTAATCCCTCTTGTAGTGGTTTTAGTTGCTCAATGGCATTATCAGAATTGCTAGATTTGTTCAGGTTTGGATTTGTACCAGTGATGATATCTTCAGAACTGACTAGCTCTGTGTTATCCTCAATGCCAAAGTGCAGTTGCCTTCTCACAGATTTCTCTAATATTTGCTCTGCAGCAGTGGTGCTCTCCTCCTCATTAAAAGGAGGACGTCTTTTTTTACTCACAAATGATGGTGTCAATCCAGGTGAATTTAAGGGTTTTAGGCCTGATTTGGGGTCAGGTGTATCTGGGCCTTCTAACTTTTCAGGCTTTGAGTCATCTCCATTGGGAAACCTTCTACTCTCGGGCTCCAATTCACATGCAACCGAGGTCTCTTGATTTGTCAATTTAGGTTCACATGAAACTGGGGCTTCGGGGGTTACGGGCTTCGTGTCATATTGGGCCTCATGATTTGTCAGTTTCTGCTCAGGTGTAATTGGGGCCCTTGGGCCCTGATGTTTCAGGTCAAGAGTTGTTGGAGTTTTAGCATTTGTGTGTTTAAAGTCTGGAGTGAGGGATTGTGAATTTCCTGCTTTTGATTTTGTTGTTTTTTTACTGCTTGCCCCATCATCTACAACCTTTGGTTTGTATTTCTTTCTCTTTTGTTTTTTCTGAGCTGAGTTGGTCTCTTGATCGTTATTTTCGGAATTTGCAACTTGGCCTTCGTTTTTACAAGGTGTAATGGGTGGAATCTGATCTATGTTAACTTGGCTTTCGTTTTTACTTGGTGTAATCGGTGGAATCAGATCTCTGTTAATTCTTCTCCCGGGATTTGATGATGGTTTTGATCGAGGACGTGAAGGGATTCCTGCCAGACAGAAAAAGAAAAAGGGAGCCAAATTAAAACTTTTCAGCTAAAACCAAGTAGGGCTATATGATGGTACCTAGGCACAGGTGAAAAAACTCACTGAACGAGGCCCCAGACAACAAATCCTCTGCTAAATTCAAACTCTGGCCAGAGTCATGGCTGGAAATGAAATCTCTCTTCTTTATCTCAGGTAGAGGAACCTGATTATAGGAGAATTCTTTCAGCAATTGGTTTGGAAATAGGGGTTACTTTTTAATGAGCAAATTCTAAAAGGTGAGTACTGTGTAATTACTACCTCGGTAAAAGCAAGAGCCCCAGCCAGTTGCTGCTTCAGGCTGTTTCCTCTACTAGTTATCTCCATCCTTGTATATATTATGTGAAAATTAAAAGGAGCTGCTGAAAAATTGGGAGTTCAATGGTGAGAAGAAAAAAAATTAATGACCTAAGAGAATAAATTAGCCAGATGCTTTATATAGGAACGACTATCAAAATATGGAAAAATATAGGCAAACTAAAAGTAAAAACACAAGTATATCACAACTTCTATCAGACATAAATAGGAGAAGTTCTATTTATAGAACTGTCCTTCAGAATTGAGAGTGCATTGTACTACTTGATTTCCCCAATGTATAAAAGAAATATACAAACAAATAAATCAACAATTACTAGACCAAGACACATTAAATCCTACGGCCAATCATACTCCATTGCAAAATAAATAATATAACAAAAAAGAGGATATCAATCTAGTCTTAGATTGTAAAATCCATCTCTCTTTAACCAAACTAAAGAACGAAAATATCATAAACCGCTAGCTCTCTCTCTCAATTGCATAATTACCCAACGACTCACACACGCACGCACGCACCTTGACAACCTCTAACCGCTCAAGCGCCGGAGTTTATCCAAGAACTTGTCCGAGGCGAGAGGAACGAGAGAGAGAGGATGGAGGAAAGGTTGATGGAAATGAGTTAATAGGGTTTAAGCCTTCAATTTTATTGACCAGGGGTCCCCACAAACAACTGGCACGATTCAGTGATGACAGGTAGGACCATGCACTGTAGATTATCTTTCCTACTCTCCGAGTGTTTCCAAAAAAGTCCTTTACACACACTGATCTTCAGGTCCCACCTATAATTTCTAACTTTTTATATGATTCCCTTTTTTATTCAATTTATGCACCAAGATCAGGCGTTTTTTCTCGGTAACCCAGAGGGAGAGAGAGGACGCCGAGGTCGGTTACCTTCGCGCCTCAGGGTTTACTGATTGAGTTAAAGGAATCTTTATTGGCTGCTCTAGGTGTAAGTGTAACCCGTCGTGGTCCGATTTTCTTTCGTAGTTGGAATTCTGAAATTAGAGATAATAAGCGCATTATCTCTCGAATTAGATTAATATAGACTTGTATTTTTATCTTAGTTGATTTTATTTTCGTCAAATCCAAAAAAAGAGGTATTATTTCTTTTTGTTTTCATCCACCAAATTAAGTCTTTTTTTTTCTTTTTTTGTAAAACTAACTCATCATTATGATGGTGCATTTTTCACAATTTAAAATTAATTGAATGCGAATGGAACAAAATACTAATATCAAAGTGTGCTACTAAAAGAATACTATTAGTATATATTCCTTCTATTTTTTGAAAATATTTTATTCTTGTCCTATTCCAAAAAAGAAAGTCAAATTTTAAATGATGGCATTTTTATGTTCTCTTCAATCTTTTGAATATAAAATCTATAATTATAGGATAATAAAAACAATATAAATTTTATAATCTTGTTGAAAATCATTTTTCTTTTCTTTTTATAAAATTGTGACTCCATAAGACATGCCTTGGTTCTAATTAGAGAGAATAATTGACAAAGCATGTTTAAGAAAATATTGTTTTACAAGAGATTGATATGTTCATTATTTATTAAAAAAATCATTATTAAAATATTAGCTACACTTTTGAGATGAGATATTATTTCTTTAAACTACTTACTGGAATAATATTTCTTTGAAGAGCTAATGCTTTAAGTAATTAACAGTACTTAGTTTTATTTTGTGAGGACATTATTTTCTTTTTCAAATACACTGAGCTAATAAATTTTATTTGCTTGATTTTGTTAACTAAGAAGAACTTATCCAAACCAATATGATAAATTTTGGTGCACCTAGTCCAATCAAAATCTTGGGAACATCTCCCCTTGTCTTATTGTGAGGTAACTTTTGACCGCAGAGGAGAATACTTGAAATTTCGGTAATTCATCTTGTGCGTGGGTCATTCTGTGAACGCCTACGATATTTGCCGCCCGTTAGCTGCTCTGCGCGTAACGAAGAGTTATTAACGGACGGAAAAAATAATTTATTGTGAATTTTCAAATTTAAATTTATTTATTGTGAATTTTCAAATTTAAATTTAAGACTAAGGTTACCGTACTTTGCAGTACGTTACATACAGTGACGGATTCAAAAATGATTAGGAGTAGATAATTTTTTTTTTTCTTTAGATTCAGTGATATTTTAAATTTATGTCTATCACTAAATTAATATAATGTCTATCTCTGAATTTAATTTATGATCTATTAGAAAAAAAATTGTGCATAAATAAAATCAATTCAGACTAATTTGCGTATTAAAAAATAAAAAGACATAGTCCAGTTCACTACTCGACTTAAATCATTGATTTGTTGGGGTGTGTTTGGATGGACGAAGAATAGTCACTGATCCAGATTAGTACTATTATGAGCTACTATTTTTTGTTTGGGTGTGTTTGGATTAGCTAATATGGATTATTCTTTGTTTGTCTTTTGTGGGTTTTTTTCACTATTCTACTAACTCAACAAAATGTTGAATTAGCTACTATTCTTAATCTTGAGTTAGCTCTATTATATTGATCTATTCCTTGTTTCACAAACGTCTGAGAAAAAAGAGGTACGCTACTAAGGATATAAATATGTACCGTGCCATGACTAGTCATGCTATAACTTGAATCACATGTATCATGTCGTGATCAAAATTGGAATAATGGTCATGGCACTGCAAATGGTCACAATACTTTAATCATGTTGTAACCACACGTGACGTGTCCAAACATGATCGATCACATTTGTTACGTTTAATTATGTTTTTTTTTAATTTAGGTTAGTTTATTTAAGATTTATTATTCGATAAAGATCTAACGGTCCTAATTACACGTGACCATGTGTCGTGCTGTGACCAAATCTTTTGTATGGCATGCCTTGTCGTGCCAAATTTTTGAAAGATGACCACAACACGTAACCGACACATGTGCCTTGACAGAACTGTATAGTGTTATGACATTTTTAGATCCCTTTTGCTGCTCTACTCTTATTCATCAGGAGAAACAAAAATTATACTCTTGTCAATATTTTGTGCCTATATCTGATCAAAATCCTGAATCCGCCCCTATGTTC
The DNA here is from genome assembly GCA_033356055.1 of Carex pumila. Classification (NCBI taxonomy): domain Eukaryota; kingdom Viridiplantae; phylum Streptophyta; class Magnoliopsida; order Poales; family Cyperaceae; genus Carex; species Carex pumila. Next base: position 457,998 of record JARJHM010000175.1, on the reverse strand, counting down.
ATAGGATAATACTATGAAATATATATATTATAGAGTTAGGCTAATATGACACTAGTGTTATATAAAACTAAATAACACCACATTTTAAACCCTTAGATCTGCTTTAAGATTCGTAATATCCGCTTTTACTGTTCAAGCACTTCATTTTGTACGGATCTTAAAGCAGATCTAAGGGTTTAAGATGTAGTGTTATTTAGTTTTATATAACACTAGTGTCATATTAGCCCAACTCTATATTATATTAAAATTTAAAATGTCGATTAAACTATTTAACATAATTTTTATATAAAAATAGAGAAAAGTTATGGCCTTACGCTTCATTTTTTTTTTCTCATCAAAGTTCATGGTTCTAAATAGCTAGCTATAGCTACATACTAGCTGAGCTATAGCTTTTTCGGACCTCAAAAACTATAACACTATTAACTGTTTTTCTTTTATAATAATTCTAAATAGCTAGCTATGGTTGCACTATAATTTTTTTAGACCTTAAAAGCTACAACACTATAATCGCTATTTAGAACCTTGCATCAAACTAAAAATAAAATATTATTTTCATCCATTCTTTTTTTTTTCTCCTACCAATCTCGTTTATTTTTTCGACAACATGTGAAGAATTTTACTACTCTAAAACTTTGAACGTCTTCTACTCGATTTTCTTTTTCAAATAAGATCTATAATGAAAAACTATTGAGTAATATTCATGTTGTTATTTTTCTTCTTCTTGATATGCTATGTATAAGAACTTCATATGTTAGGTTTAAAGACTTCTTATGCTAGGTATAAAGACTTTATAGGTTTAAAAACTTGATATGATATGTATAAAGATTGCAATTTAAATTTTTTAAAGACTTGATATGCGAAGTATAAAGTTTTGTTGTTATTAATAAAAGTTCAAAATCTTGAATATTTTACACTAATTTTGATACATAGTATTTATAGAATATTCCAATTCAAAATCAGTTGTCAAATCTTCATAAAGAGTTTATACGTCCAGTATTTACAAGGACTTTGTATATTTAGTATAAGAACTTACACGTGTAGGTTTAAAGACTTGCATGTGCCAACAAGAGTCGGTTGTAAATGCACTAGCAACCCTCTAGAAGGTAGTCATGATCAAAACTGGCTAGCTGGGTGGGGGATTTGACAGGAGATTGAGTCTAAGAGATGGTCACCATGTTTAAAAATATATAATAACTTACAATCAAGATTGGCTATTTACTGAAAGCCGGTACTAAAGTATCTAGAACAGTTTTTTATTGAAAGCCAATCTTAATACTTACTATCAAGGTTAGCTATTTATTTTGACCAGTACTAATAATATTAGTATCACATTTTTAACACGTCTGATACCAATTGTACATTTTCCATTAGTGATACTTGGAAATCAACTTTTATATTTTTTAGAATATTTTTACTATTCTTTTCAGATAGGTAGAAACCACCTGATCTAATGATTCTTGATCATTTAAAAGTAATAATTTTCTACCTATTTTAAAATAAAAGTATCTAAAAATATAAAATTTGGTCTCCAAATATTTTATACGAAGATCATGTTAGCTATTCAGGTTGACTATTTTAACTTTGAAAATGACCATAGCACAAATCTATGTACACATTGCAAAGTACCACAGTCTCAGTCTAAATTTAAATACATTAAGTTTGAAGTTATACTTCGATGATGAATTCACCTGTATTTTTAGGTGCTAAACAAAAATGAGAATTTTTCATCGGGTAGTTTTCTTTAGTTTAGTCATTTTTCATCTTCAAGCTAGCAAGTACTAATTTATTGGAAAGTTCTCTCTATATCTTTCACATTATTATTCAGATCCGTCTTTTATGCATTATGACTTAGCATTATTTGAGTGTTTATTGAGCTTTCGGCTCTCGTTTTAGCAAGCATCTTTCTCTATTTTTCTCTATTTTCCTTTTAAGACAATGAAATGAATGTCAGAGTTCAAAGAATTCTTCTTTTTAAAATGTAAGAGCATCTATACATTCATGAAACTCAACTGAGTTTCTAAATAACTATTAATCATTTTTTAGAAACTAAAGTCTTTAAAGTTTCTAATTCTTAAGTCTCTGAAATTAATTTTAGAGTTTTTATTAAGTTATGTTAGTAATAAATTAAAAATGAGAAATAATTTGTGCCAATTATTTGGACAGTATAAAGTTTATAAACAATTTCTTAATAAGAAGCTTTATTGTATAGTTTATAAATAAGAAACTCTCTCGTATTTCTAAAACTGAATTAAAAACTACCACATCAAATTAAAAACTCTAATAATTTAAGAGATGTAGTTGCAATAAGATAAATAAATTGTTAGTATACTCAATTGATAAGTTTACGAGTCATACAAATTAATATCATGCAATCTGAGTATCATTCGATCAGCATCAAGAGCCATTTAATTTAGGTTGTTGACATTCGAATCACTTGTTGACTGATAAAATTAATGTAAAGTAATTATCATTATCTTTTATAAATATGATATGATATGTTCATAATGCAGAACATGTATATAATGACCGAGAGGATGCAAAATTATGGGTGTCGATAGTATTTTAATTGTTTATGATCTATTTGTATCGTATTTGATAAGGTGGATATGGATAAAGATTTTTTTTTGTTAGCTTTTTGGATATGAATATAGGTACATTTTTTTTTTCATTAGCTAAACGGGTATGAATATAGGTAAAAGTTATTTCGTACTCATTGGATAATGAGTAATTATATAAAATAAAATTGAGTAGAACTAGGGTGTTCCTAAGTTTACCAAGTATCTTTGTGAACTTGACTCTAGAACTTATCGGAATGGCTTCAAATGACGAATTTGAACTATTAAAATCCATCTACCTTACAAGTGATGCATCTACATGCAAAAAAAAAAAAAAAACTTTCAAATTAATTAAGTATAAAATCAAGCAGTCAAAATTAGAAGGTTTATAAATTAATTTTAATGTATTTATTTTTTGAATATTTTTTTACCGCTTAACTTTATACTAAATTAATTTCAAAGTTTAAAATTTTTGCATGCATCACTTATAAGATAGATGAGTTTCAACCATTTGAATTCGTCATTTAAAGTCATTATTATAGATTTTAGAGTTGAGTTCACAAAAGGACTCGGTGAACTCAAAAAAAATTCTAATTCTACTCAATAAAATTATATATAGATATATAAATATTATATTCAATACGTTTCTTTTTTATCGTTCTGTCCACGTTGAACCAAATTGAAGATAAAAATGTCTTCCTTCTTCGTCATTGTTGCAACCTTGTTGACCTTAAATAAAATTGTATTGTACAATTATATGTTTCAATTACTTGTACCTTCTAGGACATGAGAAATTTTGAAACAATTAACCTCAAACAATTGCTCTCTGATAGATATAACAATTGCTGGCTACTAGAGTGGAAAAAACATGCCGTACCGTGCTGTGATTAACACACCATAACTTTGGTCTCGTGTCATGCCGTGCTGTGATCAAGTGAATAGTGACCTGTGCCGTGACCAAAATGTCAAGGGGTGGTCACGACACACGAGTCACGTCGTGGCGTCACGTACCTGTCCAAATGTAACTGGTCACATTTCTCGCATTTAATTATGTTTTCATAATTTAAGTTAGTTTATTCAAGATTCACTATTTGATTAAGACCTAATGGTCCTAATTACACGTGACTTGTGTGATTACGTGCCGTGATCAAAATGTCAATGGGTGGTCACGGCACGCAATACGCGAGTTACGACACAGAACAGTAAAACGTGACGTGTTGTTCCGTATCGTAACCATGCCATTCTGTGACAGAACTGACTCCACCGTGCTATTTTTCCCACGCTACTGGCTGCTCTCCTTGAATAAGTAGCAAGCCACTAGTATTTTTTTTTTCCAAAAAAAGCAACAAGTTTTTACAAACAACAACAATTTTACTTGTCACTACTGATCCAAATATCCCCAGTGTTACCTACCTAGATCTACTGAGTCAATCTAATTGCACATGAATCAGAATTTTTGGAATTAAAACGAACATAAAATTAAGAGAAAAAACTATAAAAAAATAAAGTATTATATTCACATTATTCGTTATTCATCCATTACCGTTTTATTATTCATTAATTTTAACAGATAAGGATAGAATCAAATAAAATCAATTCTTAATAAATGAATGTAAGATATGAGTAAACTCAATTCTTAATAGATATGTGTATAAAAATGTTTCCACCGTTACCGTATCGTTCCCAATGACACCCCTATGCAAAACCTACTATGCATGGAACTTGTTCTCAATATGACACCCCTATGCAAAACCCACTATGCATGGAGCCCTCACTACTAGAATCCTCACTTTTTGCAAGGGTCCGAATAGCTATTTTCAAGAGTATGAAGGCTTCGTGGAAATAAAATGAGCTTTTCTGTCATAGATCTGACACAGTATACAATTTCTAAAAGTAAACCCTTGGAAAAGGTAGCACTTGTTAATGCTTCATGTTTGCCAATGGAAATGTATCATTTACACCCTTGGAAAAAGTTTGGCATGATCCGCCACCCGCCAAAATAGACCAAATATTATATTATATGGATGACTCATGAAAATACTTGAGAAAATGCCCTTGAAAATGTTTTTCTTAGTCTGTTATATTATTTTATTGCGAAGGCTCATGGAAATACTTGTGAGAATACCCTTGGAAATATTTTATTGACTCATTTTATATTATTTTATATTTGGTCATACTATTTCCAAGAATTAGCCCTTGGAAATGTTTTGCTTAATCGTTTATATTATTTTATTGTGAAGACTCATGGAAATACTTGTGAGAATGTCCTTGGAAATGTTTTATTGATCTAGTTTATATTATTTTATAGTTGGTCAACTATTTCCAAGAGTTTGCCACTTGGAAATGTTTTGCTTAGTCTATTTATATTATTTTATGGCGAAGGCTCATGGAAATACTTGTGAGAATGCCCTTGGAAATGTCTTATTGATCCAGTTTATATTATTTTATAGTTTGTCATACTATTTCCAATAGTTGGCCCTTGAAAATATTTTACTTAGTCTTTTTATATTATTTTATTGCGAATGTTCATGGAAATATTTCAGAAAAGACCCATGGAAATGTTTATTGATTCAGACTATACTACTTCCAAGGAATAGCCGTTGGAAGTGTTTTGTTCCTGGAGACAGAAACATTTATGTATATTTTTATCTCCCTTTGAATTGTCTAAATAAATAAATCACAATAGCAAGCAAAAGTAATGCATCATAATTAAACAAATCCTAATCACAACAGCAAGCAAGTATATATAACACATATCACAACAGGAAGGAAGTTAGTATAACACATCCCAATCACAACAGCAAGCAAGTAGACTAGAATTGTTAACAATACTTCCCCAGTACCAAAATATATACCCCACAAACATGCAGTTTTGTATACTATTCGCGTGAAAGCGCAATGCAAGTTTCGGTACGCTTGGGAGCGTACCTTTTAAAACCGCGGTTACAACTTCCGATTAGGGTTGCAAGTGCACAACCCTATCGAGGAGTATAATCGGGTATCGATCCACAGGGACGGTTTCCTTGTCTAGAATCTACTTATCTTGACTAAAGACTAGAAGTGAGAAAGAAGGAGTTTTGGTATTTAATCTTCCTAAAGAATCAATTCAAGCAATCAAACAATGCAATAGAATAGTGACTGTACAAGGAAAAGTATAAACTGTGTTTTGATTTAGGATAAAAGATGTTTCAAGGGTTTAAGACTTCATCTCTGATTTGCCTCTAGTGGTACGGGTCTTACCAAGTTGGTACAGCTAGGCCGCATCAACCTGGTCCGACCAAGCTGTGTGAGGCTTGGTATGGGTAGGCCGCACCACTCTTGTAAGACCCGTACTGATTTACCAGAATAGAGCTTACAAGTTCGAGCTGATGCATTTCTTGCTGGTACCTCGTATTAAACTCTTGAGAAATGTTCAATTGACCATACCTAAGGTTCCTCAACCTCAACTCTCGTTTGTTGGTTCAAGATCTAGGTTAGGAAGTCAATTCTTCACCTTCTAGGGTTTCTAAACCTCAACTCTCGTGTTTTGGTCCAGATCCTCTAGTTGATTGATTGGAGATCTAAGGTATCCTCTAATTTGTCAATTAGGGGAGAATTCAACCTTTCGGCTTCAATTCGAACAAGTCTACCTAAAGAGATTGGTTTGGTTGAGAGAATGCAATGGTCACATGACCTTGTTAGGGTTGATCTACCACTATAGGCACACCACATGCAATCACAGCAAAACAAAGTAATCAAGACAAGCAAATACACAATCAATTCAATCAAAAGAGTTCATACAAGATCCAAATCAAGAAAAGCAACACAAATCAAGAAAATCCATCTACAAACCCTAGAAACAATGATCAACTACTCACAAGTCATAGATCTGTCCAGAAATACGAATAAAGAGATAAAGAGAGGCATGATAGAACTAGATTGAAGATCGGGAGTGAAAAGGGGTTGATCCGTCGATTTTCGCCTCTTCCTCTTCCTTCTTCTCCTCTCCTTGCTCCTTTGCTCTCTTTCTCTCTTTCTCTGAGCTCTCAATTTGGAATGGAATGGGGATCATCGAAAATGGAGAGATCCCTCACTTTAAATAGCATCTGCCAAGATTTGAATTCTGTCAGGCGGCATCTATGTACGACCCATACCAAGGTGGTACGGCTAGGCCGTACAAGATGGAAAAGAGCTGGATCAGCTAAGTCTGGAACGGCCCGTACCCAGCCTGATAAGGGTCGTACCAGGGAGTCCAAAAACGCCGTTTCTTCGTGTATTTTGCTCCAATCCTGTAGAAAACAAACAAACTCTCAGCAGTACCAAATTCTAAGGATATATCAATGAAACACACATGATTTTGACAATTTAAAATGTGAATTTGGTACGAAATCAAGTCAAATATAGGCTAAATATGCGATGTATCATATACCAAAATATATGCCCCACCAATTCATCTAGATACCAAAAAGCAACAAAGTCAAGTAGATAACATTTGCCTAAGTTAACAGTCTCCATCCCTACATCCCTAATTAAAAACCTATTAATGTCTCACTTATTGGCACGCCTTTTTTTCTTTTCAGGGAAGAATTTGATTTGCTTGTCTCCATTCTTGTTAACATTCTCTCATATTCTCTTGCTTCTTCTCAAGTATAACACATCCTAATTAAACATATTAGTGTGAGTAAATGAGTAGATGAGTAAAATTAGCATTAAATTACAATTTTCGAATTCCCTATAATATATATAACAGCCAAAATTGAATGTAAAGTAAATTTCAAATGCAAATAGTGACACATACATGTATTGCTTAATCAATTAATATTCTTGATCGGATTGCTCGGAATGATCAGATTCCCACTCCTTTTCTTCATAATTGTAATGCCCTTGCTCCATGTCATGATCTTCCTCACCTACCTCTATGTTGTTTTCGTCCCTCACCATTGATTACGGTGCCGTTGATGTTGTGGTGAAATTAAAATTGAATAGTTCGCTAATTCAAACTCATGCATCCCAGGAACCATTCCATCACAATCAAATTCTCGTTCATTTGGTGTCATGATTGGATTATCCGGTCTTTCCTCTTGGTAATATTCGATGTTTGAATCGGCGCTCCCATCACAAAACCTTGCTTTCGGGCTTGTTTTCATCGCCACCCACCGTGGGCGTCTTTATGCCTTATCCGATGCATAAGGTAGGTAACACACTTGGGTTTCTTGTACCTGTAAAAATCTATACGCATTAATGTTTTTTTTAAGACTGCTTCACAACCAGTAGCAAAACAAAAAGGAACAGAAATGAAAGGAATGAGAGATGCGGAAGATATTTCAAATAAATTAAGGTGAACTTTTTTATACATGCAACTTATCTCTACTGTCAAACGGAGTTAGATCTTTAAATTATGAAAATCAAATGTAAATAAAAATCAACTATGTAAAACTTTGTATGTTGCGAATGAAATCAATTTTATAGTATTTATGATATTTTATTCTAAACTATATATAGAGAATTATATATAATTACAAAAAATAAAAGTAAATGAAGGTCAATTTACCTTGTTATTGCTTCCGTGTCTACTAACTTTTGTGTTCCTTCAAAAAATTTGATTTCGAAGCAAGTAATCAACATCAGTCAAGTGCATGTAGTCACGCTCACACTCCCCCCTTCCCATTTCTTCTTCTTAGGCTGTGCTCCACAAAATCCACGTGAAGAGGGACGAGAAGGAAGAGAAAGGAAGGAGGCAGCATGCAGTTCCCCTCGCTAATCAGGTACAAATTTGAGAAGTTTGTATAGTGCGCTACCTTCGCTACAGGAGCGCCTTCTCTCCTTTCCCTCTCCGAATTTGTTCACTTGGAGTGGGTGAACAATATGAACAGTTCGCGTTCCTCTTCTATTGTCCTTCGTTCTTGTTTCTTTTTTTTAATGAAGAAATTTCTAACCCCCTCTCTCTGAAACACAGCCTTAATTTCATGTTGTGCGGTGTCTATCTAAATAGAGCTATGTTGTTAGAAATACCAATATTCATATTTTGTGGGATTGCAACAACAATATTGTGCCTAGTTTTTGGTTTGAGTGAGTCTATGGTACTATGCATATTACGATTTGTTACCGTGTTACAGCTCTAGATTCGAGTTTTCAAATTCTAACGGTCGATTCGAATCATTCATCTTGTTCTCCATATTAATATGTGTTTGGAGATCAAATTTTACATTTTTTGAAACTTTATGATTGAAAATCACTGTTTTTGGATGTCCAGAATTTTCAGATCAAATGACTTTTTAAATATCTAAAAAAATAGTAAAAAATTTTCAAAAAATGTAAAATTTGGTCTTTAAACACATTAATGTGGAGAACAAGGTGAATGGTTTGATTCGACTATTAAGATTTAAAAACTCAAATATAGAGCACTAACACGGTAACAATTCGTGATAAGCATAGTAGCATAGACTCCCTCTTTTGATTTTATAGTCAGTTGATGCATGAAACTTGACAAAGTTAACTGGCTCGAACATAAAAACTTTTGTTGGAACTTGAATTGATTATCCGACAAATTCTGCTAGTTTGTCAGATCAGCTTTCAGAAAAGCTAAGAAAATAAACGAATAAATTTTCTTTTTTTAGCAAGCAGCCGAAGAGAATAAAGCCCACAAAATCTAAGCAAAGCCTGGTTTCCACCAAAGCCCAATATTCTCTAGAGCCCTTGGGTAAATATTTTAACAGAGCAGTTTTGGCTTCATGCAGTATAACGAATATAGAGTCAAAACAGAGCTGCATATGATTCGTGCGCCATGCGAAGCCAAAACTGTTCTGTTAAAATCTTTACTCGTCACACAGCATTACCTCTTCCCCCACACCTCAACATTCTCTCTCTCCACCGGCACCGATCCGAATTCTCCATTGAAACCTACGATCAAACCCTTAGCCATGGCACTGGCCTCTCTGCGCCGGATCGGCGCCCCTATCTCGCTCCTATCCAAGCACCAGCTCTTTAGACCCACCTCCTCCGTCTCCGCCGCCACGTCGCACTCCGCCAAAGTCTCCGATCGGATCGTGCGCCTCTTCGCCATCGACTTTGACGGGAACAAGCGCGAGGTGGTGGGGCTAACTGGTCAGACACTGCTCCGAGCTCTGGCAAACGCTGGTCTGATCGACCCTGCCTCACACCGCTTGGAGGAGATCGAGGCCTGCTCGGCTGAGTGCGAGGTGCACATTGCTCAGGAGTGGCTCGAGAAGATGCCTGAACCCAGCTATGAAGAGAGGTATTGTTGATTCATAATATAAGTAATTGAAGAAGCTCTTAGACTCATAGGTGGTTACAACTTACAAGTGGAAATCAAAATGTTGAGGTCTGTTGCTTTGGAAAACCATGTTACCTTTTTAAGCTGTTAGGTTCAGGGCTGTGCCGCTGGATGCTTTACCATACTGTACTGTATTGCTCTTAAGCTTAATACCAAATCAAATCCAATATGCTCCAATCTTTGTTATTGATTTTCTAGCGGGTTGCTTGGTCCATTTGGTCTTCTATTCTGGTGCTGATGCCTGACATGGAAGAAACTATAGCTTTTAGATAACCCTTTATGTTGTTCATGTCAATTTATCCTGTACTTAAAAAGTTAAAAATAAATTCAAAATGAAGAAAGATTCAATTTGGAACTACATGCCTTTTTATGTATTTTGCTTAACTAAGCTCAATTTCAAAAACCTTTGATTCTAGATGGTTTGGTTTTATAACCACATACTGCTGCTGACATTGAATCCTATTACCAATGGGATACATCTTGGCACAAGTTAACTAAATGTTTACAAAACTTAGCAAATTATTCTTCTCCTCATCTTTCTTTATTTCTTTATTTTATCTCTGTAATACCAATTCTCGGGTTTTGCATAACAGTTCACCGTTTGGATCACTTTTTTTTTCATCTCTGCTTTGATGAGTTATAATTCCAGCCAATGTTTTATTTGGTGTGGTTTGTCACCTTTGTACTCGGTATCAGAGTTGTAGTTAGTTTGCATGAGTTAGGGGTTGATTACTTTTGCATTTAATCATTTCACCTTCTAGTAATTCCGTTTTAAGCAATTTACCAAGGCCCTGGGCTTGTCTGTTTGGGTTGAAATCACAATTGACTTGAATTGGGATATGGTCTCTGTCACTTGCAAAACATGTGGGATGATGTTCACTGTTATCTATACTATTCCTTTCCTTTAATTCTGAGTTGTGATTATCTGGTGTTTTGATAGATGTATCAGTTGCAATGTTGTATCTCATTCATATGAGATACTACATTGTACATATGGTAGAATTAAAATTGTAAAACAGTCTGGTGCACATGCAAAATGAGCACTATTTTAAGAGTCCGGTTACTATGCCATCGGTGGCATTGCAGCCTAAGTGCCACCGGCTCCAAAACCTATCAAATAGGCTTCAAATGACAAATCTGAACCATTCAATCCAATCTACTTCACAAGTGATGCGTTTACATGCGAAATTTACAAATTTTCGAATTCATTTAGTATGAAGTCAAGTGATAAAAAAAAGGAATGTTTTTAAGTTAATTTTAATGCATTCATTTTTCATCATTTTTTGACCAATTGACTCGATACTAAATGCCATCGAAAATTTATAAATTTTGCATGCAAATGCATCACTCGTGAATTAGATTGGTTTTAACCTATTTGATAGGTTATGGAGGCCAGTGACACTTAGACTGAAATGTCACCGATGGGATAGTAGGCAGATTCCTACTTTAATATTAACTCTGCTTTGAGCGACAGTTGTGACATGTAAACAGGTACGTGCTGACGCGTGCGTCTCGCAATCGGGTGTTGAACAAGCACGCTCGACTGGGGTGCCAGGTTATTCTAGCGCATGAGCATCAGAACATGGTGGTTGCCATCCCTGAGGCAAAGCCTTGGGACATACCATAATTCGTTTTCGCCCCACTTTTTACCTGTGCTCGTTCTGCAATTCTGTCTGTCATTTCATGAGAAACTATAATAATAAACCTTTGAACTATTATTTAGGCAAGATTCTGCCGGTTGGTAATCGGTTTTCTTTTAATATATTGATGTTTGTTTTGTCATCTTGTTTCGTAGGGACTTATGAAGCACTTGCTTTTTCTTAAGGGTTAGCATCTCTGAAAGCTAAATTTTAACTCGGGGACTTACTTATTCATGTATAAGTGATTTCAGTGTTTTGTGTTCACATCATCCTGCTTAAAATTCTGCGTTGGGACTCTGGAAGCTTAATTTTTGTTTTTTCAAAAGGGATTTGATAGATATGTTTTATAATAGATGCACACGATATGTGATCAATACAGTAGCAAACTCTCTATAAGTTTTAAGTTTATTTAAAGTTCACCTTGATAAGACGAAGTTATATAGAATTCATACTTAGCAGATATTAACCACGTTCAAATCTTTACATACAAGTGTCAATTCTTTATAAACGCAAATTTATATAAGATTCATGCTTAAAAAATTTATATAAGATTTAAATTTTTAATATGTCTACTTGATTCTTATAAAGTTCGCATTCCTTTTTTCTAATGCATCAAATTTCGAATCCATATTCCCCAGGTACCTGAGGTGCAAGCCGTGAATCTAGACCGTTCATTTCACTTGATACGAATCTCAAATCAGACTCCATACAACCTCAACAGCTATCGAATTGAGCTTGGTCTGGATGGAATTAATCTATCGAATTGAGTTTGGTCTGGATGGAATTGATCTAGACCGTCCATTTTTATTAGTTACACCTCAGGTACCGGAGGGGACACGGACTCTCAAATTTCTGCATATGCATTAAAAATTGCGTAGTTGGTAACAAAATGCTAGCGATGAAAAAGCATTGCCACCCTAAACCATAAATACATGCGGATACAAAATATTGTTGTTTACCAACTTTTCATTTCGTTAACAAAATAAATTAAGTGACAAGATGCAAAACATATTGAACGGATATCGAAAAACTAATAATTTAATAAAATGACTAAAATTCTGTTGAAATTAGCCTCCACATTTTCAATAACATACTTTTGGTCAACTAATTTAAATATAGTTTAATCTGGCATTATTGGACTAATTAAGTAGTTAGGCAGTTGTATTATGTTGAGTTAGTTAACATGATATAGTGGCACGATTAGTAATTACAATCAAGTCTGTAACAGAATAGAATATAGGAAACCTGTGTTTATATAAACAGGGTTATAACATCATTCTAGAGTTTAATACAAAAATCATTTCGCTATTATCTCACTGTTATCATGGTATCAGAGCCTTTGTGCTCTTCTTCTTTCCCACTCAATTAAAATCAAGATCTTTTCTTCTTTCCGCTGTTTTCATCCCTTTGAGCTGATCCTGTCATGGCGAAGCAACAACCTGGTGGTCAACAACCAAATGGTCAAATTGCCCCCACTGTTGCACCAATCTCTGATTCTCTGATCCAGATCAATGTCCTGGTTTCTACTAAACTGGATCAATCCAATTTCTTGGCTTGGAGATCCCAAATCAAACCGATTGTGTTTGCTTATGACCTTTACCATCACCTAGATGATCTGACAACATCTCTGACTGCCTTCATCACAGTAGGTGGCGCCTCTGTCGCCAATCCAGCCTACCTTCCCTGGAAGAAACAATACCAGTTCTTACCGGTACAATGCTGGCTCAGTATACTACTTGTCAGATAGCTCAGGGTTTGTGGCAAGCTCTTCACCAGATCTACTCTGCGACCTCCAGAGCCAAAGTCATGGAGCTCCGGCTAGGGGCGGATCCAAGATTTCTGTCAGGGTAGGGCACTAATCGGATTCAAATTATTTAATCGGGTTCAAACTCATTAACTAATCGGGTATGCTAACTAATTTCTTCTCGCAAGAGATAGAAATGGAAGATCGCTGGATGAGCGCTTCTTCAGAACTAAGTAGATACTTTAATCAATCCATTCCAATTTTAAATCACCTTAGGCTAAACAAAATAGGGGTTAATTTCTAAGTAATTTTTATTTTGCCAGTTTAATCTCTTTTCTGTTGCAGTAAATAATGGCAAACAGGAAACTGGTATACTGTTGCCCAATTACCTTTTTTTTTCTCAATGGTTTTTTTTTTCGTTTGCTCTCTGGCTCCAGAGACGCAAGGGTCTTTATTTTTTTATTTTTTTTGGTTTTGCTCACCTCTCCTAGCAGCCAGTGAGAATTAAGTGACTTTTTTTTTATTTTGTTGCAAGTAAGTCAATCAAAGCCTCAAAGCAGCGGAGCAGTATTTTATTTATTGGGCCAGCAAATCAATCAAAGATTCAAAGTGGTATTTTATTTAATCGGAATTAGGCAGCGGAGCAGTTAAATTGAAGCCTGTTATTTATCTTTTAATTCAATCAAGCGGAGTGGGCCTTGTTATAATTTTATTTGGGGGTTAGGCACTGTATCTGAGCCAGGGTTAGGCACAAGAGTAAAAACGTACTGAGCCTAAAAAAAAATTCAAATCCAGGGGTAGGCAAGTGCCTACCCCTGGGCCTATGTGGATCCGCCACTGGCTCCGGCGCATGCTTCAAACTACCACTCGTGGCGGCTCATCTTGCAATGACTTCTTTGAAAAAATGCGAGGAATTGCCAACCAACTCACTGCCACTAGCTATCCAATTTGCCTACCCCTGGGCCTATGTGGATCCGCCAGTGGCTCCGGCGCATGCTTCAAACTACCACTCGTGGCGGCTCATCTTGCAATGACTTCTTTGAGAAAATGCGAGGAATTGCCAACCAACTCACTGCCACTAACTATCCAATTACCGAGTCTGGTCTAGTAAGCCACATCTTAGCTGGTCTCGGTTCTGATTATAACTCTTTCATTGTGGCCCTCACCACTAGATCCGATCCGATTTCTTTGGATGATCTCCATGGTTTTCTCCTTGCACATGAGTCCCTGATCTCTTCTCAGAACTCCCCGACCGTCGCCTTCTCTTCTGATCCCGCTGCCTATTACTCCAAGCCAACTAAATATGGGCCGAATCAGCCCAATAACAGGGGTAGAAGCCATAGGGGCCATGGAAATTTCAGAGGGGGCTCCAGTAGGCACTGTATCTGAGCCAGGGTTAGGCACAAGAGTAAAAATGTACTGAGCCTAAAAAAAAAATTCAAATCCAGGGGTAAGCACTGGGCCTATGTGGATCCGCCAGTGGCTCCGGCGCATGCTTCAAACTACCACTCGTGGCGGCTCATCTTGCAACGACTTCTTTGAGTAGGTCGTGGGACTTCTACAAGGCCTCCCTATTCAACATAGCCTAACAGAGGAGCTTCTGGCTCAAGCTCTCAGCTTACAACAGACCTTCCAACTTGTCAAATTTGTCAAAAAAGGGGACATTAGGCTCTTAACTGCTGGTATAGATTTGATCATGCCTACACATCCGAGGTTCCTACCAATGTGCAAGCTCTAGTGACCCCCTCCACTTCTACTCCAGATGAGGGGTGATTTTTAGATTTGGGTGCCACGCATCACATGACATCCGACCTCAACCAATTGAGTTCTTACACTCCTTACTATGGTAATGATCACCTCCAAGTAGATAACAGTCATGTTCTTTCTATTGATCACCTTGGCCATTGTTCAATTAATAGTAAGAATAAACCTTTCCATCTAAATAATGTATTACATGTTCCTCACATTACCAAGAATCTTATAAGCATTTCTAAATTCACTAGGGATAATGATGTGCTTATTGAATTCTCTCCTTATTTTTGCATTGTGAAGGACCACCACACAATGACCCTGCTCTCAAGCCAAACTTAATCATGGTCTTTACAATCTCCCTTCTTCACCTCAAGTGTTTCTTGGAGAGTGGGTTGCGGCGAACATTTGGCACTTTAGATTTGGGCATCCATCTTCTAGCACTACTAGTTTCATAATAAAAGAAAACAATCTTCCTCTTTCTTCTAATAAATTGTCTCATTGTGAGGATTGTGCAAAATCTAAGGCACATGTATTACATTTTACTTCTTCTACCTATTTTGTTTCTCAACCTTTAGAGGTCATTCACTCGGATTTATGGGGTCCTTCTCCGATTGTATCTTCTAATGGACATCGTTACTATGTGCATTTTATTGACGAGTTTTCTCGTTTTTCTTGGATTTATTTTCTTTCTACAAAAGATGAAGTAGTGCATGACTTTTCTAAATTTAAATCCCAAGTAGAAAATTTGTTCAATAGAAAGATTAAGGTGCTTCAATCCGATGGTAGCACGGAGTTTAAACCCATTGCCAAGGCCTTTCCCGAAATTATACATCAAGTCTCTTGTGCTTACACGCCCCAACAAAATGGCTTTGCTGAACGAAAACATAGGCACATCGTTGAGTTGAGCTTAGCGGTTTTATCACATGCCGCCTTACCTCTCTCCTTTTGGGATCACATTTTTCAAAGTGTGGTTTTCCTAATTAATCGGTTACCATCCTCCTCTTCTCCTCATATTTCATCCTTTACTACCCTCTGTAAGGCACAACCCAATTGCCACTTCTTTCATGTCCTTGGGTGTCTATGTTTTCCTCTCCTTTGACCGCATAACAAGCATAAACTTCAATTTCGGTCATTGCCATGCATTTTCTTGAGATATTGCCAACACCAAAAAAGTTACAAATGCTACCATATTCCCACAAAGAAACTATATGTGAGCCGCAATGTCACCTTTGATGAAGTTACATTTCCATATAAAACTGGTTTTGTGCCATCATCGATCAACTTTAATAGTGACTTCAATACTCCCCTTCTCTGGCCTGGTGCTACAGTGATCCCTGCTATTCCATCACCTTGCTCTCCACAGCCCAATTCGGCCTCCTTGCTAGCTGGTCTGATTGCACAGCCCAGTCCATACCATAATTCGGCCTCCTTACAATCAAACTCTAATGCACAGCCCACTTCTTCAGAGCCCAATTTGGCTTCAACTAGACCTACAATTGCTTGTTCCAACCCTTCTACCTTAAGCCCGAACCTAGCTGGTCCAACCTCGAGTTTAATTGGTTCCATTCCAATTCAAATTTCTCCCAGCAACAATACTTCACCAAGAAATTCGGCCAGCACTTTTCATACACCTATTCCCATTTCTACTTATTCAATGGTGACAACTCTCGTCAGCCTCGAGAATTTCCTAATCATGTGACCTATCTCACTACACGGCATCCTTTACCTCTTCTCTCTCTCAAGGTGATGAGCCAACCTCATTCACAGTAGCTAACAAGTCTCCCGAGTGGCGTGCAGCTATAGCCCATGAGTTAAATGCACTAGCTCAAAATAACACTTGGATTCTTGTGCCACCACCTCCTAATCAACACGTGGTTGGATGCAAATGGATTTACAAAGTTAAGCGAAAGGCCGATGGATCCATTGAGTGACATAAAGCGCAACTTGTAGCAAAGAGATTCACTCAAGAAGCGGGTATTGATTATCATGAGACGTTTAGCCTGGTTGTCAAACCGACTACTATTCGGGTGGTCCTCTCTCTTGCCACCTCTCATCAATGGTCGATTTGTCAATTAGACGTGAACAATGCATTCCTCCATAGTGATTTGCAAGAACAAATTTATATGGCACAACCACTCGGCTTTGTGAATTCCTCATTCCCCTCTCATGTTTGCCATCTCAAAAAGGCACTATATGGCCTCAAACAAGCGCCTCAGACTTGGTTTTACAAGCTCGCCTCTTCTCTCACTGACCTTGGATTTCAAGCCTCTCAATCGGATTCTTCTCTTTTCATTCGATCTACGGCTCGCTCAAACACGATTATCTTGATATATGTAGATGACATTATTGTCACGGGTTCCAATCAAGAAGATATCACGTCACTCATTTCTTCTATTGGTTCCCAATTCTCTAAAAAGAATCTTGGTGTTCTCCATTATTTCTTGGGCATTCAAGTTTCCTCTTTTTTCAAAGGTATTACTCTTTCTCAACCTCAATACATTAGTGATCTCTTGATTAGGTCCAAGATGGACGATGCCAAACCTTATGCCACACCTTTCTCAAAAGGTGATCTGTTTTCCAAGCTAGATGGCAACCCTATGGCCAATCCACATACCTATCGAAGCGTTGTCAGTGCGCTTCAATACGCAACCATTACTAAACCAGATATATCCTATGCCATCAACAAAGCTTCGCAATTCATACATGCCCCAACCGACGAACATTGGCAAGTCGTAAAGCAAATTTGCGTTATTTGAAAGGGACACTTGATCACAACCTTCACATCTCCTCTACCTCCTCATTTGAGCTTCACGCATATTCGGATGCCGATTGGGCCAGTTGCCCTGATGATCAATGCTCTACTTCGGGCTTTTGCGTGTTCCTAAGCTCAAACCTCATTTCTTGGGGCTCTAAGAAGCAACCTAAGATGTCTCGCTCAAGTACCGAGGCGAAATACAGCAGCATGGCAGTGGCTGTTGCGGAGTTAACATGGTTACAGCAGCTACTCAAGGAGTTGTTCATTCCCATTTCAGTTCAACCATTACTTTGGTGTGACAATCTCGGTGTCACGTTCTTAGCTTCCAATCCGGTCTTCCATGCTAGGACGAAGCATATTGCCATTGACTAACACTTTGTGCGAGAGAAATTTGCTGCTCAGCAATTAGGTGTTCGATTTATTAGCTCTCGGGACCAATTGGCTGATATTTTCACCAAATCCCTCTCTGATGCTCGACTTGATTTCCTGGAAACCAAGCTCAATGTTGCTAGCACAACCCGCTCCACTTGAGAGGGGGGGGGGGTATTGGACTAATTAAGTAGTTAGGCAGTTGTATTTTGTTGAGTTAGTTAACATGATATAGTGACATGATTAGTAATTACAATCAAGTCTATAACAGAATAGAATATAGGAAATCTGTGTCTATATATACAAGGTTGTAACATCATTCTAGAGTTTAATACAAAAATCATTTCGCTATTATCTCACTGTTATCAGGCATGAATTTCAAAACATATTCCTCATACCTAAATAAACATTGAATTCTAATCACTCGACTAGAAGTTAATTTTTTTTTAAGTTTAATGACTTTAAATGCCAACTAACAATTTCATTGATAAGAAAAATAAACTTACAACGAGTTAAATGACTCCCCAATACAAAATATACTCTTTATTCTCATAAAATTCACAAAATTACTCAAAATAACTCTAATCTTCTAATCTCACTTATATATACTCATAATTACTCTATTACCTTAAATCTCATCCCTCTCTACGATCGGATCTGCTCTTTTGACCGTCGTCGCACTCAGATGTCCAGATCTACTCATCCGCACTCCGATCAAGAGGATGTAGAGATTCAATATTCTGAGCTCCGACAATACCACACTATCGGCTCCAATCATCTCCACTCGGCTCTGGTCCCTCCTCTCTCTCTCGCTCTCATTCTTCTCTCCGCTCAAGAAAGTAGAGCTGAGAGAGAGGGAGGAGCTATGTCAAAGGAGAGCTCAAAGAGTAAGAAGATTTAACTAGAGGAGAAAATAGGAATAGAGAGGAGAAACGGCAACCACGGCAGCTAGGATTTTGATCACCCAAATATGACTGGAAGCTAATTTTACTGAGTAATGCTAGTGCTGAGGAAATAGGAATTCAGATCCAGCGCAATACATGCATTGAATTCCAGTGGCTCGGCTAGGAGCTAATTTTACTCTGTGTGTACCTGAAAGAATACAGATGCAGAAAATAGTATACCTCATAGGGGGGTTTTGCTGAAACTGTACAAATTTGAGAAAAGAGGTTTACAAGCTTCACTGAGATAAATATATATGAGAATCAACTTGTATCTTAGAAAGTTCCTGTTTAAACTAGTGATAAATTTTTAATATCTGGTGGAACAAAGAAAAAGCTGCATTCGTAGAAAATCCATAAGCACTTCATTTTTCATAAAATCTCAAATATTATACAATTTTTAAACCATTTCAAAGTGTGGAGGTCAACCATTTTTTAAAACAGGTTTACTGAAAAGATAACAACAAAAGGTTTCAAATGCTAGTTAATAATTAATAAATTAATAAAAATTACAAGTGATTGATTTATAATATAAAACAATTACGTTTTTCATAAAATTGGAATATAGATAAAAAAAATAAGTCTATATCCAAAAGATAATAAGAGGACAAACAGAAACAAGAGTGGGGTTAAAATGCACCCTTCTTTTTTTGCTTCTAACATGCACCGTTCCCTCGTTTCTTCATTTTTAAAATTCAAATAGTTGATTTGAATCTACCAACGTGATCTACATATTAAAATGTACTTGGAGACCAAATTTTATATTTTTTGAAAAAAATTTACTATATTTTCAGAATTTTTGAATTTTTGAAAATCATCACTGTGCTGAATTTTTTATTATTGTTTAGTTTAATAAAAAATTCTGAAAAAATAGTAAAAAATTTTCAAAAAATATAAAATTTGGTCTCCAAGCACATTTTAATATGTAGAACACGTTGATAGATTCAAATTTACTATTTGAACTTTAAAATGAAAAAACAAGAAGAGAATCCACAATAAAAACATAAAAAATAAAAATGAGAGTGCATTTTAACCCCACTCCAGAAACAAATAAGTTTAAATTAGACTTGTTGGGGCCAGCTCAAAGAGAGGCGCCCTTTAAAAATTAATGTATGCTGCTTAAATGTGGCGTGCACACGGTATTCTTTAGTAAAAGGCGAAAGAATAGTTCGCTCTGTGCTCACCACGCAACTACATGTCTTAGGACAGACGCAGCAGCAGCTTATTTGTAGGAGCCGGGTGGGGGCGACAATAGATTGTAAAGAGATTGTGGGACTAAAACGGCGCGTCCTCCCACCTCCCTTGCTGATGTAGTTCCGGAGGGGAGCTTTCCCCAAGATTGCACGAGTTGGGCCCCCTTAGGCCCATTTATTGGTTTCAAAATCTATTGATACTTCAGGCCCAATTGAGGCAACCTACCATTTGAAAATTATTTACGAAGGTTTAAGTTGGAGACAGGATTGGATTGGGCCCTTTTTAATTATCAATGGAAATTCTTTTAACGGAGAAATTTTGCTCTCTTTCAACTTCTCACCTCGCCACTACAAATTGCTGCTTACCAATTTCTCATCTCGTTAGCAAAATAAATAATTAAGTGACAAGATGCAAGACATATTCAACGGAAATGAAGAACTAATAATTTAATAAAATGATTAAAAGTACTATTGAAATTAGTGACTGCAGATGAAGTTGTCATTTGATTATACAGAGATTGTTCCCTCCACATTTTCAATAACATATTTTTTGTCAACAAATTTAAAGTCAAATGTAGAAATCAATCAGAATTACAAGTGCTTGAAATTCTGCGCAATTAGCCAGGATTTATTTTCTTTTAATTGCATTAACAGCGATTGTTTGTCGGTAGATGTATCATGTAAGTATGAGAGAACAATGCTTCGGTTGATTTTAAAATTTTATTTCTGTTTGTTTTGTCATAATTCATGTACGAATATGCAGGACGAAGTTTAGCTTGGCATGTATTCATTTTTCCTTCTGCTGTTGTTTGTGTTGTAAAATTTGGATCCTGAATTTTTGTGTTTTGCATCGGCACTTGTATAAATCTTATTTTCTTTGTTTGCGCTAAACCCCAATGAAGCTGTAATTTGAAGATGATTTTTGTGTTTAATAATAAACTCATCAAAAACATAAATCCGAAATTCAACCTTTTTTTTTTTTTAAAGCTTGGTAGCGACTATCAGATTTTAATTAATAAATGTGTTTACAACAATAAGAGTGTCTAAAAAGAATATTACAAGAATTGTAATCAATCAATTCCAACCCTTCTGACATCAAAACTTGATGTCGAGCTCTCTCAGGCCGCTGATTTCCGCACACCTTCAAATTATAGCTAATGAGAAAAAACGTGAATGTCTTTCCTAATTTTTTTTCCTACTTTTAGACTGGATATAGGAGTGTCAATGGATACAATACGGATTGGGTGGAAGCATTTCATATTCGTATCTGTCATGGTAACAAAAAATATATTTACCTTTACCCGTATTTGATAAGTTAATAGAAAAAATATATATATATCCTTATCTATCTTTTGAACACAATACAAATCAAGTAAACAGATAAAAAAATAACATTGTCATCCTGATTTGTATTTTTGATGAATTATTTTTCAAAATAAGAAAAATAAATACAACTAATTTGTATATATATTATGAAATTTTAATAAAGTGCAAAATTTAAACGTGTCATGTATCATCTCCATGACTCCATACAAATATATATATATAATTTTATTTTAAAAATTATCTTATAGAAAAATATATAAGAAATCATCTTTATCCATACTCTTATCCATTATGATAACAAAAAATATATATTTATACTTATATCTGATAAACTAATAAAAATAAAATCTTATTCTCGCTCGTCTTTTCGAATTTGAATACGATACGAATTAAATAAATAAAATAAAAGATGTCACACCCCGTTTCATTAAATTCCTCGCTCCATCTAACTCAATATATTTTAGACCTCATTTGATAGATTACTTCATGACTTGAGTTAACAATAATCAAATTACTTACTCCATGTTACTCTACATAATTTACACCTCGTTTCGTAATTTAATTCAATGCTTAAGTTAATCTGACTATAACAGTGAACTTTATAGACAGATTAAATATGAAATAAGTTAATTCACATGAATTACTTGACTTTCAACTTTTTCTTTGTAAAAATGAAACAGTAATTAAGCACCAGCACAAAAGCCGAATTCACATCCTCTCAGGTTACCGGACTGGGTACAATTGAATTGGATGGTTCAAAATTGTTCTTTTAAACTTGGAACGAATCTCAAAGCACGAATAATACTGCTCCTCAGTCATTCCGAACTAAAACCGGATGAAATTAAATCTGACCGTCCTTTTCAATTGTGTTGAGTCAAGTACCTGGGAGGATACGGATCCAAGAAAAGCCAGCATACAACTCATCTAACTCTGCGCATCGACTCAACCCCACTTGCCTTTTGTTCATTCGTCGACCCCACCCCTCTTACCATGAGCGCGCAAAAATGGAAGTTCCTGATTCTCACTTCAATTTTTTCCTTCTCGTCCACGTTTCTCTCCTCTACCGGATCTCAAGTGCACCACGAATGGAGAAGTGCGGCGATCGAGGTGGAAGGCGGACCCGGGTCGGTTGTCTGGGTCGTCCAGCTATCGGATCTTCACTTCAGCGTCTTCCACCCGGATCGAGCTCGTGATTTCAGGCGCTATGTCGGACCCACACTTTCTATGGTTAATCCATCGCTTGTTCTCATTACCGGTGATCTCACTGGTTTGTTCACTTCCTCGTTGAGCTTTCTCTGATAAAAGTTACCTGTCTTGCAAATTGTAAAGTGTTAACAGATTGTTTGACCTCTTTTCCCCTTGAATTGCAATACTGGTACATTTTTGTACCAGTAAGACTGTAAGAGTGCTTTGTTTAGCCCAGTTGCCGATATTTTAGTGCTTAAACATCATATTAACTCTCAAATAGTCTCAGTTGACCATTTCACCAAAAAAAGATAAAAATTAGACATTGAAATGAAATTAAGCTGATATCAACCAGCATTTGGTTTTATTTTTCCTCTTTCTGGAATGTAAGACTCAAGTGAGTTTGAAAAAAAAAAAATTGCTCTTTTTGTGTCAATTGTTGTGCTCTCATTAGATGGGAAAAGTAAGGATATGCTAACAATGAAGCAAGAAGAGAGAGAATGGATGGAGTATGAAAATGTCACAAAAGAAGTGATTCTAGCCAGTGGGCTTGATGAGAGAATATTCTATGATCTAAGAGGAAACCATGATAGCTTCGGCGTACCAGAGAAGGGTGGTGTAAATGATTTCTATGAGAAATACAGCATCAATTCAAGACTAAGGAGGAAGGGTGATATTCAGAGTGTAACTTTAAAGGCAAGTATTTATGTTTATTTTCTCACATATATATTAGTACATGACATGTGAACCTCAGTTACTGCAAACATAATAGGCCAAATAAAATGCTCATCCCTTACCATACTGACACACACACACACGCACAAAAGACACTATAGAATAAGTTGCGGGAAAAAAAAACAAGCGTCAGATCAATACCTAGATGGTTAGAAGCTGGTACCAACCAGCAACCTAACTGGTTCAGCCGCAAAATCTCACATTGCAAATCTTTGGCAATAAAAAGGACTGAAATTCTCTAAATTAGCTATTGGCAAGTAATAACTTTTAGAAGTTTTAAGTGCAGACCAGAGATGGGAAGCATCTATTTGTCGGAATTGACACAACACTAGCCACTGCAGGCCTACGTGGGCCCACTAACCTGTTTGGTCACCCGACCAATCAATTACTTGAAACCCTAGACAGAGCCTTTTCACAATGGGACAATTCAAATCAATTCGAAACCTCTCAAGTAACCAAAATTGTATTCGGCCATTTCCCTCTTTCTTTCACAGCATTAACCGAGACTCAGAAAACCCTAAAAGAAGTCTTCTTAAACCATAGTATATCTACTTATCTATGCGGTCATCTTCATGGAAGATTTGGAAAAAACTTAAAACGCCACCATATAAAGTCTCAGAATGAATATTTCCAATTCAATATCCATGAAGCTACTCTACAAGTGGAAGCAGATAATACTGACAGCTGCCAGAAGAAAAATAAAGAATTCAAACAGTTTTGGGAGTGGGAAATGGGGGATTGGAGAAGCCACAGAAGCGTCAGAATTTTGGCAATTGATTCTGGAGATGTTTCATTTGTTGATGTAGATTTGAGATATGGTTTTAGGGATATAATCATAGTACCAACTTTCCCTTTGGACTCACGATTAATGCAACGCATTTCAGCAGCTGATGATTTCAAATGCCAGAACACAGAAACCCCCAAAAAGTTTGAAACAATTAGAGCCCTGGTATTTTCAAAACATCAACTTGCATCAGTTGAAGTGAAGGTATATGATTCTAGTTCTGGCGCGCTAAACTTAGTTTTAGACTCAGAAATGAAAAAAATGGAAGCGAAGGAGAATGGTAGAGGGGAACTGTATTTCATACCTTGGAATTGGAGATCATTTGTGGATCCTTCACCTGATCGGTACTGGCTAAAATTTGAAGCTACTGATGTAACTGGAGACACCGTTTCTACTCCATTGAAACCATTCTCCATAAACGGCCTCAATTCGAAATTGAGCTGGAGTTGGATAGAGTTTATTGTGATGGGCTGTCAGTGGGCCATAATATATTACCCTGCTTTGTGGGCTCTTTTTGCAATTGCTTTTTTGTTTCTCCTGGTTCAGAAACTCTCTCTCTCTTTAACGAATCATAATATAAGAGGCAAGAATTCTAGGGAATATTGGATTGGTGGTTTGGTTTTTTTGTTCACAGAGCTTCCTAGAATGAGTATAGTGTGGTCTTTTTTGTTTGTTTATTTGGTTTATTTGCTCTTACTGCCTTGGTTTTTTGGATATGCAATTACTGATGATGGCAATCTTATGTTCATGACTTACCGAGGTTGGAGCGATGCAACTCTTAATAGTCTAAGAGAAGTACCAAGAGCTGGATTTCCTGATGTGATGGTTATTACATTACCTCATCTTTTTTGGGTGGTTTTACCAGCAATTCTGGTCATGGCTGGTTTGGCTGCTGAGCGAAAGGTGTATAGGATATTCTATCTCTCTCTTACTGGTAAGAAAGAGGATGACTATGGTAGAGAGCAAAAGGCATGTGCTGATAAGGAACGTATTTGGAGTGGTCGTTGGATCAGGAAGTTCTTACTTGTGGTGGCAATAGCTATTTTCTGGACACACTTGATGGTACTTAAGTTTTTAATTCAACTTATATAATTACTTTTCGTTCCTGTGTGACTTGTCAATATAATCCATTGCCATTTTTCATTAAAATAAGGTGACAGCTCCCCCTGCATTGCTTCTTGACCACAGAATAAAATCCAAAAAGGCATTCAAAATATCTCATTTGGTCATATCCCAATTACGCATGATAGGTGAGAAGTATCACTGTATAGCCACAGTATCAGGCCCTTCCAAGATTTTGCATGCATACACACTATACACTTGTATTGACATGGACTGAGTTGGCATTTTCCATTGTATAGGATTATCACCTGTAAAAAATTTCTTGAGTAAATTACAGTTTACTCCTAACTGATTAGGAATTTTTTATTTTTTTTCCATCTTTCAGGAATGCATAGCTCTTGTAAAGGCATACAAGATCAACCCCCTCATTCACGCACCAGTTTACTGCTTTCTGATTCCATCTCTCTTGACCTTTTGTATTTACAAAACCTCATCAATTTAACCATTGAAGAAAAAAGAGTATGTTTCCTATAATCTACTTGGAAATTTTCATCACAAATATATGGAGCCCTTTAGGTTTCTTAGTCTAGATACTTTGTGATGTATATGGTCTCCTAGCTGACTGGCATGTTAGGGCAGACTTTTGTACTAGTTTTTGTCTTTCTTTTGTAATATTGGTAAGAAGTGAAAGAAATTATTTGCAGTGTAACCTTACCTCTTAGTTCTCCATAATTATCAGTACGTTGTGGTTATATATGAATAGAGCCATGTCATGTTTTCCCAATTAAAAGTAGGTCACTTCAATATTGCAAACTCTAATATTTAATGTTTAAGGAACAGAGGCTGAAAATTTTGCTCTTTCTCCAATTCAGCCAAGCAAATAAATCATGATTCAACCGTAGTGCTCAATGCAGTTGGGGTTTACCAATTCAGCCTAGCTAGGATTGCTAAGTTCCTTTCAGAAGCCCAAATTGGTAAGTTCCTGTCCCAGCAGCTGGGGTCCACATTTTCCTGTCCAAAACCAGTTTGGGCTTCTGGCAGGCCCAACTGGTTAGAATTTTGAAATATAATAATATAGAGAAATTTATATATTTATAGAGTAAAGCTAATATACACTTAAGTGTACCAATGAACCCATACACTTAACTCTAGGACCGTACGATTAGCTTTGAGATTCGTGTACCACGACTTTTAAAGAATTTACATGACTTTTAAAGAATCTACACGAATCTCAAAGCTAATCGTACGGTCCTAGGGTTAAGTGTATGGGTTCATTGGTACACTTAAGTGTATATTAGCTTTACTCATATTTATATATATGCCCATAAGAAGTCGAGATTATCTTATTTTTCTCAGCTGGTAATTAGTAGATAAACAAAACTTTATTTATCTACAAGCATTTTAATTTTACTGATCAATCTGATACAGTTTATTGCCATTGGATTGAAAGGATTGTATACTGTTACCTCTATGTATGATTTTGTAAATTTTCAAGGGGTTAAGATCATTTTTTTTTCCAAAATTTATTTAGTTAGCACTCTAATAAACTAGAATTAAACAATTATCATCTAACTAGACAAATTTTAATTGTTACCACTCATGCATATCCAGTCAGTAAAATTCATTCAACATCTGATGGGTCCCATTTACTCCCTCAATGAAAATAATGTTTTGATTCGAACAGGTTAGATCCCATTTATATGATTTTCATTGTCCTACGCAATACCAAGAGCCAGATTCCATATTATATTATTTGAACCTCTAAAGTTTGGCTGGTTATTTGTAAACTTTTTTTATTAACTGATGATACATTAAGAACGAGTCTTTGATCTAGTAATAAATACACATTGTCTCTATGTGAGAAATTATGGATTCAAAACTTATGAAAAAAAAGTATTAATTGTAATAATAAGGATATTAAATCTTTACTCAAAATAAAAATAAAAATTTATAATGCATCATGGAAGAGGGGATGAAGAGGCTGTCCTCCGACAGAAGATAATATAACTTGTTTATTTTGTTGGGGTGTTTGGGGGAAGAAATAGGTGATTTTTTCAGGGTGTAAATGACACTATGACAGTTCAATTTTGTGTTCCTTTTATTTTGCGGCAGGGACAGTAAGTGTTTTGGAGCTATACGAGGATGTGATGGTCATTTCAGACAGTGAAGAGATTGACAGAAAGGACTTGCTAAATGGCTTGTCGGTTTAATTTCTTTTTATGTAAATTCAAATGTCTTGTTGAAGAGCTAGTATGAAAATTGAATAGTTTGTGTTTGCCTATTTAAAAATTAATATTTTGAATTTAATTTTTTGACAACGTTATGATGAAGAACTAAATGCATGTGTTTAACGTTCATCGCCTTCTTATATTTGTGAATCTTATTATTTGAATGCATGTGTTCAGTCTGATGAACATGTGCATTAAAAAATTGGGTGTTTTCCAAAATTTAAATTTTAAAATTTTAAAAAGAAAAATAGAAGAAATTTTATGCTCCGTATGTATATGTTTCAAGTCCAGTAAGATAATTTTTTTGAATAGTCCTAAAATAGTTGAGATTATATATTTAGTTCAGATTTGATAGTTTAGATATGACCAATTTCTTAACTTTTATTAAAGAAAAAAGGTTACTGTTCATAGATTTTTGTCTACAATTTGTTCACAACTAACTAATTAGTCTACTTCTAACAAATTTTATCTGATTCCTCCAACTTTTCTTTATAAGAAGTTTTATTTTTAATTTCCGATTTATCTTCAGATCTCTCCTCTCTCTCTGCTCTCATCTCTCTCCTCTCTGTCACCTCTCATCTCACTGTCCTCTCGCCTCTCATCTCCTCTCTCTGTCACCTCTCTCTCTCACCTCTCATCTCTCCTCTTATCTCTCCTTTCTCTCACCTCTCATCTATCCTCTCTCTCTCCTCTCTCTCTCCTCTCGCCTCCTCTCTCTCCTCTCTATCATCTCTCTACCGACGGCCGCAACGGCAACAAGAGTGGATAAGAAACAAATGATCGGATCTCACCTCTCGCCTCTCATCTCTCCTCTCTCTGTCCTCTAATATGACGGATGAGCAACACGACGGTGATAGATGAGAAGGTGTTGAATGAGTGCTTGAACGAGATCTCTCGTGCATTGCTACAATCAAATGTACAATTCCGTATGGTGAGAGAGATGCAAACTAGATCTCTCGTGTCAAATCATCCAGCAGGTTGGTGATGATTTAATTTAAATTGAGGGAATATGTATTTGATTAGATCATTTAATTTTATTGTATTGCCTCGTTAGTTTTACAGTATTCATCTTGTGGAAATCTGGAAGAAAGAGATGATAGAGAGGCGATATGGAGTATTGATCTGTTAATTTTATAGTATTACCTCGTTAATTTTACAGTATTCATCTTATCATTTTACAATATTCATCTTGTAAAAATCTGGAGGAAAGATATGATAGAAAGGCGATATGGAGTACTGATTTGTTAATTTTATAGTATTCATCTTATAAAAATATGGAAGAAAGAGAAGATAGAGATGTTTCTTACTCATCCGAACAAAATTCAATTGAAAATTCTACTGTATACAAAATTCAATTTTACAGTTCTGCTGATTCAATTTTGCAATATACAAGATTCAATTGTAAATTTTACTGTGTAAAAGATTTAATTTTACAGTATACAAGATTCAATTGAAAATTTTACTGTATACAAGATTCAATTTTACAGTATACAAGATTCAACCCAGTGCAGATGCTAATAACTAACTCTAACTGCCAATAACTTATTATGACTGTAATTTTCGAAAGTACAGTTTGAAAGTACATTTATTTTGCCCTGTTGTGCAAGTTGCAATCTTTTTCTAACTATCATGGGACCATTTCAAATAGTTGCTGGATGTTTTGTAATTAACTGATATATTTTATGTGATATATTGTATAATTATACAACATGTAGAAGTAATTTTACAATATTCGCGCAAGTCAAAGCTGTGGACAAATGGTGGACAAAAGGCTGTGGACAATTAGACACTTCCTTTATTAAAATCAAACAAAACAAGTAGGTAGGTGTGTATTTATATAGATAGTCAGGCCAGTGTTGTAAAAAAATCTGTTTTAAGCCGATTAATCAACTAATTAGTTGTTGCCAGTGATCAAACTGTCACAAATTTTTACAACTAATTGATCAATTATTTCCAATTAATCATTTAACGTTATTATGTCCATCCGACGATTATTCCCGATTAATCGTTTAACGGTACTATGATCGTTCGACAACTGCATACTGTTATTTACAAACACTACGTCAGGCTCACCGATTTTACTAATCGAGTCACACTAGGGGTGTAAACGAATAAGGATAATCTGCTCCGTATTCGGAGTTTATCCGTATTTGGATTAAATGAATACGGATACGAATACAAATACAAATAATTTTATGAAGGTGAATATATGTATCCGAAATTACTCCCAACCAGCTTTAACTTTCCTGCTCCAGATAAAAGTTGATATATATTATCCCATATTCATTTCAGTCTTGGTTATGGTATAAATGATAATACGATATGGTTTTCAATTTAATATCTTTTTTGCTAGTAATGGTGCTACAATAACACAATTTTCTTTTCATTTTACCTTTATTTCTTCATTCTTCATTTCTTTTCCATTCAAAACTTTAGTTCATGAATATAATATATTTTTAGTCTCTGCTAAATTAGTTTAAATCATTATTTCAAAGCAATAATAAGTTATTTTTTGTATCTTAAAATGCATAATTCAATTATTCGTTTCGTATCTGTATCTGTTTAAGACAGATATAGTTTTAAAATTTAATATTTGTTTTCTACTTATTAAAAAATGGATACGGATATGGTATTATCATTATCCGCTCCGTTTTACAGCCCTAAGTCAGACTCTGCATTGATTTCCTATCAGAACAATCATAGTGGTGGGCTATACTTTATACGAATTGACCAATTAAAATTGAATGATCATGATCATATAAAGCACCTTTTAAAATATAAAATGTACATAATAATTTGTAATAGAGATTTTGGATATGTTCTGAAAATTTAGAATCTCTTCCGTGATTATCCACGTGAGCTGGCCCCAGTTATAACCTAAACCACTAAAGCAACGAACAGGCAACGGGCAACCGCTCGTAAGTCATGCAAGGGGTGGTGGTGTAGCAGTGACGTTCCACCAGGGGCAGACTTCTTGCACCGACGCACCATCTCCATGTGGAATTTTCGTCATCCCGGATTTAAATGCGTTTCTTGTTTAAAAATAAAAATAATAATTGCAACACTGTACTTAAAATCGCATTGTATATTCAATAAAAAATTTGTTAATCTTTTTGTAACCTCAATTTCATCACCAGACGGTACAAATCAATGTGAACCCGTAAGCACTTTGTTAGGTTTCTTGATTAACGCTAGACACATAATTTAAGCCAATTAAGAAATAGTATGATTTAAAAAGCAATTATAGCTATATAGTGGTACTGTTAAAAAAATAAGCAGTTGTACAGAGTAACTAGTTATAGCGCCAATAACTAGCTATATATCGCCTATAGCACTATAACTTTTAAGGTTCGAAAAAATTATAACACAGCTATAACTAGTTATTTAGAACACTGAAAAATACAAATGCTCTTAATTACCGGATAAGCAATAGCAACGTTATTAGAAAATGCCACGTCAGATCCTAGTAATCAATCTTGACTTAAGACGTAAAACACGTAGGCGCAGGCGCAGCCTGGGTTTAACTTTTAAAAATTAGACATTAAAGATAGGCTCTCTATGATTGGATGTATCCGTATTAAATTTGGCGCAAGTTCAAAATCAATTTATCATCCATCAATCAGTTCGAAACATTTAATTGATGACTATTTGATGGGTATATAATATATATGATATATCTAATTCTAAAATTGCACATAAAATAGTACATAACACATCGGCCGTTTAAGTTTTTGAATTTATATTATATAAATATTGGTAGTTTTCAATTTTTCACAAAAAGTTTTATGTCAGTTATTAAGGCTGTCAGATGAATTTAGTATTTATATTACTTCAATGATAAAGCATTTTATACATAAAATATGTCATCTGAACCATCAGACACATTGATCCTTAAAAAAATTATAATTATAATTAAAACAGTAGGCAAGTTAAAAGGTGCCCCAGTTAAACCAGTTTTATTTTTTTAATGATTAAAAATGAGCACATCTGGTGCCACATTGAACTTTTGAACTATGCAAATGCCATATTAAAGTATTCAACATTCAATTGTATTCAATAAAGCACTAGATTCTGCATATCCATCCATTCATTTCATTGCAACCATCTGGTGCTTGAAGGAATTGCCATTGGATTCTCAAATGTCACTCAATGTGTCATGTACGAGGGAAGCACCAGTGACTTTTTCTATTAAACATACCAATCAATCACTATTCAGTATTCATAAACAAGTGCTAAGCTTCACAGTTCATCTCTCTCTCTCTCTCTCTCTCTCTCTCTCTCTACCTCGATCGAACATAAACAAGCAAACATGCTTTTGAGAGCTCTATAAAGCTAGCTATATACAGTCAAAATGTGAAGACTTCACATTCATTCTCGTGTAATTGTTGGAATGGAGTCAAAATTAGAAATTTAGAAATCGATGTAAGAAACTCAAAATTTGGTAAAAGAAAAAAAAAAACAAAAAAAACATTCAAGCATAGATAGTATGCGCGTCAATAATTTAAGAGAGGAAGTTAGGTGTCCGTGTCAGCTAAGAGTTAATATTCAATATTTCATCAATTTGAGTTCAAAAATTTGCACATTTAATTTTTTTTTTTTTGAAATAAGATTTTCTATTAACTCAAACATGATTTTTATTTTAAGCATTTATTATAAAAACTAAACCACTATCTCTGTACAGAGACACATCCCACATATGTTCATGTTTTAACTAATTTGATTTATTTGATCGTTTAAATTTCAAGATATCTCTTTATAATATCAAGTAATCAAAATCAGAACTTTGGTATGATTATAAACTTTCTCTAAAAAAACAAATCGATCCGAATCTTCTGTCGAATTTTTTTTAGAAACCATAAATAAAAAAATAAATTTTAGCAAATTAACTTGATTGTTTTGTTTTTTATAAAAAAACCATAAGAACCGAGATATCATTTCGGTCCCAGTCGTTTTTATAGATTTTGAAAAAAATAACATTAAAAAATAGTAAAAATACATGGGACCTAATTACCATTTTAGTCCAACAAAAATCACAACCAAAATAACATTTCAGTTCTTAATGTAATTTTTGTAAAAAATAAATAAATAATCATATTGATTTCATAAAAAAAAATCTTTTTATTAATTATGGTTTATAACAAAAATTCTCGTCTGTCTGTTCATGTCTCTTGAAAAAAGGAAGCGGAATCAAAAGTTTTGACTGCTCAGAGCCGCAAAGTCTCAAACCATTTTTGTTTGATTACAAAAGTCACAATCAAAGAAAGAACAGGAAGCCAATTTCTCTTTGGCCTTCTTTTCGTCAATTTATATCTTAATTTAATCCAATCAACTGTTAAATATTGCAATTCCCAATCAACTTTAATTCCGCTGATGCAATTAAAATAATAAATAATGATTTCCTCAATTTCCAATCTGACCGCTTTCTTTTCTTCAATGTGACCTTTTCTCTGATTAAGGGCTGCATGATTTTTATTTTTATTTTTCTTTCCTTTTCTCCATTTCCAATTCAACGGAACTTTTGGGAGTATTTTATTTTTTGGAGGAATTTCACGTATACCCCTCAAAAACTTCAAAATTACATATTTCCCCCTCTAAATTTTAAAATTACATATTTAGCCCTCTAAACTTCAAAAGACATATTTCCCATTTTATTGTCTTTTATATTAAAACACATTCTAAATTAATAAAATACATATTTTACCATTTTATTAAAAAACATAAAACGCCCATCTATCTCCAATTTGAATACAAAGGTTTCTCTACCGTCCGAATTGCTTTAAGATTTGTGCACACTAGATCAACATAAATCTTGAAGCGAACATGCACATATCTTAATACGATGCATATATCAAAATTGCTTTGAGATCTGTGCATGCTAAATTAACACAAATCTTGAAGCGAACACACGATAATTTTATTGCAATGTGTGCAGATCGGATAGTAGAAGAACCCTTGAGATTCAAATTTGAGTTCGATGGAATTAAAAGGGTAAAATAAGTATTTTATAAATTTAGAATTGACTTTTAATATAAAAAACAATGAAATTGGTACATATGTGAGTTTTTGAAGTTTAGAGAGAGAAATCCGTAATTTGTATGTTTTTGAGGGTTATACGTGAAATTCCCCCTTATTTTTGTCCTTTCGAGTTTCAATGAGTTGTTGGGAGACATGCACCATTAATTAATTATCCACACTAAAATTTATCTCCAGCAGCATGGTAAGTCGGTAACTGGTAAGACTAATATATTTTGCTTTCATTATTCTTTTAGAACAAGTCAGGAGGCGTGAGACTCATGATATTGAACTACAGGTCAAATTTAACATATCAATTAACTTTTCATGATGAAAATAAGGCATAAAGCATATCAAACCGATTATTTTTAAAGGCCCTCAATTAAACAAAAATAACAAATGTGTCCTAGATTTTCTGGAAATTCCAAAACTTCTCGGTTGATTTTTTTTAAAAAAAATTTGATGAGTAATTGAGTAGTGAAATTGTTCATTGATTAATTTTTTTAATGATTAATATCAAATTGATAAAAGAAATATAATATTTTTCCACATCATCGATCATTGTCTTCTTGTTATTATGCATTTCTATCTATTTTTTTTTAAGTTGTTTATCTCATTTCTAAAACATATGTGGGTGTACATATATTTACTTAAGACATCTCTTATAAACAGTGAGACTAAGGCAAGAAATAAAAACAAGAAAGATGATATCTTCACTGAGAAGACAAAAAATAACAATGAAATTTCAAATGGTTATAAAACAGTGCTCGAGTGTCCGATTTTAGTAAATGCCTACTTTTTGAAAAGCCTGCGAGAAGATGCATGCATTGGTGACCACTACACCATTTTTCCAAATTCAAAATTGCAAAAAAAAAAAAAAAACAAAGAGAAGAGCCTCAAAACTTGATTTGAGGTTTCCAATTAAGTTTTTCAATTATAATTTTCAATTTGTGTTGTCCTTTACCCAAAAGTTTTATTAATACCCAAAAATAATATGAAATTACCGGATTTACCTAATTTTTCGATGGAATTCGAAAATTGCCCCTTCCGGTGGCTAAATAACCAGACTAAGACCACCTTTCCGGTGATTTAGTCACCGGATCCAAGAAAAATACTCGGTTACTAAATAATCGGAAAGTGGCCCTATGTTTGTTTGGCTTAGTAACCGGTTACTCAGTAACCGATTTTGTTTGTTTTGTTTTTTTTACAAGACAGAAATTTAAAAAAAAAATGTATTGAAATATTAGAAATGTTGAATATATTTCTTTAAAAATAGATGGAATACAATATAATTTGATTTATTAGAAAGACTACGACAAATAATCCGGATCAATATTTTTCATGTCGGATTTTTCGCAGTTGTAAGAAAAATTAATATATTTATTTATGTGTTATTGGAAAAAAAATAAAAATGCTTAGATTCTGAGTTATTGATGACGGTACAAAAGTCACTTCTAGGTAAATACAAAAAATATTGTCATCCTTTTAGTACATTTAATTTCTAAAAAATTGTATCTATTTTTGAAAAAAAAACTTTAAGGTATTTAATGATTGATGTTAAAAAATAATTCTCAAAATAAATACAACTATTTAGAAATTAAATGTACTAGAAGGATCACAATATTTTATGCATTACCTAGATGTGACTTTTGAACTGCGATCAATAACTCACATTCAAAGCATATTTTTTTTTTCCAATAATAAATATATATATTAATTTTTCTTACAGCTGTAAAAAATCCGACTTGAAAAATGTTGATACGGATTATTTGTTGCAGTATTTCTAATAAATCAAATTAGATTGTATTCCATCTATTTTCAAAGAAATATATTTAATATTTCAAATATTTCAATACAAAAAATAAAAAATTTAAAATATTTTTGTTTTGTAGAAAAAAAAAACCAGTTACTAAGTAACCAACTACTAAGCCAAACAAACATAGGGCCACATTCCGGCTATTTAGTAACAAGATATTTTCTTGAATCCGGTGACTAAATCACTGGAAAGATAGTCTTAGTCCGGTTATTTAGTCACCAACAGAGGCAATTTTCAAATTTCACCGAAAAGTGGGTAGATCCAATAATTTCATATTATTTTTAGGTATTAATAAAAAAAATTGGTCCTTTACTATACTTTTTCTTTGGCATTCTTCATTTAAGTGTATAAAGTATCAAATCTACAGTTTTTGCTGTATTTTTATGTTTTTAGTTAGAATGTTATTTATGTAACAAATAATGTGTGATATAATATGTGATACTTTTTCTGAGGAATTGTTTATTGAGTGTATAAAGTATCAAATCTATAAAAAAAAATTGTTATATTTTTTTAGTTCAAATGTATTCATGTAACTGTTTTCATTTTTTAATTTTTTTTAGTTATTTTAGTATTCAAATCTAGAATATGCTACTAAAAAAGACAATCGATAAGATTTAGTTTAGTGTTTTATCAAAAATTTTGTTTACTGTTTTCATTTTGAGATTTTTCAAAAAGAAAAAAGAAAAAAAAACCCAACCATAGGTAGGGCAGTTTTCGAATTTCCATAAAGTGAGAGCATAATTGTTGTTTTTTAAAGAAAATTAGCATATCAAAGTACAAAAGAAAGAGATCTAGATTTAATTTTTTTTTTAAATCACTAAATCTTGAAAAGTTATGAAATCACCATTATTACAACTTTTTTTAAAAAATCATCTCCATCGGATATCATACTCAGTATTACATGCTACACAATATTATACATAACACATCATGTTTCAATTTAAAAGACATACCGAACATGGTATCCGATTTTTTCATTTTGTCATACCGGATACCATACTCGGTTTTTATTTTGTAAAACTGAGCATGATTGTCGGTTTTCCATTTTTTTTTTTTTTGCTTTTTTGCCTAACCGAATCTGATAGCCAGCTTTCCCTTTTTAAAAAAAAAAATAGAACTGTTTTTCTATTTAATATCCAATCCAATTAATATTGTATCCAGAGTGGAGATCTCAAAACAAATAAAATAATTAGTAAATTATAGGAGAGTAGGACCTCAAGATCAAAATCGAAATTGGGAACTGGTTTTATTCTCTCACCAAATTGAAAATGGATTCAAATTTAATATCTGATATGGTATCTGGTTTTCAATTTTTTATATCGAGTATGGTATATAGTGGAGATGATTTTTATAAAAAAAAAGTTATAATCATGTTACTTTAATAACTTTTCAGAATTTAGTGATGCTTTCTATACAAATTTTCCAAAATAGGTTCTGATTATTCATATTCTCTTAACCACAAACTCTTTTTTTTATCATATTTAATTTCATGTATTTAATTTCAGACTAGATAATTTCTGATTTCTCATCCTCTCACGCTTATGTATTTACCGTCTAAAACTTTAATCGAATATTTATTAGATGTGATTGTTTTCTGAGTTCGACGTATCAGATGTGTCTATGGTGCGAGATAGAGACTGATCCAATATGAGATGTCACGAGTCGAAAGTGAAATTTAGAAAATTAAATTTTATTTTTAAGTCAGATTGTCATAGTAAAATAACGATCAGGTCCATATACTAAGATTGTGCTTCAGACGGAGATAGAAATATCTTCATTAAAGAAAAGGAACGAGAACGAAGGAAAAGAGGAAAAGATAGCGGACTGTCTACGTCGCGATTCCGCTCTGAAGAAAGGTAGTCAGAGAGAGAAGAAGAAGAACGCGCTACTATAGCGAGGGTAAGCTACTGTGTAAAGCTTCGAAATTCGCAACCTCCAAATCGGGATGTAAAATTTACTGTAGCGAGAAAAATTGTACTCGAGCTCTTCCTTCCCTTTCCTCTGAGCGCTGTGTTTGTGAAGTACAGCCTAAGGGAAGTAAAGAAATTTAGATTCGACATCCATGAGGCTTAAATTCGAGTCTAATGGATTTTATCTTCTATCTGATTACTTTAAAATCTGTACAAACTAAATTAGTATGAATTTAAATAAAATATATGTACAGATATTAAAGTGATTTGCACGAATCTTAAAAGGGATTAGACTGTAACAGAAAGGAGAAGAATTTAACAATGATTTGTGTAACTTTTTTTGGAGGAAAGTGGTCCCCACCAAGGAATAAGTGGATGCTAAAAGCAGACTTTTGAGCTGGGTTGTTAGTCTATTCAAAGCCTAACTTAATACCCCTAAGCATCCAGACTTAGAACAGAATCCTATAAAAAAAAATTTACTCTTGAGAATATTAACATTTTTTTTATTTTTAGGTTATTTTTGACCATTTTTTTCTAAATTAAAAAATAGTAAAAATTAGTATTTTACAAGTTTATTATAAAAACAATTTATTAAGCTATTTAAATCGAAGTTTGAAGCTTATACAACAGATTTTTGAAACCGTAGCACGAATGACTCTATGCTATCCATAGCACCCAAGTCTTACTCATTAATATAAGTATAACTTATATTAAAAATTTATGTAAGATATATATTTAAAAATTTAATTTACGAAATCAATGGACGAAATGCATAAAATTTCATACAGTAAGAAAAACTTGTACTGAGGACCACAAAACTTGTGTTTATTACTGAAGAAAAAAAAATGAATGTATTTAATATTTTTTTCCATTCTACTCTTTTTTTGCGAGAAAAATATGGAGATCTTGTATTCCAAATTTTAATATTTATAAAAAAAAATCTCTTATTCGAATTTAAAAAATGCAACTTTTCTTATATTCATTGTGTAAACTAAAGACTGATTTTTAATATTTTCATAATGCTCTTGGTCGCAGGAAATTTTAATATATATTTTAAATAAATAAGTTGATCCCAATTCATTATTTATTCATCCAGCTTGAGTGGTTTGAGGGGTTTGTTAAACATGTCAGGTACTGTATTAAAAAAAATTTGAGGAAGAATTACAAAGAGCTAAGGTTAGGTCAAGAACATGCACAAATTAACTGTAAAATTAACAAGAATAATAAATATCTGCTCTGCCTATATTTGACACGAGATGTTCCGATCGACTTTGCTTCTCCTGATTTTTTTTTTTTTTTTTTGCTTCCTTCTTGATGTTTAATTTGCAATTTGGGTTCAATTTAGAATTAAAATACAAATAAGAATTATAGGTTATAGAATCAGAAATTACAAGTCAGAGTATTGAAAAGTATAATTTAAAGCATTGTTTTTTTTATTGAATATCTAATTAGTTAATGAGTTTAAATCTGATTAGCTATTTAAATCCAATTTGATATTTTTTTGTCACCCGACAAAAATCCTCAATCCGCCCCTGCCTATATAGAAATCTTATTGCATAATTGTAAAATATTCCTCAGATAAATCAAGCTAGTTAATTTAAAGTTTCATTGTATTTGATTATTAATTTGATCTACTTTGCTTTTATAAATAAGGATAACCTAGGAAAGTAGGAAACTAATGCCTTGTCATGCTACGAGCATATTGGCAAAATGAGAGGCACGTATACGCACGAATCAGTACTGCCATTCGTTGCTTTATTTCTTTTTGGTGTGGTTGTCTGATCATGTGTCATGTCAACATTATTTTCAAAAAAAATTTTTAACTATGTATTTATCCTCTAATAATTAAAATACATAAATTTAACTTTTAAAAATAAAAAAAAAACACTTTTAATTTGTTCGTTAATCATTCCATGAAAATCAACACTCCCCTGAGAAAATTACTATTATAATTGGGGAAGGTTCAAATGTCTCATTTTTTTCATGCCTCATTATGCTTCATATTTTATATTTTTGTTTTCAAATTTCAAATTGTCGATCCGAACCGTTCAATAAAATATTTATACTAAAAATATGCATGAAGATGAAATTTTATATATTTTTTTAATTTTTTTGCTATTTTTTAAGATAGGTACAAAATCATTGTTTTTGATTCGTTAAAAAAGCAGTGATTTTCCACCCATCTTAAAAAATAGTAAAAAATTTTTCAAAAATTATAAAATTTCATCCCTAACCATATTTTAGTGTGGATATCATGCTGAATGGTTCGGATCAATAATTTAGACTTTGAATATGAAGAATATGAAGATATAAAATATGAGATATGATGAGGTATACAAAAAATGAGGTATTGGAACCCTCCTCATTATAATTAATGTTTAAAATATGGGTTTTAATACCATAGAAATGCATAAATATGATATGCCGATTTCATATGCAAATGGGTGTTCAAACATAATTTTATAACCTACAAAGTAGCTAGAATTATTTAAAATATTTTAGTTAAAAGCAATAAATATAATAAGATACTAATTATATAATAATAAATTTATTAAATTACATAGTCATATTTTCAATTTTATATGCGTAATCATATTAAAAAAGTTTGAAAACAAAAATTGTTATTAAGTATATGATACATACACTTAATTACACATATAGTCTTGTACCGTATAAACATAATCGTAACCGTATAAGAATGTAAATTCATTTCCATAAACAAAGCCTGTGTAATTATTTTTTAAAATTTATCAAAAGTATTTGATATCTATATTTTGATTGGAAAGTATTTTTAGGAGACGACATATTGATAAAAAAAATTAATTAGAATGAATTTATTTTGGTTAAAGTACACGAGGTTTCATTATTTTAGTTCCAAAGTTAGTGGTTTGTAAAGTTTTTATATTCTTTGTAAACAAATATAGAGAGAACGATTTCGCAACTTCTGCAACTTTTGCGAAGGTTTTCAAAATGAAAAAGTATAGAGAGAAGATAGAGAAAATTATGCACTGCTGGATTGATAGCTCAAGCTGGCCTACTAATATACGGCAAAAGCAAAGAATAAAATGAGAAATTACCTCTTTAATAGAGTGTATCCAATTAAATCGTATAAGATCGTATAATATCTCATGCTAGATCATTCTAATTTCTAATTAAGAAAAAAAATATTATGAAATATATTTATATACACCCCTCAAATGAAGAGGAGCTAGGTATCTGAATTTCTATACTAAAGTCAATAAGAAATCTTCCCAGGTGTGGATCTGAATGGATTCTCAATTGAGATAGAAATGTTCAGATGATGTTAGCTGATGTTAGCTTAGGTAGTCTTAGGTTAATTGAGACAGAAATGCCCATAAATTGATGAATTTTTTTTTTTTTTTTTTGAGATGAAGCACTTAGGATAGTTCTTAGGACTAGCTAATTTGACCTAAGTCTATCTAAGCTAACATCATCTGTGCATTTCTGTCTCAATTGGATATTTATGAGCATTTCTGTCCCAATTGACCTAAGACTATCTAAGCTAACATCAACTAACATCATCTGGACATTTCTGTCTCAATTGAGAATCCAGTCAGATCCTAGACAAAAAAAACCAAATAATTAAAATAAAAAAATGATTAAACTTATTAAATTTGTTAATTTGATAATTTTCACAGTTTCTTAAATTGTGATTAAGCTAATAGTTTAAAATACATTAATACAAGAATTGAAACACAAAACTGAAAATAACTTCAAATAGCATTGCAGTAGTACAATAATATTTGATAAAACACAACTAAAAATAATTTAAAAGTACAAGAAATTTCAATTAAACAAAACTTGCTAATAACTTTCCCATGTATCTGACGCAACTTTTGAGACCAGTATATTTATTACAGGCACCCTTTGGAAGACACTCTTTGGGTTAAATATCACTTTATTTTTAGTTGTGTTTTGTGAATAATTTTACGAGTATAATATTTATCACTTTGGACGACAACTGATTTGTTTTCCAAAATTTCACGTGACTATATCGCTTAATTATAGTCACAAAAGGTTCTAAATAGCGCCGTTATAGCGTTTTCAGACCATAAAAATTATGACGCTATCAGCATTGTTTTTTTAATTAGTCCGCTATGATACGATAAACGCTATTTAATTGTCATGGACTCACAATCATACATTGCCTCGTAGGATTGCAATAACGAAAGCCATGAACCAAAAATATGAAAAACATTGAGGAAAGAAATACAGAGGCGCCAATATATAATAAGATCCTAATTAATTGGTGCTCCACTTCGTTTGTATATATCAACCAGAAAACATGTGCATAATGTGCATCAATTTTTGTATGGTAGAAGAACTTAACTTATTTAATCCATTAAAATTAAACAAAAAGGACTTTAATTATGATAGTGGATAAAACGCCAATCCCACTACTTAATTAACACAGGACAAATAATATTCATATTTTTTTTATTTTTATAAAAGTAATAAATATTTTTTAAGTACCAGCAAAATGACGAAAATTTTACAAATGTCATATAATTAAGAAACTTTATATAGCGCACCGAAAAATAACTAAAATGAACTATATATGCACCCCTTAGATGAAGATGAGTTAGGCATCTGAATTTGTATATAAGCAAGTATTAAAGAGTAAAGACAATGAGAAATCATATCAACTGACAAGGTGGAAAGATAAATCGAAAAATAATATTGTTAATATCTTTATTCTACAAAACATTATTATTTTATACTAAAAAGGATATTTGAGGATATCATTATGAAAAATCCATAACTTATATTGAGGATATCACTTCATTAATGATATTTAAGGATGTTAGAAGTGGAGGCAAAAAATATTCTTAATTTTTCTTTTGAGATAGAAAGATGAAGATCTGACATTCTAACTTTTATTAAGAACTTTTGTCTGAATTTTGAATCCATAACTTTTTTCACACAAAAAGTATTGTTATTTGTCACTGAATTAATTAAAATATTATAGTCTCTTCCTCGTCATAGAGAGAAAAAACCTATTTTGGCTTTGATATCATGTAAATAATATATGCAAACAAAGAAAAATTCTTCTATTGTTGGATTAATCGATTGATAAAAATATGGTCCTAGTCGTACTAATATAACATTTCATGTTATATCATTCTAATTAAGAAGAAATATCATATAATGATAACATTTGCGTTATATCAAGAAGGCCGATTTCGTTAATAATTGCACAGCGTGCTACTTATTCTTTTAATTCTTGTGATTCCTTCTCAGTTTATTATATTATATGTTTTTTTCTAATTGTTGGCATAATTAGCCTTGCTGATTGGTTTGAATAATGCACTTCCAATTGGATGCAAAAAAAACTTTAATTGTATAAACTAGAAAAAGGAACTAGACAGATTATTTATTTATTTATTTCGGTGCATAGGAAGCTTTGATTGGAAAATTTGGAATGGTCTCAATCTAGGAGGGGAAAAAAAACAAGGGGTTTAACCTCCGGTTTTAGTTTTTCTAGAAAAAAGTGTACAAGAGGGAGGTGCAAACCATTTCCCTTTTCCCTGTTTGGTGGTCAATGGTTTGATGGAAAAATTAGTATTTAGTCATTTGTTTTCATTTAAATTCCTATTAAATTTTCATATTCTTCGCTTTTCCTCTTTCAAAATCATTATTCTAATGGAATAAATTAAATTGAGTCAGATTTCATTTTTTTTTTCCAACCGGAGGAGCAGTTGCTGCTATGATAAGTTTTGTTGTTTCTTAGCATAATTATACTATTTTATTATAATTATTAATATCAAATTAGATTTAGCTACTAATTAAAAAAAATTAAATGCTTTCTTAACTTGTCTGTGGAACATAAAAAACTAATATATATATTTTATCATTTGTCATGTTGTAATTAAGTTAATAGTTTAAAAGTTATTAATATAAGATTTGAAATATATGACTAAAAATAAGTCTATATGCAAGGACTTATTTAATGCATTTTTATAAAAAACAGTTAGTTTTTTTTTTTACAAAATTTTAAGTTAAGAAATAATAATTAATAATTAAAAAAGTCTAAATTTGAAATATTTAATGCATTTTGAAAAAATCAATTAGTTTTTTATACAAAATTTTAATTAAAGAAATAATAATTAATAAATATTATTATGTTATTATTTAATCATTTTATTTAATTTTATAATATTTTTTATAAGTATAATTGTATTGCTATCAAGTATTTTAGAAATAAAAATAAGATTTCCTACAATTATTCCACGGTGCAACTGAACACTCATTTCAAGATATCCCCATAATCAATTCCTTGTGTATCTGTGTTCATGGATTCCATCCCCGTCAAATCTCATTCCGTGTAATCCCGCAACAAACAAACACGTCCAGATGAGTGATTAATCAATTGATTAGTCGTTGGCGGTAACCAAATCGTCATGAATTTTTTTGATTAATCGGCCGATTATTTTCGATTATAGTTGATTATTCCTGATTTTCAATTAATTGTTTGATGGCATCCAATTAATTGCTTGACGGTGCCATGTCCGTCTGATAACCGCATACCATTATTTACAACACTGGCCTTTCCAATTTGATTATTATTTTTTGAAATATTTACTTTTTGGAAAAATTGGAGGTTGATCCTTGTCCTTTGAAGTAATTGAAAAGTTAATTTTAACATTTCAAAATACAACTACCAATAATTTATGAATAGGAAAAAATGGGATAATTTGTCACGGAGTCGTATGCTATTATGTAATGTAATATGAGTAAAACTAGCATAGACTTGATAGCCGTCAGATCTCTTTAAAAATATTAAGCATATATATATTTTTGGTTGCGAGATATCAAATAGTTCACTTCAAATAAAGAAGAAGAAGAAATCAAATTGTTAAAATTTACAACATTTGGATAAGGATAAGGAAAAATATAATATATTTTCTAACATAATAGGAACCTAAGTAAATTCTTCATCAAATGCTTAAATTCATTATAAATTTCCCTAAATTGTCAATAAGCATTAATTATAATGCTCTCTAAAATTTACAACATTTGGATAATGACAAGGAAAAAAAAATATATTCT
Organism: Carex pumila; assembly: GCA_033356055.1. Lineage (NCBI taxonomy): Eukaryota > Viridiplantae > Streptophyta > Magnoliopsida > Poales > Cyperaceae > Carex > Carex pumila. The sequence continues at coordinate 413,647 of JARJHM010000175.1, read as the reverse complement.
CTAACATAATAGAAATTCTTTATCAAATGCTTAAATTCATTATAAATTTTTCCTAAATTGTCAATGAGCATTAATTATAATGCTCTTTGTATGGAGGATGCAGGTTCGTAATCGTAACAAAGATTTCCTGGTAAATATTAAAAACAATTGAGTAGTTTGAAACTACCTTTACTCACACACACAAAAATATATAATTATATATTTATTTTAAAAATGAGGAGGGTTCAAATGCTTTCATTTTCTGTGTCTCTACCGTGTCTCTATTTTTAAAAACTTTTAAAACTCAAAATTTAAGACTTAAAAGTCAAAATAAAAAAGTTGGATATGATCTACGTCATTTTATTTATTCACATGTAAAAAATTATGACATTTCAATTTTATTTTGATTGTCATCAAGAGCTTGTAAAAAACGTACTAATGTGGACAATTTCTAGGCGTTGAATTTTCAACTTATTGATTCACATAAAAACAAAATTGAAATGTGATAATTTTTTATGAGCACATAAAGAAAATAACACAGATTATATCCAACGGTTTTATTTTGACTCTTAAGTGTTAAATTTTGAGTTATTAAAGTTTTGAAAAATGGAGGCATAGTGGAGGCTAGTGTTTTAAAATGCGTTTTTGTTCATGCATGCGGAAGGCCACTGCATACCGCATATGCGGATTTTAAAATAAAAATTCACGTATATATATTCGTATTCATATATTTGAATTTATTTCCACATAACCAACAATAATTTTTTCACATAAATTCTAATTAAAATACAATCAAATTATCAAATTCGGACCGCATATGCGCGTTTTCAGTCCGTATATTCGGACCACATATGCAGCCGCATGCTCAAAACCGCATGGAAGGACTACATGACCATTCTGAATACGGCTGCTGACTGCATATATAGGTATATGTGGCCCATGCGGCCACATTTTAAAACACTGGTGGAGACACAAAAAATAGAGACATTTGAACCATCTCTTTAAAAATATATATATTGAATAAGATGATCATGAGTCTGATTCCATTAACAATATATAGAGCAATGTTATAAAAATGGTTATTTAGACCGATTAATCAGTTAATTAGTTGTTGACAGCGATGAAATCGTTACAAATTTTCCTGACTAATTATCTGGTTATTTCTAATTATAATCAATTATTTTTAATTAATTACTTAATCCGTTCCACAAACATATCGTTATTTACCAGAGTGATATAGAGTTAGCGGTACAGTCCAATTAATCTCCCATTGTGATTCTCTCGTACGCGTACAAATTGTGATGCAACAAGCTAGCAGTCAGCACGAAAAATGTGGACTAAAATGTTAAGTCGTGATCATTGGTGGCGCCAGCTTATGATTTCCTGGAAGCTAACCATTACTATAGCTGTCCTTAGTTATACATAAGATACAAGTCATCATATTTATGCATATTTCTCTCAAATCTTCTAAATATTAGAATCATGTACCAAGCGCCACAATTATCATTCATGCTTGCCTAAAAGATGCCCCTATACCTTGCATTTTTAACTTTATAGGTTCCTATTATTTGATGAAATAAATGGCTTTTCTGCTAATTTTTATTTATTTATATAGTTGGCGGTAGGGGTGGCAACGAGTTAGCTCGTTTGAGTCATGAGCAAGCTGACTTTAGAGATCCGAGCTGAAATCTCAGATTGAAATCATCACTAGTTGAATCGAGTTAATTTGTGAACTAACTAGCTAGCTCATTGGATCTGGTTGGATCTTATTTTAAAAAGAAAATAAATTCTACTTTTTGGACCGAGCTGAACCGAACTAGATAGTATAAAATGCACACAAATTCATACAAATTCATAAATTGATATCTAGCCAAGCTCGCAAGTTAGGCTCCAGCTTGAACTCATTAATTATGGACTGAGCTACTAGCGAGCTGACTCATTAATAGTTCAATCCAGTAACGAGCGAGTTAGATACAAGTCGCGATCGAGCCACTAGCCACGAGTTTTTTTGTCATCCTTAGTAAGAGTATCCAATTATGCATTCTATTTCTATTATTTTTAGTACATGACGTATTTTCAAGTTTTCAAAGGGTGTATAAAAAAAAATTTAACATTTACTTTTATCTATTATTTATCTAAACCTCTCTTCTCTCCACCTTCCTCTACAATAATTTATACCCACTTCACCGCGGAAAATATTCTCTCTCAGCTCTCTGTTTCTGACATTCCTCTCCTCTCCTACCTCTCCATTTCCACCATGGCCGACTCCAACTTGATAGTAAGCTTTGGAGAGATGTTGATTGACTTTGTCCCGACCGTCTCCGGCGTGTCCCTTGCTGAGGCACCTGGTTTCGTCAAGGCTCCCGGCGGCGCTCCGGCCAACGTTGCCATCGCCGTCGCTCGGCTGGGTGGTCGCTCCGCCTTCATCGGAAAGCTTGGAGATGACGAATTCGGTCGCATGCTTGCCGCGATCCTGCGCCAAAATGGCGTTACAGATGCTGGGGTGGTGTTTGATTCCGGCGCGAGAACAGCTCTGGCGTTTGTGACTCTCAGAGCCAATGGCGAGAGAGAATTCATGTTCTATAGAAATCCCAGCGCTGATATGCTTCTAACGGAGCAGGAACTCAACCTCGATATCATCAGAAAGGTTGGTGATGTTCTGATCTGTGAATTTCTTTTTGAGATTTAGTGTAGAATCTTGTACAGGTGTTCAATTTGGTGTTGTGGTCCTTTAAAGAGTTGAATTTGTGCTCCTGTTCACATAAGCCTAAAAAGTGCAACGTGACTTACGCCTCCTATGCTCTCTTTTTTTTTTTTAATCTAGGGAAATTCTCTCTAAGGATAAACTTTTGGGGAGTGTTACCATATTCATCTTTGCAAAAGATAGGATTTTCTTGCGTTAAAAAAGAATGCAACTTTATTTGGGTTTGTCCTCAACCTACTACCTAAATATTGAACTTCCACGAAATGGGTTTCTGTTAAGGTATCATTTGGTTTTCTACAAATAGGCACCAAATAAGAGAAAACTGAGTTGATTTTTACTCGGTTCTTCTTTAATTCAATAATTTCAAAAGGATTCTCTGCAGTATTGTTCTGTCGTGATCCACTTTTGGGTGTTGAGCATATGCACCCTTGGGAAAATATTGAAGCATTTTCCCTCAAAAAAAAAATATTGAAGCATTGAAGCTTTAGTTTGATGTTTTGTCACGCATGTAGAGGGAGATGCTGAATTTGCAGTTCTAAAAAAAAAACAATTGCTCTATCTAATTCCTTGGTCTAGTTCTCTTTTCCACAGATGTCCTTAAAATTTGTTTAATTTATGTTACAGTTTCCATAGTTGTCTTGATGCTTCATTTAAGTTTATTTATTTTATTTCGATAGAGGAATTTCCAACAGCATTTTCCCAGATCTGCCGTTTAAAAGAAAAATGTAAATCCATAAGATGTTGTTATTAATTATACCATATAATGTGTTCACCTACTGACCTACATCCTTCCAGTTTTGAAATTTGGACTTACATTGAGATCCTGTTCTTTAGTCCGGAAACACCCAAATATCAAACAAAGATTCTAATTTTTCAAGAGTAGTGAATATTTATAATTTCATCTTCATATGTGATTATTTTAAAGTTAATAATTCTAGCTTTATTGTTTTATTTTCTGGATCTTAGATTGAGGGAAAGTGGCAGAATTTTAAACTATGGAAGACAATTGTAGGGAAAAAAAATCTTGTGAAAAGTATGGTGGTCAATCATAGAATTTTTTTGAAAAGTTTGGGTATCAATTTTAGAGTGCATGCATCATTTTTGTTTATAATAATAAAATATGGTATATACTTGTAGAATTTTGGGGAAAAAAATGGGGGTTAAATTGGCCCCTGCTTAGATATTAGTAATTAAGTACGCTTAGTTGTTGGTATCATTTGTTGATGCTTTGTTTACAAATATTGAAGTCACTAGTTTAGTACTGTAAGGATCATGCCATGTGCTTCATGTGACTTTCTCCAGAGGACATAACACAAAAGCTTTACCAAAGAAATCCAACCAAATTCCCTTTCTAGGAAGCTTGGTGTTTAAAACGCTGTCGGTTGTTAATATTTGTTTCTTAGCTGTTAGCAGGATGGTGTATGCATGGTGCGATTTGTTTTGATGTACTTTATTAAATTAATTAACGTACTTGTACCAACATCTTTTTGTATAGATCTAATTCATCATGCCAACATTTGTTTCAATTTGTATGCATTATCTTTTGCTATTTCAAAAGAACAACTTTTAAGGGAGCTTTTGTTTTTATGGATCTTAACTTTTGGTTGATGGCTGTATAGAATCAAGCATTTACTTTGAAAGTCTGCTTTAAGATGAATTGCAAGGCAACCTTTTTAATATAAGGATGCTATATATATTTTAGATCTACCTAGATTATTTTTTTAACATCTAGATCCAGCTAGATTACATCTTAACAACAATTGCAAGTTAAATTATCTTTTCCTTTTGCAAAGGGAAGTTTTTAATTTAGCTGGATTTTTTCTTTTGACCTTACCAAGGTGTGTAACACCCAATGTCAGTAAAGCTAAATTGTTCTTTTCATTTGGAAAGCAATATTTTTTATTTATGGGTGGCAATTTAATTAGATTGAGCTGGATTTTATCTCTTGCACTAAGGTTCCAAAGTTAGAATTGTCTTTATATTTGCAAAGCGACATTTATAATGTATGTATTCCAAACTTAATGTAGATCTGGCTAGATCTTATCTTTTGCAGTAAAAGCGTAATCCCTAAGGTCTTTCAAATTTAATATATATCCATTTTTAACTTATCTTTTCCACTAAGCTATTTTCCACCAAGCTATTACAAGTTACTTGGGTATAATCAGCTCTTTTCCCCGTACTCATTTATTTCAGATCCTGACCTGTTAGCCTATCACATAGCATTTGTAATTTGTCAAAAACTTTTACCATGTCCCAAAGCAGTTTGCTTGAAAATAACATGGCCTGATAAGCCCGGGGAATACAGAAAAAGAAAACTTCCACTTCAACAGACATTTGTGAACCCTAATTACTATTTTTTCAACTCTGTAATGAATTTGGTCATTTATCCCGAATGAAGTTGCTTGTTGGCCATGATCATGGAACAGATTACTAGTGGAAGTATTTTGTCGTTCATTCCAATTGAATCAAAAAGATTTGTACGTACTGGATTCCTTGTTTGTGTGAGGGGCAATTTTTTTTTTTTGTTCTCTTGACCTTTGTACTAGTGGTTAGTTGTCATTTTGCCTTAGAAAAAAAAAGAAAAAAAAAAAAAGATGGGAGAGAGGGTGATATTGTCATTTTTCTCCCTTTTGCAGGCGGCGGTGTTTCACTACGGTTCAATAAGCCTGATAGCCGAGCCATGCCGAACAGCGCACCTACGTGCAATGGAGGTAGCCAAGGAAGCTGGCGCACTCCTCTCCTATGACCCGAACCTGCGTTTGCCACTCTGGCCATCAGCTGAGGTGGCACGTGAACAGATCTTGAGCATCTGGGACCAGGCTGACATCATCAAGGTAAGCGATGTTGAGCTTGAGTTCTTGACTGGAGAAAGCTCACTTGAGGATGATGTTGTTATGAAACTCTGGCGTGACCATCTCAAGCTCTTGCTCGTGACCATTGGTGACAAGGGTTGCAAGTATTATACCAAGGTAATGTTATATGGGTCTTGTTAACCTATGCATAAAATTATGTCTTAGTAACTTCATTCATTTCTACAATTAGGTCATATATTAGGCACGACAGTGGATTTTCAATTGGGTTATACTCTATTTAACACAGTATGTAATGTAGACTACATTAACGTTTCCTAGTTTGGATATTTGAGAAGCTTTCTATACAGCTGTTACAAATTGATGGAGCATTTGCTAGCTATGTTAGTGAACTTTTTCAGAGGCAGTTTTTTTTTTTTTGCTTTTAATAATGTCTCTTCTCTTACCCAAATTTATCTATACCTTTCAACAAGTCTTATTTCCACTCTTTTTGGGCTTTGAGCATCCCCCTGACAATTTATTTGTTTTAAGTTAGTATTATTTCTTTTGTGTTCCTTACTACCTGTGTTCACTTTGCAACCACATTGCAATGTTTGAAATCAACAAGACATTGGTATGGCTTATTTGCAAATTGGCCTTACATTTGAGTAAAAAAAATTTGAAGGCCAAATTGGCCTTACATTTTTTACCTTGTTTCACAAGATGTAACCCATTAGTCTAAAGTTGCAAGTTGTGTCCTGCCGATATAATTACTTCATAAATACAAACTCAGGGATTTAAGCTCAAATGTAGTTGGAGAAAAAACAAATGTTGCATCTTGGGAATGCCAAAAATGTCATGCGTTGGTTGGAAATAAAAAGAGAGCATGCAATTCACAAATTTGCAAAGCTTCTTTGGCATTGTTGGTGTTTAACATCTGTCTTTTAATGGATATTTTCAGGATTTCAGAGGAACAGTGGATTCCTTCAAAGTGGTACAGGTTGATACAACTGGGGCAGGAGATGCTTTTGTTGGGGCCTTGGTCTCTAAGCTTGTACAGGATCTTTCGGCTTTCCAAGTGGGTATTTCAGCTGAAATTAAATTTGTGATTATTAAGGACACTTCCACATGTACACTCTAAATTTAGAAACTCAAGGTAACAACATGACCTTGCAGTACTAGAAGCATACACCCCATGAAATATGGGAATTATCATTCATACACCAGCCAAGATTATTCAAATGATCTCCAACCACAACTCTGCTTTTCTCAAATATGGATTAGGAACTCCAGTTTGTTATTTCTTGGATATATTAGGGAGATGGGATAGCTCATTTTTCTAATATTTTTTATAAGATGAAATAGTTCCTGTTTTGCTTGATATCTGTGATAGGTCATGTTTTGTACTTTGTTGTGTTGAAGGTGGAGTGCCCTGTTATCATAAGATTACATCGAAGTGTCTAATAGTTTAATGTTAATCGTGAATTTCAGGATGAGAAGAAGTTGCGTGAGGTTCTAAAATTTGCGAATGCCGGCGGTGCAATCACAGCCACAAAAAAGGGAGCGATACCTTCACTACCAACGAAAGAAGAAATCCTGACGCTCATTCAGGGTGCATAAGATTATTTGTCAATTGTTGTGTTCAGTAGTTTTAATTTATTTAGTTTTCCTTTTTAACTAATTTTACCTTTCTGTTGTATTTTATGTCTGGACCAAGAGAGTGTTGAAAATTTTCTTGTTGTTATGCCTGTTGCTATGGAGGGGCATATTTTTGTATCTTTTTTATATCTCAGAAGTGTGTAGTTGTTGTACCGTGGCTGTTATATTCTGAGTCTCAATAAAGCAGCTTAAGAAATGAATTTTGTTTTGAGTAAAGATGTTGTCCCCTTGAATCTGTCCCCCTAACAACCTTCCTTTTTTGTTCTCTCACGTGGTCAAAATTCACCATTTTCAACCTTTCTTTTTTGTCCTCCTAACAACCTTTCTTTTTTGTCCCAATCTGAACAGGTGTGAATATTATTAGTGTCAGATGTTAATATTGTTAGTGTCATATGTGAATACTTCATTAGTTAGATATGAATAATTATATATATGAATATTTCATTTGTTAGATATTGAATACTTCATTAGTTATATATGAATACTTCGTAATCGTCAGTATGAATATTTCTTGGAAGAGATAGGGTGAGAGAGATGAATCTAACTTTGAATTTTGAATTGTATAAATTATTTTAAACATGTATGAATACTTTGTAATCGTCAGAATGAATACTTCATTTGTTTAGATATGAATACTTCTTTATTTAGATATGAATAATATATAGATTCGTTGTAGTGGTCCCCAATCTTGGTAAATGTCGCTTTCAAACGATTGTGGTCCCCAATCCAGGCTGTCACAAGACGTCAGCGGTCCCCCTGGTTGTTACTGGTTCTCTCCAACTTGTGTTTACATATAACGAATGGTTCTAATAATAAGTATGAATACTACAAATTCGTAGGTATGAATACTATATGTTTTGACTAGTGATTGGTAAACGGGCCGGGCCGGGCGGTCCGGGCAAAACCCGGGCACGGGCACGGGTAGCCACGGTCACGGGCGTCACGGGCACACGGGTAGAACGGGCCGGGCGTCACGGGTTTTTTTTTCAAAAATCCTGCCCTGCCCGTTTAATACCCGTGCCCGTCACGGGTTCGGGGGCAGGACGGTCCGGGTACCAAGGGCCGGGCGGTCCGGACCGGTTTTTTTTTTTTTTTTTTCTGTTTTTTGTTTCTGTTTTTCTGTTCTGGTTTTTTTTCTTCTGGTTTTTTTTTTTCGGTTTTTTTGGTTCTGTTTTTTTGGTTCCGTTTTTTTGGTTCTGTTTTTTTGTTTCTGTTTTTTGTTTCTGTTTTTCTGTTCGGTTTTTCGGTTCAATTTTTTTTTGTTCTGTTTTTTTTTCGTTCTGTTTTTTTGTTCTGTTTTTTTGTTCTGTTTTATTTTGCTGTTTTTTTTTGCTGTTTTTTTTTCTGTTTTTTTTTGCTGTTTTTTTTTGCTGTTTTTTTTCTGTTTATTTTTTTTTAAAACCAATAAATTATAAATATAAATTCATACCAATTTAAACTCATTTGACATGGTTGTATATTTGAACTCAATAATTTTTATTATAATAAAATATAAATCAAAAATTTCTTAAATCAATTATTTTAAAAATAATTAAGCTCTTATTTTAAAACAATAGATTAAAAAATAAAAGTTACCCTCCTCTTTTATTTCGGACTTGGGACCGGCTATGTAAAATAACATAGGCAAAGTTCTAACTTTTTTTTTTTGTTAGTAATTTTTCATTAAAATGAATAATTTAAAAACTAATTGAAATATTTAGAAAATGACAACTCCTCATTAAAAAACAGAATCAATAAAACAGAATTTCAAAAAAAGAATTAAAAACAGAAATAAAAAAACAGAAATTATAAAAAAACAGAAATAAAAAAAAAACAGAATTAAAAAAAACAGAATTAATAAAACAGATATAAAAACCAGAATTTCAAATACAGAAATAAAAAAACAGAATTATAAAAAACCAGAAATAAAAAAAACAGAATTAATAAAACAGATATAAAAAACAGAAAAAAAAATCTAACATCTTTATTTAACCTATTAAAAATAAATCCGAATTTCAAAAATAAAATCTAACATATTCAAAACAAGTCTAATTACTTCACATATTCAAAAAAATAAATCTAACATCTTTATTTAACCTATTAAAAATAAATCCGAATTTCAAAAATAAAATCTAACCTATTCAAAACAAGTCTAATTACTTTACATGTTAAAAAAAAAAAATCTAACATCTTTATTTAACCTATTAAAAATAAATCCGAATTTCAAAAATAAAATCTAACCTATTTAAAACAAGTCCAATTAGTTCACATATTCAAAAAACTAAATCTAACATCTTTATTTAACCTATTAAAAATAAATCCGAATTTCAAAAATAAAATCTAACCTATTCAAAACAAGTCTAATTACTTTACATGTTCAAAAAAAAAAAAAAAATCTAACATCTTTATTTAACCTATTAAAAATAAATCCGAATTTCAAAAATAAAATCTAACCTATTCAAAACAAGTCCAATTAGTTCACATATTCAAGAAACTAAATCTAACATCTTTATTTAACATATTAAAAATAAATCCGAATTTCAAAAATAAAATCTAACCTATTCAAAACAAGTCTAATTACTTTACATGTTCAAAAAAAAAAAAAAATCTAACATCTTTATTTAACCTATTAAAAATAAATCCGAATTTCAAAAATAAAATCTAACCTATTCAAAACAAATCAAATTACTTCACATATTCAAAAAAATAAATCTAACATCTCTTATTAACCTATTAAAAATAAATCCGAATTTCAAAAATAAAATTTAACCTATTCAAAACAAGTCCAATTAGTTCACATATTCAAGAAACTAAATCTAACATCTTTATTTAACCTATTAAAAATAAATCCGAATTTCAAAAATAAAATCTAACCTATTCAAAACAAGTCTAATTACTTTACATGTTCAAAAAAAAAAAAATCTAACATCTTTATTTAACCTATTAAAAATAAATCCGAATTTCAAAAATAAAATCTAACCTATTCAAAACAAATCAAATTACTTCACATATTCAAAAAAATAAATCTAACATCTTTATTTAACCTATTAAAAATAAATCCGAATTTCAAAAATAAAATCTAACCTATTCAAAACAAGTCTAATTACTTTACATGTTCAAAAAAAAAAAAATCTAACATCTTTATTTAACCTATTAAAAATAAATCCGAATTTCAAAAATAAAATCTAACCTATTCAAAACAAGTCCAATTAGTTCACATATTCAAAAAACTAAATCTAACATCTTTATTTAACCTATTAAAAATAAATCCGAATTTCAAAAATAAAATCTAACCTATTCAAAACAAGTCTAATTACTTTACATGTTCAAAAAAAAAAAAAATCTAACATCTTTATTTAACCTATTAAAAATAAATCCGAATTTCAAAAATAAAATCTAACCTATTCAAAACAAGTCCAATTAGTTCACATATTCAAAAAACTAAATCTAACATCTTTATTTAACCTATTAAAAATAAATCCGAATTTCAAAAATAAAATCTAACCTATTCAAAACAAGTCTAATTACTTTACATGTTCAAAAAAAAAAAAAATCTAACATCTTTATTTAACCTATTAAAAATAAATCCGAATTTCAAAAATAAAATCTAACCTATTCAAAACAAATCAAATTACTTCACATATTCAAAAAAATAAATCTAACATCTCTTATTAACCTATTAAAAATAAATCCGAATTTCAAAAATAAAATCTAACCTATTCAAAACAAGTCCAATTAGTTCACATATTCAAGAAACTAAATCTAACATCTTTATTTAACCTATTAAAAATAAATCCGAATTTCAAAAATAAAATCTAACCTATTCAAAACAAGTCTAATTACTTTACATGTTCAAAAAAAAAAAAATCTAACATCTTTATTTAACCTATTAAAAATAAATCCGAATTTCAAAAATAAAATCTAACCTATTCAAAACAAATCAAATTACTTCACATATTCAAAAAAATAAATCTAACATCTTTTATTAACGTATTAAAAATAAATCCGAATTTCAAAAATAAAAGCTAACATCACATATTCAAAACAAATCTAATTACTACACATCTAACAAATCTAATATAAACTAAATAAATCTAACAAATCTAACATAAAATAAATCTTATAAATCTAATTACTTAACAAATTTAATAAATCTAACATTCAATAAATATAACAAATCTAATTACTTAACATTCAATAAATCTAACATAAACTAAATCTAATATTCAATTTAAATTCTAAATTTTTTCCACAAAAATAAATCTAACATTCAGTATTTCAATCTAACAAAATTTAATCTAGCAAAATTTAATCTAACAAAATGTATTCTAACAAAAATTAATATTACCTTTTTAATTTCGTGGGAAAATCTTCGAGAATACCTTCGTAATTTCCTTTCCGTTTGCGTGTTTGTGTTTGTGTATTTGTTAAATTAACAACTATTTTTTTTAACAATAAAATTAAAATTGGAGAATAATAAAAATATTGAGATTGAGATTGAGAGAATGAGAGATGAAAATATTAAGAGAGATGTGAAAATTTGTAAGGAATGGGTGTATATTTATAGAATTTTGTTTGGAGGGATTAAAATTTGAATTTAAAAAAAAAAAAAACTGAAAAAAAAAAAATGGGTAGGGGTCCGGGTAGAAAGTGGGGATGTGGGGCATGGGGGGAATGGGGGGGAGAATTTGAGTTCAAATTTTGAATTTTACACCCCAAAAAAAAAAAAAAAAAAAATTCTGCCACGGGCTCACGGTCACGGGCACGGGCACGGGCGCACGGGCTCACGGGCACGGGCGCACGGGCTCACGGGCACGGGCGTCACGGGCACGGGTTACGGGTACGGGGGTCCGGGTTCTCACGGGCATTTTTCAAAAAAACCGGGTCCGGCCCGTTTAATACCCGTGCCCGTGTGCCCGTGTACCCGTGCATACCCGTGGCACGGGCACGGTCCGGTCCGGGCACGGGCACGGGCGGACCGGTCCGGGTTGGGTCCCCGGGGGCATTTACCAAACACTAGTTTTGACTATTAATAAAATAGCATTAATCTTGCTCTTTGGTGGTAGTTAGCACGTTTTAATTTTTTTTTTGTCTTTTAGTGCGGAGAACAGGTAGGAGACTGAAGTAGGGGACTGTTAGTTGATCTCTAAATTGGTTATACTAATAGCGACAATTATAAGTGCAAACTAACACAATAAATACAAGACATCTGGTATTAAACTTATCCGTTAACTATTCCATAAAATCAAATTTATGGATAAATTGATATATTTTTATTTATGAAAAAAATACATTGATAAATTGATAAAAGCAAATTTATCCGCACATACAGTCAGCATGGGCCCACATACTGTTTCATACATACTTTTGTCTAATTCTTACAAACACCTTACATGTATCAAATATTAAACTGTTTTATTTTAATATGCGTAAATATTAAATATTTAATAAAAAGATCTGTATATATAACTCTGTGTTAAAATCCGCATATACAATTCGTATTAAAATTCGTGTATATGACTGCATACCGCATATAAAACTCTTGTACATACCGGATACCGCAATAAAACTGTATTTAAGAACATTGGTAGGAAATATGGCTCCGCAATCCTTGTGTGCGAGTTCATTTTCAAAACCAATTATTCTCGCTCTCCTCTTGCAAGGGTGCAAAACGAGATGGCGAGGTTTCTCAAGCGACACAATCGTGTGATTTTCGCTCCTTTTCTTTAGGTATTTTTCCTTCTTTCTATTTCTCTCTTTTGTCGCTCCATTTAGGGTTTTATTGATTTACTCAAAAAATGTGTGGTATCTAAGTTGAAGAATTTTGACTTTTATCTAATAATAAAAAAATTATATGTATTTAATTATTACCTGATCCTTTTAGGAAATTGTGCGCTTTTAAGCTCAGTTTGATCTTATCAATTATCAGATCCAAAATGTTAGTAATGGACCTTTGATCTTTCCATTCATTCATATTTAGCTGAATATTTGCAATTGAGCATCAAATTTATTTTTATTATGTAAAACCAGATATATATTGACCCATCAGAACTTAAAATTTGGTTATTTGACAATCAAAATATTAAACATCTTAGATTAACCAATAGCAGATTTTACCCTAAATAAATTACAAGTAGAATTTCACTATAATAATCATTTGGAAAATATCCTTCTCTCTTATGACCTTCTTCATTAATTCAAAAATAGTTTTTGATATTTAATTTACTCAACACAGAATATTTTATTCAGGACCGTAATTGCAGACAAGATTGATGGGCTTTTTTAATGGAATTGGGCCTGAGAAGATGTGGATCAAAGCCCAAAGGGATGCTAATTCTCAAGTAAACTTCTTTTCGTTGGGCTAATCCACTAAGAATGATTCATATTCTCATTATTTATTATATCACTTGATGTCTCATTCATAACCCTTAAAAATATATTAATAATTCTAAAATCTCAGACAGAAAAATCAAAACTGGTACATACCAGTACAGAGCACAGAACTGGTACGTTACCGAATTGGTTCACATGATGAAGCCCACAAAAACAGATAATACATGTGTTAAATTTATCTTGAAATTTCTAAAGTTGTGTAAGAAACTTATGCAATTGACTTTGATATAGAACATAATTAAATGGTGATGTGTGATTATTGTATACTATAGCTATTAATGGATTTATTTAAATAGGATTTCCAATTAATTAAGGAATTTGTTTTGTGATTTATTTATTTCAACACGGGCTGTTGGTGTTGGATTTTGTTTGTATTTGAAACAATAAATTTCCATTTTAGCTTGAAAAATGACATCCAAAGCTAAATTGTTACAGTACCCATGTACCAGTAAATTATTTTTATAAACCATAATTAAAAAAGATTTTTATGAAACCAATATGATTATTTTTTTATTTTTTATAAAACTCTAAGGACTGAAATGCCATTTCTATCCCGTTTTTTTTGAGACCGAAATGGCAATTCAGCCCTAGGTATTTTCACAATTTTCAATATATTTTTTTTCTCGAAATCTTTGAAAATAGTTGGGACCGAAATGACAATTCGGTCTCAAGAAAAAAAGGGAATTGAAATGGCATCTCGATTCTTATGATTTTTGTAAAAAACAAAGTGATCAAGTTGGTTGGGTAAAATTTATTTTTTTATTTATGGTTTCTAAAAAAATTCTGTACCAGTCTATGCAACATAATCATTGGATGAGAATCAATTTGTATAGGTACAGATACTGTTGTTATTGTACCGCAAAATGTTATCCGTTCGAAATTTGGTGGATATCTTATCAATTCATATAACATTTGTATGATTACTTTTAGTAAGTAGAAGTGAATAAGAAAAAAAAAATGAAAAAAAAAAACCGACATGATCTCGGACTTGGATTCCAATCACACAGGACTGAATCTTTTATACAAGTCAATAAAAACCCACAGAGCCTTTCTCCTCCTCTAAAAACAATACATGCATTGAACCAAATTCAGTATGATGTCTGGTAAGAACTATTTTATTAGCATTAAAATAAATTATTCACACGAATCGTAAAGCAGATCAAACTGATAGATATAATAAAATCATAACGTGTGTTGCAATTATAACACAAGCAATTCAGAATCCGTAAATACCAAATTTGATCTGATGTCCAATCACGTAGGATGTTGGACAATATCATGAAATTCATGATTATTATTGTCACAATCAAGAAGCACCTCCATAGCAATGCGGAGAAAAACATCGGATATATTGAAATTATCACTCATAGCAGCACATATTCTCTTCCTCAAATCCAAATCAGTTGCGCTTTGTTCGATCAATTTCTGAAATGCTTCCTTTGAGTTATTGAGGAGATGAATACACATTGGCATATAAGAAAGATTGTTGAATTGTATTTGCTGAGGTGGAGCAAATGGGGATGCGTTTGGAAGAGATAAATTTGGACTATTGGGATAATCTAAAATCATAATTACAAGTTGCAGAAGAAGAATTAGAAAGAATTTTGTACGGGAGTTAACCATTGTTGCGGCTTGCGGGCGAGTTGGAGATTGGAGAAGGTGCTGTAAGATGTTACTAGCTGGTCTGCCTTTTATACACTATTAAAAGAGTTGTATCGCGCTTACGTGCTTAAAACGTCACACAAAAAAAAAAAAAGAGTTGTACCTTGATATCTTGTCGAGGTTTAAAACCCCCCCCTTTGAAATTTTAACGAATAGCTGATTGTTTATAACGAATTTGTGAAGCAAAGTATGTGAGAAATTATTGACGCACAGTAGTAACGCATAGCTTCTATTATTCACGTGCTCAGCCCAGGCGTTGGTTGCGGCCACATATTTTCCCTAGCGTATAGCACCGTGGGAAGAAAAATGGCTCCGATAGACCAATAGTCAATGTGGCGTCTGTCAAAGTGACACCTGATTATCTAAACAGTTATAATAAATTAAATATTAAAAGAGTAGTTTTCAAATACCTTCATTTTTTATACTTTCATTATGTCTCTATCTTTAAAAATTTTAATAATTCAAAATTTAAATCTTAACATTTAAAATAAAACCATTAGATATGAACTATATCATTTTATCTATGCACATGTAAGAAATTATGACATTTCAACTTTGTTTTGATTGTCATATTGAGCTTGTAAAAATGTATACAAATGTGGATAATTTTTAGACGTTAATTTTTCAACTTATTGATTCATATAAAAGCAAAATCAAAATGTGATAATTTTTTATGAACACATAGAGAAAATAATATAGATTACATTTAACGGTTTTATTTTGACGTTTAAGTTTTAACCTTTAAATTATTTAAATTTTTAAAAATAAAGACATGATCGAGACATTTTGACCCCTCCTTGTATTAAAAATAGTTTAGTAATTATGATTCGCCAATCGCCATACATGTGATATCACATGTCATCACCAAAGGAAACTGCCTTGGAGCTCGGCTTACAAGGCAAATTCCAGGTATTCATGTGGTGATGTTGGAAATAATATGAACATGTTATTCCGATCCCAATCGTTGTTAAAATTTCTGCATAAAAACTTATTTTCTTGAGATTTCATTAATTACAAAAATTTGAACGATTTGAAATCGGAGTAACAACAGATTTATTTCCAGCTTTTGAGTTAAATCTGAGCTATCGTATCTATTTTGTTAAAATAATACAATGTATTTCACTTCGGACAAAATTCGTCCGGATTTCAAATCTAAACTCAGAATTTGAGTTATTTTCAGGAGATGATATTTTTTGGAAAAAAAAATTTCACAAGAATACAAGATTAATCATCATTGTTGTTAAGGTGGAGGCTAGGGGACGATATTTTTCGGAAATAAAAAGAGATTAATACTTTTAATTTTAAATATTTATAAAAATAATAATTTGGATTACAAACTTACCACCTTTCATTCTAAAATTATGATCTTAATCAGTAAAATAAAAGTTGATTCTCAGATGAAATAGATATTGTAAAATTCCATTTAAGAGATTAATAAGATCTTTTTGCGCATTGTTTTTTTTTATCCATCAGTATCGTATTTTATAAGGCAAGTACATATAAAATTATTTTCATTAACTTATCAGCTAAATATACAAATAAGAAAAAAAAATTCTTTAGCTTAATTATCAAATAATTAAAAAGATGGATAAGAACTACGCAGCTTAATAAAATAGGTAGGCTAATTTATACTTAAAAAAAATGGAACTATATATCTATTACCCTAAATCCTATTTATCAAATTTCAATTTATATTAACGTTATTCACTTACTATGCATGGTATCAGCATAGTAAGGCGGATACGGATATGGTATCAGTATTATCTGTTCTGAATCCGCTCCGTTTTCATCCCTATACTATTACCCTAGATCCTATTTATCAAGTTTCAATTTATATTAACGTTATTCACTTCATCCCTCTCATTTTTTACTCTATTTTTATAGAAACTAGGTGCGTTGTTGCGGCTCCGCCGCAACTGTTTTTTTGGTGTATAGTAGTGTACATGAGTGATATTTTTTTTATATTATTTTGTTTACTTTCTGTAGCCCTGACAAACGAAATCAAAATCAGAATTTGGTAGAATAGAAGTGTAAGCAAGTGCATAGAATTACTACGACAATAAATCTTCAAATATCTTATGGCATTCTTTTCCACGATTTTGAAGTCAAACATGAACACATCAAATATATACCAACTATTCAACATTTTGTAGATATTTTTGCTGTGATCTATACAAGGAATTTTATATTTAAGGGATAATAACAACTAAGTATATTTCCAACAGTACAACCAAGGAGCAAAAACACACAACAACGGTTCCAACCCTTTTACCAAAGCTGCACCAACCTGTACCGAAATGACCCAACTCAAGTTGATGTGCACACATATGTGAACAGAAGCAACACAATTTGATCTTTTGAATATCGAAGACCATAAAAAGACTCCTGACAAGCTTTGTAAATCGGTACAACAACAAAGAAGATTGGTAAAGGATATAATAATTAACGTACTGAGTTTATTCTCTGAAAATGGTCTTTCTGCACATATTGTTCCAGTGGTGTACAGTACAAAGCTTGCCACTCTGTTGGCGACACAGATCTCTTGTCTATCTTGGTAGAAACTTCATAAACATTTTCGCTTGAACTGCAGTGAACAATCTAATTTTGTAGCTTTACCAATCGAAATCTGTCGAAGGTAATATGTATGACAGAGAGATGACTGAAATATAAAGTTGATGATATTCATATACCGTACTTCCACTGTAGAACAATACTCCCGGTCTGATATTTTATGTATTAGCTATAACCCCCACATCTCCTCTTTGAGGTCGATTCTGATTTTACCACCAATATACATTTTGATGTTTACTGCTATCAATTTTTTTGAGTTAATTTTTATTTTGAGTAAATATATTTTGTGCGAAACTATTTGTAAAAAATAATTGAATATCTACTGTTTAGAAGTTGCTTTTCTTACATCAACGGTTGAAGTTCTGATACTTCAATCAATGAGCCTTCTATTGATGGTAGGGACAACCTCCTGCTTCAGAAAGTAACGACTTACCAGTATAGGGCTTCAAATTTATTTATTTTAGTTAATGTGTTTGTATATAATTAATTTCTCAGTAGTAATATAATCCGACCAATTCTCCATATTGTCACTCTTATCTTTTAGTGATTATATACAATTATACGTGTGTTAAGGACTCATAATAGGGAAAAAAAATTGGAGAATATTACTTTCATATAAAATATTAAAGCACTGTTATCTTTCCCAAAATTAGTTACATTACAAATGCTGCTGCGATTATAACTATATTTCCTCACCTCTCCTTTCTTGTCACCTATTATATTGTACATTGTAAGCTGCTATAATTGTTCAGATCAAGTATAAAGCTCAAGTGAAGTATAAATGGGTTTTAAGTAAGATTGAGGTTGACATCCTAAATAGTACATGTTGTTGTCTTGAAGAAATATGGGAGACATAAATCAAGATTGGCAAGACTTGGAAAAAATACAAGTCAACATTTGCAGAATTCTCATTGAGGGAATAATGGCAGAGCTACACAACTATATATTGTTGTTGTCAGATCCTGATATGTAAAGACCCAATTCCATGATGGCCTTCTGTACCTGGCTCCTGTGATATCCTTCATGCATGCCATCAATATATCATGTACACCATCGATGTCTCATGTACACCATCAATATCTTGTGTTATAGGCTGCAAATATTTCTCCATCACTATTCATATTTGCATCGATTATTTGTTTTATCCAGTAAAGTTTGGCTTCTTATTAAGGCTTCATCTCGATACTTTGGGCTGAGAAATTTTGGGTGCTCTTAGAATTTTGCAGTTTTCATCTGAAGCCTCAAAATCTGTAATAAAGCAAATCATAAATAATAAAGACCCAATTAACCCTATTAAATTTCTTGTATATTATACAATAACATGAGAACAGGGCATTGATCGGCATCACACAATGATACTTATCATGTATTTGTATATCGTGAAGTCACACTATAAATCAGGTAGTACTGGTAATATAATCATTTTGCTTGTGCTTAATATTAGCATTAATATATAAATGGAGGTACCTCCCAATATATCCATATGGCAACCTGCCAACCTTATAGACCATCAACCAATTAGAAAAAAAATAGCACACGGTAAAATTTTGACTGTGTTGATCTCATGGGCATGAAGAATTGTTGTGAAATATAATTGTCATGTATTGGGTGTTGCACTGAAATCACAATTGAGATATTTTCACTTTGTTTAATAGCACTAATTCTCCAATTCCCTATCAAATCTTACCAAATATTAAAAGGAAATAAACAACAACATTATGAAAAGAACACTGATATTTTTTCCTCTTAGTGTTATTTTTTTTGGTCCTTGACATGTTATTTTACAATGGAGGAAACTAAATTATTATGATACATAAATTAAAATAAAAAGATTTCACTCACAAACCTTAGAAAGTCTAAGCATATGCATTGGCATTGCTATGCATTTATCAAAGTTCAGCTTCTCACCACCTACTAATTTTGAAATATGCATTAGCATAAACCTAACTCCAAACAATATATAAAACAGAACGTATCATGCATAAATGAGAACAAAATGACATTTTCTTTATATCTACATAAATTCCACTCTCATATTTACATAGGTTAGTAACTGGTTTTATTACTAAAATTGTACCCAAATAAATTCATTCCGGGCATATTTGGCTCTCTTAGCAGAATTAGAGCATATGTACCATCTTTCTGTTTAATCTTGGCACCCCATATGTCAATGATCTAGTAGTCTACACAACCAAGTAAAAGTTAACTCTTAAAGAGGAAAATTTGAGAATAAAGACAACCAAGAATTGCAAAATCATAACACATTTCAAATTGGGTTTAGAGTTCGTGTACCAGTTTTTATCTCCTCTATGAGTTCATCACCTCCAACAACATTAGCTCTTGCAGTTCTAGCTTCTTCAGAAGCTACATCTTCAGCATATAATACAACCCTAACTGTCTTTGATAAATTGAAAGCTATGAGTAATTCATTCCAAAACTCAATAACAGACTTTAAGAAAAGTAGTAGTGCATTGATGTATCATGCCAATGCCATGTGGAAGTGTCAGGGCACAACGTATCATGTACAAAAAAAAAATCATGATAAATATATAAATGAAAAAAGAATGTTAACAAAAAGTAGGTACTATGCATAGGAAATTGATTATTCTATTCATATTTCAGAAACCTTTACAACAAAGCAAAATTATAGTTGGAAAAAAGGAAAATTTAATCCTAAGGTTTTAATTCAATATGGTAAAAGTGAGGAGTACCAACCTGGTCAGCAACCCTTGGATTAACAACCAAATCAACATAAGATTCAACTGTCTCAATGAAATTATGCTTTGAATTTGACTAACAAAAAGTGGAATTGTTGTTTCCATCTGCTTTATTTGTAAAAATAGAAGAAAAATACAAATGTTACCAATAAGCAAGATGTACAGAAAGTCACATAATATAAAGCAAATAGAATTTGGCATTAAAATAAAAGGCGCGTACCAATCGGTATTTTAGGGTTTGTTGAGGATGTTTAAGGTAGTCCATGTTTCTTACATCATAATCCCATAGAAATGAGGTGTGGTGAATCCATGTATTTTTTTTTGTTATGATTGTCCATTTCCAGTTTTCCACCAAATTTTAGGTTATGAAGTACATAATCTGAGAAAAAAATAATGTTCAAAAAGTAGAATCAGTCATAATTAACAGTATATGTTTTGTTACAAACTGATTAATCGATGCACCTAAAACACTTTCTTAGCATTTGTCCTGGTACATTCATATAACCAACCCTAATAGAATCAGTCATTGATAAATGAGATGTACATTTTTTTTTTTTTCGCTTTGCATTTTCCCTCGTACCAAAGTTGATGATCTTGCCCCTTATATATATCTACTAAGACATGCATCTATTTGGTACACATCTCATCTCCTCTACCCAATGTTTATAATTCCCGTACAGTTCCATCACTACATCAATCCAAAACTTAAAGAAACCAATTTATTCCTTTGGAAATCTCAAGTGCTACCTATAAGTCGACGGCATAATTTCCAAACCTTTCTTGATGGCACTTCAATGGCACCTCTGAGCACTCATAGACTCTGCCAATGTTGTCAGCCTCAATCCGCAAAACAGCCAATGCAATCATATTGGCAATAAATAAACTTTAACCCAATGCGCTTTTGCAATTACATGAGACTGTATTATACAACAAAAAAAGAAAAAGAAAATTGCATAATGAGTGTAGAAGGATTGATAGAAAAGATTATATGAGATTGTAAGGCTTGATACATGTAGTATGTCAGTCGTTTTCAATTTTTTTAAAAGCGATGTCAGTTACCAGGACTCATAAAGATAAAAGCAAAAGAAAACAGAAAAGCAGTGAGCTCCTATTCTCAGCCTCAGGTTACATTCATTATACTCTTTACATTATAAATTGAACTTACTACAATGAGAAAAGTACCTTGCAAATTGATTTCCTAAAAAGAAGTACCTTCCAAATCAAAGAAAAGTAATAAGTTCAGATAATTTTAATTTATGTCATTGACAATTTGACCCCCAACCCCAATTTGTACCGAACCGGTACCAACTTGTACCTATCGAGACTTAGAAACATTTAGACATACCTTGTTTTTTAAGCGCACATTATATTTACAATCGAACTGCCAATACATTGATGTCGAAGACTCTAGAAAACTTGCCTCCACTGCCTACTCAGAAAAAAGAGAAATAATAAATTCAGATAAATATTAGGAAGGATTCGGTACCATCATTCAGTAAACTTCTTTAAGGATTCTATAATGCAACATATAATATAAGATGTAAAAACAATAAAATCCATTTTTGTACCACATATGCTTACAAATAATCTAAGAAGCCAAAAATCAATCACCAAAATTTAATTACTTTTACTATATATAATTGTTTGTAAGTTACATATTTTGGCCAATTATAAAACATTATTTCATTGTTATTGTTGAACCACCATCAAATGTGAGAAAATCTAATGCTAAACTTCGAAACGAATTTTTTTTATTCAGCACAGCAAGGTAAACCCAATTCGTTCTCTTTCAGACCAACAATTACTGATGAAATAGAAAAATGGTCGTAAGGAAAAGAGAACGAATAATTTACAGAGCCACAATTGTCTGGTATAAATCGTTATATCCGATGATAAATCTTGATAAACTATTCATTTGATTGGAAAATCGGAAATTGTAGGTGAGCTCTTTTTCAAAATGGAACAGTAAGTACCAATTCAGACCTCAAAGATGAACCCAATTCGTACCCAGCAGAATCCCTCCGAAGCCGGTTTGCTCCCCAAGCCAACAATTCATGAATGCAATCCAATAGCATCTCACGCTGCCAAATGAAGAGCTGTACTTCCAGGAAAACTAAAATCAGCACAAAATTGAGCAAATAATTATTAATCTTACCATGAATCGGGTTAGAAAATGGATCCTTCGAAGTTGAAATTGATGAATTTTTGCTATTTCGTTTTCCTTCTCTTTACCTTAGCGGGTTTAAATCCTAATCACCGTTAATTTGGAAGATTGGAGGAAGCATTCCTTTCGAGTACTGAAATTAGGGGAGCAAAAAATTAAGCTCACTATCGATATTGTTAAAAAAATCTGAGTTGAGTGAGAGGAATAAAGTGTGTAAATTAGGAACATCTTACCAGTCCAACTAAGCGGAGACCACCGGCAGTGGGGAGCGTCGATCCCTTTATGGAGAACAGAGATTAGCGAAAGAGGTAAAGGGGAGGAGAAAAATGAAGAGAGAAGAGAAGAAGAACAAGAGGATTGAAGCTGATGTTTTTTAGGTTACAAACAACAACCAAAGAGAAGCGGCGAAGCTAGAGAGGCCACCGCGAGATCTTTTATAAAATCTCAATAGAGAAATTATATTTGATATTTTATTATAAATAGAAGCTTGAATTTTATTCAAAATTAATAAAATACTAATTATGATAATAAAATACTAATTATGATAATAATTAGATAAGATAGTTTGCACTCTCTCAATTGATAATGATAAAATAAAATCAGGATAAATACCAATTTCTATTATTGGTAAAAAAAGACAGGTTGAAAGAAAGACTTCTCGTGATCCAGAATACTAGATGAAAAAAATTGCGTCCAATAGGATTTGAACCTATACCAAAGGTTTAGAAGACCTCTGTCCTATCCGTTAGACAATGGACGCTTTTCATACCTATTTTGATCTTGCTTAGATCAAATAAATTGATCTAAATAATATTTTCCAATTCAAACTCGTTGAGAGAATCAAAAAGATAAACACGTAGCCTTTGTGTACACGTGGTGAGCGGGAAGAATGCGAGGATGACAGGTAGCACAAATGAAGAAATCGTGAAGAAATGGATGAGAATTTTGCCTGATGACGCTAAGTGACTTGAGCGCTAAATGATCTGGGAAATCCATCTAGCATCCGACGGTTGGGAAAGGGGGTGTTACTGTAGAATGAACAGTAACACCCCATTCAACTTTTATGGGTTTATAATGCCATTTTTTTTTCTCTTACTATGCATGTGGTGCTGTATCAAAGCATTGGTAACGGTGTCCAGCAATATTGTGGTGCTGTATCAGGAACTCAAATTCGAATTTTTTTGATAAACCATAATTAAGAAAATTATTTTTACTAATCCAGCATAATTGTTTTTTTTTTTCAAAAACCAGAAGGACGGAAGGAGTCCTCCGGTCTCACTTTTTTTCTTTCCTCAAGACCGGAGGAGCCCTCCAGTCTCCCTATTTTTATTTTAAAATTTAACAGAAGCCACAAAAGATTCCACTAATATCCCAACAAAATTTATTCTTCAAGACCGGAGTCTTGGTCCGGTCCCAATTTTTTTTTTTACTTTTTTTCACTTTTTTTGTGCGGCTATCTGTGTAGCATCTCTTATTTTATGTATATATAATATATGTATATGTGTATGTTTAATATATGTATATATAATATATGTATAATATATGTATATATAATATATGTATAATATATGTATAATGAGTAGGGTTCTAATAACTCATTCTTTTCATACCTCATATTTTATATCTTTGCTTTCAAAGTTCAAATTGTCGATCCGAACCGTTAAACATAATATTTATGCTAAAATGTACATGTAGATAAAATTTTATATTTTTTGAAATTTTTTACTATTTTTTAAGATGAATACAAAATTCAATAGTCTGGATATAGCGATGTTGATATATAGTTATATACACACATATATACTTATATACATATATTATATTATATTATATATACATATACATATATTATATATACATATATATTATACATACACATATACATATATTATATATACATAAAAAATAGAGATGCTACACAGATCGTCGCACGGGAAAAAGTGGAAAAAGTAAAAAAATATATATATATATATTGAGACCGGATGGCTCCTCCGGTCTTGAGGAAAGGAAAAAAGTTAGATCGGAGGAGCCCTCCGGTCTTTGTGGTTTTTGAAAAAAAAAAACAATCATGCTGGATTAGTAAAAATAATTTTTTTAATTATGATTTATCAAAAAAATTCCTCAAATCCTCTGTCCCCCGGGTGCAGGAAAATCCTGCCCCCTCGATCTCTGCAACTGGGACCGGTCACTGTTAAAGATAGCCGGTTATTGTTCATTTTTGAACTGGGGGCCCACTAACAATGACTCTGGAGGTAGACGATTCGATCTACTGTATCAGAACTTGCTGAAATTTTCAAAACTTCACCGGGCATTTTTTTTTGTTTTATTAAACTCTATTTATGAATAATGTGCGTGGCACTAATAGTAAGAACTGCCATGACAGCAAAGAATATAATTTGACTTATGTTGTGGACTAAAGTTGTACGTCTATCATATATTCATATTTTTTGCCTGCCACAAATTAATTAGTAAGAAGAGATACAATTCAATCTCTATCATTGATATATATGCGAATTTTTTTTATCTAACGAATTAAGCTTCACTATACGTGTTAATATTTATATGTCTACACAAAATCTGATGACTGCAAATAACGATTATGGAGAATTGGTAACGTTATAACACACACAATTCTCACATGACTTGACCCCTAATTTTTAATAATTTTTCAGCATTTTTTTTCCCAATAATTCCGGACTTTTAATTTTTTTTCCAATAAATAATTCAGAACCTGTATAAGAAAAAAATAAAATATTCTTAAACATGAGAATAAAATCTCCAACATTTTTTTTTTCTGAATTTTACAAACTTTTGCGATTGTTTTATACATTTTTGGAAGTTTTTTCAAATTTTTCAATGACCAATTTAAATTCGAACAATTTTTTTTCCTATCACTAAAAAAAAACTCGTAATTAGTAGTTCGTTTTGAAATTAATCCAAAGAAAAATTTGGAAAATAATTTAATTTTTCTGTATTATTAGAAATTTTTAATGGATGAATTTTTTTACTTTTTAATTGCTACTCAATTTGACTAATTAATTACTCTTCAATTTTGAAAAAAAAAATCAGAACTGTCTTATTCTTTCAAAATTATCAGAATTTAAGAACTGCATAAATTACAGTTATTGGGACAGTTTTAAAAAATATATATATATATATATTGAAGACATATGCGGAACTTTTTAATTATCGTAGGATATTTAAAAAGTAAAATCGGTCAGACAGGAGAACTTTTTATTCAATTGCTGATTATGCGGCTTAGTGGAATTTTTTTTATAAACCATAATTAAATTTTTTTTTTATGAAATCAATATGATTATTTTTCTTTAAAAAAATATAAGAATTGAAATGACATTTTGATTAGAATTTTTTTTTTGGAACTGAAATTACAATTCGGTCCGAGATATTTTAATAATTTTTCAACGTATTTTTTTTTCAAAATCTGTAAAAATAACTCGAACCAAATTATCATTTCGATTCTAAAAAAAAAAATTGAAATGGTATGTCGGTTGTTATAATTTTTGTAAAATCAAATCAAATTTGATGATTTTTTAATTTTTTTAATTTTTTTTATTTATGATTTCTAAAAAAAATTCGGCTTAGTACTCACTGACTTTGTATAGGAATTAGTAGTATTGCTTCCTGTCATCCTATCAACAATGTTTAATGAAAGATTGTTTTAAAATTACCAATTAATGCTCAGTGCTTCCACTTGGCACCGTACACAGGACACGCGTTAAAATTTCAGCGAATGTTTTTTGTGAGGAGAACTTTTGTTAACGTGGTGAAGAAGAGAAGTGGGTCCCTTGTCTATACAAAATCTCTAATTCGTATCCTCTGCATTAACTCAAAAAGAATCTTTTGAGTTAATAAATATTGAGCGTCCGATCATCTATAAGATTCGTGTGAATTAAATCCGCACTAATATTGATGAAGCCTTATGCTTTAGTCTGGCGCCGGATGAGCTCTGTTTACAATCGGACGGACAATATCTATGAACTCAAAAGATGCTCTTTTGAGTTAATGCAGACAATGTAGACTCTTTTCTCTGATAAAAAAATAATTTAATTTTTTGTTCATAAATCTTCTCTCTCCTTCCAGCTCTGTTTCTGAAACCCTTCTCCTCTCCTACCTCTCCATTTCAACCATGGCCGACTCGAACTTGGTAGTATGCTTTGGAGAGATGTTGATTGATTTTGTCCCAACTGTCTCCGGTGTGTCCCTCGCTGAGGCACCGGGTTTCCACCAGGCACCCGGCGGCGCTCCGGCCAACGTCGCCATCGCTGTCTCTCGGCTGGGAGGTCGCTCCGCCTTCATCGGAAAGCTTGGAGATGACGAATTCGGTCGCATGCTTGCCGCGATCCTGCGCCAAAATGGCGTAATAGACGCTGGTGTGGTGTTTGATTCCGGCGCGAGAACAGCTCTGGCGTTTGTGACTCTCAAAGCCGATGGCGAGAGAGAATTTATGTTCTATAGAAATCCCAGCGCTGATATGCTTCTAACGGAGAAGGAGCTCAACCTCGACATCATCAGAAAGGTTGGTGATGTTCTGTTCTGTGATTTTCTTTTTGAGATTTAGTGTAAATCTTGCACTAGTGCAGTGTTCAATTTTGGGTTGTGGTGCTTTAAAAGAGTTCAATTTTAGGAAATTCTCTGTATTATGGATGTATGCTATATGGAGAAATTGGCTATTTCAAAAGTATGTAGAATCATGAGACTATATCAAACTCTACTTGCATCTCAAAAGGCAAAGCTTTCTATGTTATTGTGCTACAGAAAAGTTACCATTTTGCTGTCTCATTTTCTAGTTCACCTCTCCCTCACTTTTCCAGTCACCTTTCCTTCTCATCTCTTTCATCTCTGTATCTCTTGTGTTCTTCAGCCTTCTCCATGGGCTGCTGCACCTGCTTGTTTTTCTTCCGGATATCTGAACCATGCCTTACTTCCTTCCTTTCTCCTGTATGGGCTGTCGAACTCGGTGTGTATGGCAACAGTGAGACACAAATCTTCAACGGAGAAGACACCGTAGGCTGCAGTTTTGTTGGAACTGGAGAGGATCAGACTTCACACAAACACGTGTTATCTCAATGCGGTGAGCATTGTTATGGCCCGCATTTTTTATTAATAGAAATAAAATAAATAAAATATTTAAAAAAAACACTACTTTTGAGTTTTTGCGAAAACTGAGTAGATCGGGCTCTGTAAATCCGTCCCGGTTAATCGGATTAGCCGTTAACCAACATCAAGAAAAAAAAAAAAAATTCCCGGATGGGTTTAAGCATCCCGTCTCGGACCTGAGAAAAAAAAAAAGAAAAGAAAATCTGGACGGGTTAAGTAACCCCGTCCAGAATTTGAAATATTATATTATATTATTATATTATATTATATTATATTATGATTTTATATATATTATATATTTTTTTGTTTTTTATATTATATTATTATATTAATATACTTATATTATATTATGAATAGAACTAGTTTAGTTGTGCTTAAGTTCACCAAAGTGTTTGGTGAGCTTAACTCCAAAACTTATGAAATCGGTTTCAAATGACGAATCCAAACCGTTAGAATCTGCCTATCTTGCGAGTGATGCATCTACATGTGAAAATTTTAAACATTTGAATTAATTTAGTATAAAGTCAATTGGTCAAGATTAAAAAATTAAAAAATTAATTTTAGTGCATTTATTTTTTGAACGTTTTTTTACCGCTTGACTTTATACTAAATTAATTTGAACGTTTAAAATTTTCACATGTAGAGAGGCATCACTCGCAAGATAGGCAGGTTCTAACGGTTTGGATTCGTCATTTGAAACCGATTTAATAAGTTTTGGAGTTAAGCTTACCAAACACTTTGGTGAACTTAAACACAACTAAACTAGTTCTATTCATAATATAATATAATATATATATATATATATATATATATATATATATATATATATATGTATATGTATATGTATGTATATATATATAAGTATATTAATATAATAATATAATATAAAAAACAAAAAAAATATAATATATATAAAATCATAATATAATATAATATAATAATATAATATTTCAAATTCTGGACGGGGTTACTTAACCCGTCCAGATTTTTTTTTTTCTCAGGTCCGGGACGGGATGCTTAAACCCGTCCGGGAATTTTTTTTTTTTTTTTCTTGATGTTGGTTAACGGCTAATCCGATTAACCGGGAAGGGTCAATTGGATCTGTCCAGTGGGACGGGTTTACAGAGCCCAATCTACTTAGTTTTCGCAAAAACTCAAAAGTAGTGTTCTGTTTAAATATTTTATTTATTTTATTTCTATTAATAAAAAAACCGGTTGTTATGGCTTATGGGTCGGACACGTGTCTATGTCATATCTTTCGTGGGCTGCAACTGGGCTTTTATGGTTTGGGTCCTTTTCTCGCAGGTTTTCAGTTTTCATACGGGGACGAAATAAACTGGATAGGATTTTCATGCGTTAAAAAGAATGCTCTACATAATTTGGGTTTGTCCTCAACCTACTACCCAAATATTGAACTTCCATGAAAGGGTTTTTGTTAAGTTGTCATTTGGTTTTTTACAAATAGGCATAATAGACAACCAATGGAGATCTCCAATAGTGATGTTACTGGACAACATGACACACACAGGATTAGTCAAGGCCTTAGATTCTGTTATAGAGATGTATACGGTTATCATTCTTAGTCTACTAATCATGTTGTTAGTGGTAGAAATGGTAATTATACAAGACACTATATATAGAGCATAGTTGTAATCAAAGATCAATCAAGGAAATACAATTTCATTTCATTTCTACTTCTATTATCTCAGAAGGAACCAAATAAGATAAAATTGAGTTGTTGTTTACTCGTTCTCCGTTAATTCAATAATTTCAGAAGGATTCTCTGCAATATCATTTTGTCGTGATCTACTTTTGGAATTTGCATATCTAAAAAAAACTTCTGCTAATTCAACTTGTAAAAAAACCCTAAATTGTTATCACTTAAGTCTTAATGCTGAACCACTATTTTATCTCCCTTTTGAAGGCGGCTGTGTTTCACTACAGTTCAATTAGTCTGATAGCAGAGCCATGCCGAACAGCGCACCTACGTGCAATGGAGGCAGCTAAGGAAGCTGGCGCACTCCTCTCCTATGACGCGAACCTGCGTTTGCCACTCTGGCCATCAGCTGAGGTGGCACATAAACAGATCTTGAGCATCTGGGACCAGGCTGACATCATCAAGGTCAGTGAGGATGAGCTCGAGTTCTTGACTGGAGAAAGCTCGGTCGAGGATGAGGTTGTCATGAAACTCTGGCGTGACCATCTCAAGCTCTTGCTTGTGACTACTGGTAAGAAGGGTTGCAAGTATTATACCAAGGTAAATGTTCTATGGGTCTTGTTAACATATGCATAAAATAATGTCTTTGCTATTGAGGCAAAAGTTTATTGGTTAATTATCTTAATAACTAAATGACAGTGGATTTTCAATTGGATTGTACTATATTTAACACAGTATTTAATGTAGACTATATTAACATTAGCCATTTTGGATATTTGGGAAGCTTTCTAAACATCTGTTACAAATTTTTGGAGCATTTGCTAGCTATGGTAGTGTACTTTTTGAGGCGTGCTTTTTTTTTTTTGCTTTTAAAAATGTACCTTCTTTTACCCAAATTTTTCTGTACCTTTCAACAAGTCTTGTTCCCACTCTTTTTGAGCTTTGGCCTTTGGGCATTCCCCTGACAATTTATTTGTGTACTTTGCAACCACATTGCAATGTTTGAAATCAACAAGACAGTGATTTTAAACTACCAATACTAATTTGAGAAAAAATATTAGAAGGCCAAATTGGCCTTGTATCTTTTACCTTGCTTCACAAAATGCCTCAAACCGATTAGTCAAAAGTTGCAAGTTGCGTCCTCCTGCCGATTCAATACTTCTTAAATACAAACTCAGGGATTTAAGCTCAAAATGGAATTGGAGAACAACAAAAGTTACATATTTGAATGTGAAAAATGTCAGGCATTGGATGGAAATAAAGAGCGATAGTATGTAATTAACTAATTTTCAAAGCTTCTTTGGTATTGTTGGTGTTTAACATCTGTCTTTTAATGGATATTTTTCGCAGGATTTCAGAGGAACAGTGGATTCCTTCAAAGTGGTACCTGTTGATACAACTGGCGCAGGAGATGCTTTTGTTGGGGCCATGCTCTCTAAGCTTGTAGAAGATCTTTCGGTTTTTCAAGTGGGTATTTCAGCTGAAATTATATTTGTGATTATTAAAGACACTTTCACATGTACACTGTAAACTTTGGAACTTAATGTAACAACATGACCTTGCAAAAATAGAAAGCATACACCCCATGAAATGAAATATGAGAATTATCATTCATACCAGCCAAGATTCTCAACACGAGCGAAGTGGGGGTAGAAACTCCAGTCTGATATTTTTGAATATATTAGGATAGCTCAGTTCTCTGATATTATTTTAGTATGATGAAATACTTCCTGTTTTACAAGATTATGTTGAAGTCTCTAATATGATAATCTGAATTATGAATTTCAGGATGAGAAGAAGTTGCGTGAGGTTCTGAGATTTGCTAATGGAGGCGGTGCAATCACAACCACAAAAAAGGGAGCGATACCTTCACTACCAACGAAAGAAGAAATCCTGACGTTCATTCAGGGTGCATAAGATTATTTGTCAATTGTTGTGTTCAGTAATTTTAATTTATTTAATTTTCCTTTCAACTAATTTTACCTTTCTGTTGTATTCTATGTCTGGACCAAGAGAATGTTGAAAATTTTCTTGTTGTTATGCCTGTTGCTATAGGGGGGCATATTTGTATCTTTTTGATACCTCAGAAGTGTGTAGTTGTTATATTCTGAGTCTCAATGAAGCAGCTTAAGAAATGAATTTTGTTTTATATTTCTCCGCGGAATTATTAAAGTAAATGTTTAATTATGGTACTTCAGATTCACAATGATCCATGTTGTTTCGGGTTTGCAGATCTTTGTTTATGGTTATTAATATGATTTTTCAAACAATTGGGTACTTAGTTGAATCTTCTGTGTTATTCTTGTAGCCTTAAGAGTTGAGATGATTTTTTATAATACTTTGCTAGGAACTAAGGTACTACCTTTCCCATATAAATGGCAGTAGCACTTTACCAATCACTTTTTTCTTCTCGTAATGGAGATATATTAAGGTTTGGAATTTGTCTATGTTATTTTTTCAGGGACTAGTACAAGAAACGGAAAAATTTTCTAATATCAAGACTAAAAAAACTTACCTTTAGATTTGTTATATTTAATATACATAAATCGGTCACTATGAGCCATGAAAACCTTTAAACAATGTTTTGTCTTGTTTCGTTCTATGTAAAGAAATATGACCGAAAAATAGCCCGTAATGGCTATTTGTAAGGTGGTCATTTTGGGCCGAAAAATGGCCCATTTAATCTAGGCCCATTATAGGCTCTGTCAATTTTCAGATCTTCTTTCCATTATCGGCTCTTCATCACCTGCAACGACTCCGGTGGAAATTCCTACGGAGCATAAATCAATAGGAAGGCAAACTTTTTTGGTAAGATCATGGTTCGCTCAATTGCGTTACGATCTCTAATCTTACTGTCTGGCCTCGCTCTCGCTCTGGCACTTAGTGATCGGCTTAGTGCGAAGCACTGCGAGGATCTGGGCTTCACGGGCCTCGCGCTTTGCTCCGATTGCAACACCTTCGCCGAGTACGTCAAAGATGACGGTACACTAGTTTTCTGTTATTTTTTCCATAAGCGAATGCCTTACTGGCAAGTAAGTAGTTAATTTTATGTGATTGTTGTGTAATAAATAAGCTGTTTTAGGGGCTTCTAGATTGTGGTTAAAAAGATACTATTGGAGTAGAAGTAGCTTCTGTAAGTTTGTTTCAATTGGTCATTAATAAGCTTTGATGATTGTAGTTTTGGTTGATGTGCAGAAATTTTGGCTGGTACTAACTGGTTCTAGGCTTGATCTTACTGGTACCAGACTGATACCTTATTATACAAATGGTTTGTTTAGTGATTTTTTATCGGTCAAACTCTGGTACTTAAAATTAATCAGTGTTGTTTCTCACTCTGATTCTATTTATAAATTTTAAGGCTAAGTCTGAGACCAAGTCTAGATTAACAACGAGCAAGATACTTGGTCTTATATCAGTCCTAAGTGTTCTGGATGGATCTGTTATTGTTATAAGGAAGTAGGTTTTGCTGAATTTGGCGCTTGCTTGTTCCATGCTATATAAACTTAGATTGGTAGGGAATAATTGATCAAGGTTTCTAACAAGATAAGTTTGTCTAAGAAAATTACCAAAGTTCGACTTTGTTTTGTCTAATCTGAAACTTTATTTTAGATAGCTTCTTCGTTAGTCATTTTGTTAAATCCATTAAATAATCCAATGTTATCATGAAATAAAACTTAAATGTATTTCTGTTTCATATTGCGAGATTCTGCATGCCCCTTAAATCACTTCTTTCTTTGTTAACTTTCCATCTACTCCCTTTCTTTCTCTTGATGAAGTCTAATCCTACACCCATCTAAAGGCCCATTTGCATCACACATCCTGGTTTTACCAATTTATTAAAAATGGAAAAAAATATTATATGTGAAAGGTTTAAATTAGAGAACAGTGCATTCATGGCAGCTGATTATCTAAATTAGCTGCTACATGGCTAAAGTATTTACTAAATTGGCTGCTATTGGTAAAAACTGCTAAACTGCCCTAATTGTGATTGTACCAATTACTAAATCGTCTGCTACTGCAACAGTCGCTATTGAAATCCTACTATGTACTGTTCCTAGATGTCTTGCTATATCCTGTTCTGCTGCCTCGACTTTACCAGATACTACTATTTTATAACAGACAATACATAAGTTACATGATCAATCAAAATTGTTGAATAAATGCAGAACGTCACTATCTACTTAAATTAAAATAGCAATCCATTTTTCCTTCCTTCTGATTAAAGATTGAATTTCTTGAAAGATTAGCAGATGGGAACAAGCATGGTGCATTGTTGTTGGACTCTCTTAAAGAGTATAAAATTTACCACGAAACAGAATGATTATTTATATGCATGTAGGATAATTGATATGGATTAGGCTAAATAAATTTAATTTGTCATTTGACTTCTGAAAGTAGCAGTATCCAGCAACACCAAGAAGGATTAGCACCAGTTAATGATGAATTTTAGAAGGAATCATGTATTAAGGCAGTGACATTATAATTTATATACTAATAATTATGTCCTGATGCTTTGATTGCAGAATTGGTTTCAGATTGCCGCAAATGTTGCTCAGAGGATTCTGACAACTCTTTAAGTAAGGTAAGTACACTAAGCTATAGTTCCAGAGCATGATAATCAGCATACAGTACATAGATTATAAATATTGTATTGGAACAGGTTTCCAATTTTGGGCAGTCACTGCAATATTATATTGCCTGCCTGAGTTCAACAAAATGCTTACCTAGATTTTCCTTTGGCTTGAGAATTTTTGCATTATATGATTTTGATAATTGGATACAAGTATCAATTATGTTTTTTGCAAAGAAATTGTTGAAGTTTGTGTAACACTTTCGCATTTTGTATTGTACCTGCCGGGTCATTTATGGTATCAGGTATGTAAACAGGCGGAGTTGTACTCCTTGTAGCGTATGTTGTTGGTCTTATATTATAGTTATTCGAGGTCAAATACTTTTCTCATAGAGTCAAGATGAATTTTCTTTGTTGCTCAGCTGTCTGCTGCTTTGTTTAGTTGGGCTTTTGTAACTGAGGGAGAGGACTTATAGCCTTCAATTTTAACTTTTTTAAGTTTAAAGCTGAAATCTATTAAATCTTTTCATCATAAAATAAGACCATAGACAGGACTTTAAAGTTGTTTTCCTTAGCAAACAAAATATGTCTTAGATTGAGAACTTCCCTTATAAAAATTTAACAATCTAGTCTTCAACAATGTTTATGAAGCGAGTTTGAGATTATGTTTTAATAAAACCTTTTGGTATAACATTTGAGACCTCCAATAATTAGCTTTGTCTAACGAAGGGTGGCATGAATTTGAAAATTCACAGACGGAATTGTACTGTTTGTAATGGCAGGCCACATTTTCTGGTGCAATATTAGAAGTGTGTATGAGAAAGATGGGATTCTATCCTGAAATAGTTGCATTTATCGAAGAAGATAAGGATGACTTTGCTTATGTCAGAGTTCAGTATGCTTTTTCCTCTCCACCTAAACTTATCATGCTCGACTCTGATGGCCACCATAAGGAAACCATTCGGTTAGTTACCAATACTTTGGTGTAATTCTATTTTTCAAATCTTATTTATTTATATTTTATTCTGTTGCTTATGGCAATTGCATTCTTTGGAATTGTAGTTTGGCCATCACTGGTTTCAATCTTTATGTAGCCTTTGCCTGGTGTCATGTTACCATAGTATTGTAGTAAACTACCTTGCATGGCAAAAGCATGTTAAATTAGAAAAATAAATAGACTCGGATGAAACCTACAACATTTATGCTCATCAGATTTTATATTCCTCATTATACATTTGACTTGTTTACAAATTGTTCAATCACATGGAAGTAGATCTGGGCTTTTTGAGGTGAACTGTCTTTAACCCATAAAACCGTAAAGTGGCTTTTTGACGTACTTTTATTGATTGTTACATGTCAGAGGACCTTTATGCCGATTGTTACCAGCACTAAAATCAGTGGCATTATGGTCATTTCTCTGTTAAGATATCAGTGCAAATAGTCTATTTTTCTGTAACTTGCATAGAGAACCATTGTAATATCATTTCTGTTTGACATGCATAGAATTGACAACTGGAAGCGGGACCACATACGGCAATTTCTCAAAGAAAAGGTGAAGCCTAGTGTGGCCGATAGCTGAGAAATGTTCACTTTATCCATATCCTTCTTGATGAAGATTGTTTAAGATGTTGCAAGAAATTTTAATGTAAGATATGAGAACTTCTATTTATCCAGAAAAACATGTATTGCTTCTGCCATTGTACTTTTAGTGAAGCCAGCCAAGTAAAACAGGTCACGCTTTCCGCAGGATATTACTAACAACAAAGGTCTCTTTGCAAAGGCGCTCAACTGGTGTAATATTTTGTGAACTTTGCTAAACTTCTAGGACATCAGAAGATTGTTATAATAACCATATATGTTTCTTGAAGAATGCAAAGAAAAGAAAAAGGAGAAAATAATCACACACAGACGCACTTAAGAAAGTAACAATAATAAACAACAATCGGAAACACACGGATGGAACAAATACATACAGATCCAATGGACGAGGTAGTATTGTGAATGTCACTAGCATTTTATTTGATGTTATTTTATATACATTTTATTCTGAATGTTACTGTTAGAAGAATTATAAGCTTATTATAGATGTTATATAGACGACGAGCACTTAGCTCAGGGTTCATCTAGTTCTTTGTTGTCAATGTTCGTGTTTTGAACAAAAGAGATTAGGAAGTGTAGATTGCTCGAATTCACATCCTCTCCAATACCTGATAAGGGAATCTTTTACAATTACTAGATCTGAACCGTACTTTTTAACTTGGCACGAATCTCAAAGTCCAAAAATGGGACCCCCTACAGTGATCCGAATCCCAAGCCGGTTGAGATTTAATCTCAAACCGTAAAGTAAGTGATCCTCCGCAATAATGGTTTGCCTAGTTCTGTACTTCTGTACTTCTGTTGTGTTTACTGTTTCAAATGACAATTTTCCTAACAAAAAGCTATTTATTTGAAGACGAATGAGGCGTTTAGACTGATGAAACCTTTGCCGGGAGTTGTCGCAACTAGCATTATTTAGTCCTTTTTCACGGAGAGAGATAAGGTGGGACCAGATCTTGCTGAAATGAATTACTTTTTAGAAGTGCTTGGATTGCTTTGTTATTCAACACCAAAGGCTAAGAGGGTCATTTCAACATTTCAACAAGCCATCCTATCCTAATATTAACCCCAGAGTAAAAGCCAACTGCATCCATCACACAAATCACAAGAGAATTGGCATTGTTGATTTATGATTAAAATTCGAACAAGGGAGAAATCATGGAGATGAATTCTCATATTTACAACTTTAAACAGAGAAACACCAATGAGAGGAGAGCTACACATATACTTCTCCAGGAGCTCCATACTTAGTACTCTTTACTACTTTTACTGATGTTAATTGGAGCTCCTAGGAAGCGTAACTCTATAATAGCTTTGCAGCATACTAGTAAATAGAGCGTCCCCCAAATTCCGGACTAAATTACACGGTTAAGAGGATCGTCAAGCCTGCATGATAGAAATTAAATTGGAAGTCGGTCAAAATAAATTATTGGCATTAGTGGAATATTTTTCACCTATTTGTTTCGTAATGTGCTTATTTTGTGGGCTACCATCTGTGGTACTATAATAAGTTTTGAACTCAGTTTGACAAAAATAACAAAAAAAATATGTTATTGCGTGCTAACAATAAATAGTAGTTCAATGAGATCAAAAAGTGGATATAATATTTACCATTGAAATTACCTGTCTTCTCCTCCTGCTTTGCACAATGTAGCACGAGCGTGCTATTACATAACATGGCAGGAAGAAGCCTGCAAATTGAAGAGACGCCTGAAAATAAAAATAAAAATAAAACACTTGAACATTGAATCCAATAAACATATTAGACACCAATTGATTCCATGAAATCATAAACTATTTCTTACATTAAATAGAGCTGATACATCCTGTAATGCAGCAATATCTCTTGTGATCAGCAGCATATGGCGAACAAGCAGCAGTAGCATCAGCTGTTTATAAGAGAGAATAATTCAAACATTAGTAGGCATAAAGAAGGTATTTATAGAAAACTCTGCAGTACGCAAAATTAGAAGATTATTATTGACTGGGGAGAATCACTCTGGTTAATTGGGAGTATCACTCCAACTGTCTGGGAAGGTTATTATTGACTTAGTAATCTAACTAAAATACTTGTTAACAATCCATGGGCATTTTGAAAAATTTGTATCGCGCATAATGGAATTGTGTCTTAGTACCCTTATAAATAAGGAAAAAACAATATGCTGCTAATAAAATTCTAGTGGAATGGAAGAATATAATGACGAAAGATTTGGCTACAACATACAATGAGAGCAACAGTGCGGCAGC
Source organism: Carex pumila (assembly GCA_033356055.1). NCBI lineage: Eukaryota > Viridiplantae > Streptophyta > Magnoliopsida > Poales > Cyperaceae > Carex > Carex pumila. The sequence continues at coordinate 375,842 of JARJHM010000175.1, read as the reverse complement.
ATGCTACAGTGTTAGAACTGGCAGCATAATCTTCATACTCAGCTTGCAGTAACTCCTGCTCTGCAACAGAAATTGCAAGGAAGTGGGAATCTCGGTCACCAACATGTGGGCCCCAGCTTTGTCTGACAGTCGAAGAGATTATAAAAAAAAAAAAAAAAGGGAAAGCACAGATTATTTACAAATTGATGGCAATAATAGAACAAATAGTTTTTATGTGAAGAATAGCTATTGAATATGTCATATTTGCAAAAAATATTCCACTTTCTCCTACTATGACCATAACAAATAATAGTTTATTTATTTTCAAGTACAATTTGAAAATATACAAAGATATATTCTAATGTTGGATTCCAAATTGTTAAAGAGGATTTGGATGACTAGCCATAAGTAAGCAGCAAGTTAAATTACTTATTTTGACTTACTCTACCTTGGTTTTGGTGGTTGGGTTGGGTATTAATTGCAAACTGTCAAAGTGGGTGCATAAGACACACTGGAAGTAGTAAGTGGATATGCAGTAAAAGGTTTGTTGTGATTACCATTAATAATAAAAAAAAAAAAACAAAAAACAAAGAAGCTATTATCTACCTGATATCAATAGCCAACATGTCAGAACAAGTTCTTACTGGAGGAGGGATTGAGTAATTTGGTGTATAGATCTGCTCAAAAGAATAGAAAACAAATGATCATGACAAGAGATTAGGTGCAAAAAACATATAAAGAAATCCAATCATTTTAGTCATATTTAATTCAATTGGGTCGAGGCTATTTAATTTTGTAGTAGTTGAATGATGTTTAAATTTGAATGTTGAAATCAAATAGCGCAGTCCATCAAAATCAAACTATAGTGCTGATAGATAAAGCTTACTAATCAAACTATGAAGACACTGTCCCAAAGGAATTGTATTTGGGGGACATACTGAGAATAGGCAAAGAAAAGAACCTGGTTGCAAATCTCACATGTGATGCCTCCTTTCTTGTTACACCATCTCTGGATGCACTTCCTATGCGCAAACTGCAAACCCCAAATTTGAGTTGTGAAAATGTTCTTTCAGACACATTTATTCATAGACACCATTTAAACACAAGTGAACAAATAGAGTATTTTCTTTCTAACTTTTTTCATTTTAAAAATACACATTTTTTGGCCTATTTGCATACCACACCTGGCATTAGACTCGCAACTACAATTGAATATTTTCTAAATTCGTTAACAAAACAGCTCCCAACTGCTGATTGGTAAGTTAACAGATCAACCACCTGGCATTAAACAGAGGTTCCAAAACAGATCAACCACTACCAAGAATTCAGTGTGCAAAGAATTTTCCAAATTATCATTTATAATTTTCAAATTTATCTTTGGGTTACTAACATCCATATTACTGTCAATTAGAAAAACTGAAAATTGACTAAATTGCTTCGAGATATTTCTTTTAAAATCTCTTCATTCTTGTAAACTGGAAACAAAAACTAAGTCTATTTGTTTGATGTAGCCAGGAGTAAGAGGAGAGGGGGAGATAACTATAAATAAAGAGAGAACAGCCAAGTTTAATGGAATCAACATATCCCACCCATTGATAGTAATCCACAGTTAGGTGTCACTTGTAAAATTAAAATTTTGTAGGTCAGGAGTAACAAAGATAATTTGTGGTGTTATATGCAAATATTAATGAAATACTGGGTATAATTTGCACAGAGTGTCAGAGTCCCCTCAAACCAAGGAATACAGCCAGATATAAAGATTAAAGGATTATTAAAGAGTTGCTAAAGAGCATAGCTGATTAAAAAAAGGAAGCACACTAACATTACCTACCAAAAGTTATCAGAAAAGTCAAAAGTGAAGGAAGCAATACAGAATTGACCAAATCACTTGTTCTATTTCCTAATTAAAGGGAAAAGAAAAAAAGACAACCAAAAGCTATGGACTTTAAAACTTGCCACTAATTATTTCTTTGTGCCCGCATGCAATGCCAAAAAGGTTTTTACTTTACAACTAGCCCAATGAAAAGCACACTTCAATATTAGATTAATTAAAGTAGCCAAAATAATTATCAAGCACTGGATTTATATACAATATTGGGGATATCAATTCAGTTCTGCCGATTTGATTTTCTAAAATTGTGTTGTTGCTTAACCAATTAAGCATAGAAGAAGTAAGGAATTAGAAATTAGAATTCAGCTCCAGCTTTCCCCTCTGCACAGCAATCCTTGTTCTTTGGCAACAATCTTGGCCAAAGAACCAAAGGGGAACAGAGCTCAACTAAGGAATTTATTACAAAAAAAAGAATCGAAATAAAGTCTATGAGAAACAGTTCTCACTGAAAGTAGACACCTTATTTCAATTTTGCTTATTCCCCAAACAAAAGAGTGCTTTGTCTTGCCCAGCGGAAGTAAAGGAAATTCAATACATTAAAAATATACAAAAGCACACAAACACACAACATACGTGCACAGAGAGAGAGAAATTTACCTTTAGAGTGCCAGTACATGCGCAAGGTGACTCCATATCGCTCTCGTCTCCTTCCTCCTGGCATATCCTACACTCTACCACCTCCCCTCCCGCTTTGTTCTTGCTCTTACCGCTATTCCTCTTCTTCTCGGCACTAATCCTGCTCTTATTCTCCTCCCCCGTCTCATCCACCGCCTGAGCACCGGTTTCTCCGGCGCCGGAGGCATCAAAGCAAGCAGAGGCAATGATACGGTCCACGCACACCATGAAATCACCCACCATTTTTCTACCTTTCCCTCTCTTTTCCCACTTCTAAGTTCTCTTTGTTGTTTTTCTCTGTTGAGGCTCAGGAGAGGACAGACAAATAGTGGATGGTGGGAGAGATTAGGATAAAGGTTCGGTGCTCCTGTTTCTCTGTGTTCTAGATGTGGGACCCGATTTACAGTGTTTATTGAGTGTTTCGAGGTGTACTTGAGCTCGGTGTTGCTGGAGCGTGCAATATTTACCGCGACTTGGTGAATATAAGACTGGATTTTTCTTCCCTGCGCTTGGTTTACAATTAACGAACCAAAATTTTACGCTAAAATAAAGACCTTTGGCGGTTAATTAAAACTTTAATACTTGATTTGAAGTTAAAATTTTGCAATCAGTTAAGTTCCTTTAGCCATTTTGTTGATATTATTTAGAAAGAAAATTTGATAAACCCTTGGACCTTCTTTCTTATATATAAGATATTTTTGGTGCAAATTTTTCCCGTGGATCAATTCCACGGAAGTCTTCCATTATCTAGAAGTGGACTAGAATATGGTAAGAGATTAGATTGTGAAGTTACAGAAATACCCTGATAAACTACCGTTTTAAATGGCGGATGTTGTCAGTTACGCTTTAATCAGGCGCGCTTCCACTTGCCCACTTTGGCGACTTCGCTCTATTTTTCACGAATGTTTTCTTGTCGTAATAATAATAAAATACTGATTCAAACCCATTTCTTAAGAATACGGTCCCCTTTGTTCAATGGCCGAGCAAGAGAGCGCAACTGTCATAAAGATATTGGCACTGTATGGAGCAAAAACTGCTCTGTCGATATATTTACCCCGTAATTGTTTTCTAATCGTCTGTTGCAGATTGAACGATTGGGATGAATCCAACCTGCTCTGATAAATAAGGCCGTGAATTTCTCAACGGTTTTCACCCAACTGCTCTGATAAATATTTTAATCGGGAGCTCCATTTTTTTCTTCAATCATTAATGGAATTAGGTGACCTAATATATTTAGGGTTGACACAAGTTCAATCATAGACTGCAGCAAATTTTCAATAGGTTTAATTATTTTATTTTTCTAGAGGGATTCACCGTAGTTATTAATGTCACGAGGAGGGATCAAGTTACAATTTTTTTTGAGTTACAACAAGTTACAACAAGCATTATTTACATTTTCAAAGTTCAAATCGTCGATCTAAACCGTTAGATGTGATCTCTATAATAAAATGTGCTTGGAGACCAAATTTTATATTTTTTGGAATTTTTTTACTATTTATTAAGATGGGTACAAAATTCAATGGTATAAATTTGACTAGTTTTTGTACCCACCTTAATAAATAGTAAAAAAATTCCAAAAAATGTAAAATTTGGTCTCCAAGCACATTTTATTGTAGAGATCACATCTAACGGTTTGGATCGACAATTTGGACTTTGAAAATATAAATAATGCTTGTTGTAACTTGTTGTAACTCAAAAAATGTTGTAACTTGATCCCCCTCTAATGTCACATACATATTCTGCAAATTAAATTTTAAATAATATATTTTTTTTAATTAGGAAACAATAAAACTAAATACCATGTTATAATCATACAGAATAAAAAAATTATATCATTTCAATTTAATTTTGATTTGCATGAAGCTGACCAAATTTTGAAGATTTAATCCCCTCTCTTGATGGATACAAATCTGCTGCCCAGTGAGTCAACAGTAACCCTGAAATCTCTACTATTCTAAATTCAGTCGTTAAAATATTTCGAGATGCGTGCACAGAAAGATTATTAAAAAGAGTTGCTTTGAAATTTGTTTCTAAAAAAAATTTTGACGGCAGATTTATTTCCTTTCTTGATAGCTATTGAAATGAATTATTATTTTTTTATGATTTTTGTATGTATATAATTGAGATGATTTAAAATATATCTAGCATTTTGCATTAATTAATGACTATAAAAGTTGGATCCCTATTCTATTTTAAAATTAAATTCTGACTGGTACCCTTCATTTCCGTACAAACTTGTGCATAATTTATATAATTTAAGAAGTTAGATGACGATATCTATGTTTAATATCTTATCTTAATTTCCTTGCAATTATTTCTCAAATACAAATTTAAGAACGAGAGAAACAGCTGTTATGTCTAGTTAATGAACCATAAATAATTAATGAGAGCAAATAGTCTATGAGCAAATCGGTGTTTGCTTCTTTTTTTTTTTTTTTTTTTTTTAAAGAAGAGATGGAGACTGGGAATGTGACTGGAGAATCAGATTGATTACTTGGTTGGCCAACTAAACAAATTGTACAAAAAAATTAGTTTAGACAACTGCTGATTTTTTTTTAAATAGAATTAATTTTAATTATTTTAATAAAATAAGTATCATTGTTTTGGTTTTTATAAAAAACAACTCCACTGATTCTTGGAGGGAGAATTTAAATTTTGTTCTAAGAAATATGTATTGGTAATTTCTACTTATTCTTCTCTCCACCTCGGTAGAAGTGTTTATTTTATAAAAATCAATGCTTGTTCTATTAAAATAATTAAAATTGATTCTATTTTAAAAAAAAAAAAAATCCAAATTGCACTAGCAAATCCCTGTCCTAGCAATTACTGCATACTTAAATTTCTTAAAATTTCCTATTTCTATTTCTATCAAAAACATGTCATTATTAGAGATTAAGAGAGAGGAAAATAAATCCTACATATTTATGTGTAGTTAATTCTTGTTTTATTTTTTGTCCTTCTAAAATCAGATTGAGAGGGTCAAGAAAAACAATCTTTATGTAACCATGTTTAGTAGAAGGAAAATAAAGTTGAGGAATAAGAAAAAAAAAAAAAAAAAAACTCATATTCCACATGAAAGATGATAAATTATTTTACAAACATTATTTTCGATGAGAATAATAATTATGTAACATTATTTTTATTTTATCTTTTACCAAACATTATATTACAAAATGATAGTAGATAGAGATGAGAACAATAGCACATTTAGATGCCATTTTCGATCTATCTCCTATGAGGATATGGACTTTTTAAAAATATAATCAAATTTAAATATTTCAACGAAACATGCAAATTGGACTTGATTTTTACGAAAAACAGCTCCAGAGATCTTGTGAATCGGTGGAGACAGCTACTATGCTTACTTTTTTTGTCTTTGAATCGGTGGAGTTGCTTTTATAAAAACAGAATTTAGTATGCTTGTTTCGTTAAAATATTTAAATTTAATTTAATTTAAAAAAATCAATGATATGTATCTAGATCTTAGAAACTTAAAAGGCGTGAATTATCAATTAAAAAAAATCTCAGCACAGTTTTTGTTTTAAATTACTGACAGATACAAATATAATCTATGAACTTTTACTATTTACAGGATGGCTTTTAAAACCGATGAATCCAGACGTTATGTCCTTGTTTTTAAAAGAACATGTCAATATCATGTATAAAACCTATGCTTAAAGTTTGTAATAAATTAAAGAACTAGATTCCTTTCATTTTGATAAGGTCAACAAAATAATTTGGACGGTGTTTAATTTTAATTGACATGAGTGCTGGTTGAATCAGACTATACATGCAATTTGTGTTGCTAGTGATTATCCTTCATATCATGCACTAATAAGTTGATTATAATTTTTAATTAATAGCTGGAGACTAAAAGTTTTTTCTAGTGGATGGTGAAAAAATTCGCCACGTGTGTTTTGTTTTGTTAAAAAGGAACTTGAAGGAATGAAATGTATTTAAAGAGTGAGCTTTAGATAGGAGCGTGTGAAAGTTAGCGATCTACGTATCAGAACTATGACTTATTCGTAAGGGATTATTTAGATGTATTATTATAGGTCTTACGTCATAAGACTAGTAATTTCGAGTCAATGATGTAAGCTTAGGACTTTGACTCTTACGATTGATGGTTCAGATAAAATATAATTAATATTAGTATTATTACTATTATTATTGATACCAGTACTACTATTAGTATGCTTACTGTGCCTATTATTATTATTATTACCTATCTTGATTTTATGACTGTGATTGGATTTTATTTCTAGTCTACCTCAATTTGTTTGGAACTAAAGACTTAATTGTTGTTATTGTTGTTGATGAGTTAATACAGTCCGTTTTTTCAATTTTTCATGTAGGTAAGAATTTACATTTTTTTAGTAAGAAATTTTATTGAGATATAACCCTTTTTAACATATACAAAATACAAAATTGTACATGTAAGTATAAAACAGAGCATTGACAATTCTTGACAAAATATTATTTTTGTTGTGTTATTGGTTTGTCTATAGCATCTTTATCTTTATAATTATAAAAACATATTTTGTTTGCTATGTACGTAATTTTAACAACCATTATCATTCCTAAACTAAACTGCATTTTAATTTTAATTTGTTAAGATATATTAAATATTTTAATATATGTTTTTTATACATATGAACAATTTATTTTCTTGTATCTCCGAAATTAGTATTAAGGAACAGCTGCAAATAATGATCTGATACTTTGGACATAATTATTAGCTTAAAAAGAATACTAAATTAACAATTAATACAAATTTCAACAATGGCATTGAGATTCTTTAATCTTCAAGTCAGAGCATAAAAATAATCTATAGCATTGAATTTCCACATGGTCTTGTTGTTACTTCGTATTATTTTTGTATTTTCTTTAATTTAAGAAAAGAACCCCGAAGACAAAATTTTTTTTATTATATTTGATTTTTTTTTTTGAAGAGTTACAAATTAACTGTTACATAAAATTAGACAAGAAATGTCTGAGAAAGCATGTAACTGTAAACAAACTAAAAACACACAGCAGTATGTGTATTTTGTGGACACAATTTTAGTCATCCTTGTTTAATGAAAATGATACGAATCTAGTGATAATTTTCTCTGTGTGCATAATTATTGTCTTGCTGACAGACTTCGTTGTAGAAGACACTGAATCAAATCAAATATTTGACTTTTAAAATTCATGATACTGAGATCGTGCTTTTGTGAAATCAACAGTCTTTTCTACATACATGCATGAATTCAAAAGTTGATTGTCAAAATTCTCAGGAATAATAAATGCATAAGCATATCTTTTTGAATGGCATGAAAGGGACTTCTATTGAACCGATATTGTTCAACATTTTCAAAAGCAACAACATTTTTTTTTTCTACAAAGTTAAGCGCATGTGTTAGATGGGCATGACGCAAAAGCAAAGGGAGGCGTGGAAATTTCATTTATTTCTTCATATGTTTACCATAATTCTACGCTTTCTAGTCATCTTTCTCTTCTTCAAAGAAAGATAATTAGATTCAAATCAAGCCCAATGTGGGTCCAAGTTTACATTCCTTTCTGCTGCAATTCTCTCTGAGTGAATAGTAATTATACAATTTTTTTTTTCAAATTCAATCGTCAAATTGTTTCGAGATCTGTGTACATAAAAGTTTTGAAAAAATTACTTTGAAATTCGTTCTCTAAAAAAATTGACGATTGGATTTGAAAAAAAGAGAAATTGTAGGATGATTATTTACTCATAGAGGATTGCAGCAGATTTATTTCTGATGAGATGAAGAAGATATTATAGCAAAGAAATTTTTTTATGACTTAGCTTTAAGGGTGAAAACATGATCCGTATTTTTGATGACTTAGCTAAAAAAACTTTTCATGATCCGTATTTTTTTTTCGTTTTTGAAAATTAGATATCGATATCGATATATGAATATCTGTGCAGTTATGAACAGGGACAGATTTATAATTTCCCATCAGAGTAGGCACAAAAAAATTATAAAAAGTATAATTTTTTTCTCTTAACGAATCGGAGCAGAGTAGCGGATAGAAATTTAAGTCGCGGCATGACATGACATGTGTGCCAGTCACATACCGTGAATCATGTGTCCCGTGCCGTGATTATTAATGTAACGTGACTATCTTTCAAAAATTTGGCACATCACGCGAAATATTTGATCATGTCACGACACACGATCGTGTTAGTCACGTGTAATTGGAATTGCTAGATCTTATTTGAATGACGAATCTTGAATAAACTAACCTAAATTATCAAAAAAAAAGTTAAACGTTACAAAATGTGATTGGTCACGTGTGTGCACGGCATGACTAATGTGATGTGATAATTCACATGTCATGATCATCTTTCCAAATATGATCACAACACGACACATATAAATCTGACTTGATCACGACATAGTATATATTTAGATCCCTAGTAGTAGCAAACCTCTTTTTTCTCCTAGCAAATCAACGGTTTTTCTGAGTGGAGTAGCGAATCAGACCATGTCTTTATTTTTCTTTCTTACTTTTTATGCGAATTAATTAGTCTGAACTGACTTTCTTTTCCGCATAATTTTCATCTATTGGACCGCGAATTAAATCAGGAGGTAGGCCTTATTTTCATTCAAAGTAAGCACAAGTACAAATACCACTGGATCTAAAAAAAATTCCAAATGCAGAAATAGACACTTGCCTACCCTTGATACTGCATAGATTCGTCACTAGATATGGATACATATATTGTTTTAAATTTTAATTATCTGTATCGAATAGTAGATATATATCATATAATATAATATATAATATGGAAATAATTATGTTATTCGCAGTTATAATTAAAAAAAATATTATGAATTTTGATATTTTTTTAATAAATATCCAATTCGATCTATATTTGAATCTGTCTAATATCAAATCCGTATCTGAAAAATAAAACTTATACAAATATAATTTTACCACTGTTAGCTGAGACACAAAAACATATACAAATATAATTTAGCTCAGTATCTGATCCGTTTTCACCATGAGTATTACCCAATTGCAAAAAAAAAAGTGAATTTAAATATCTGGTGGAACTTGCGAGGAAGAATAATATATTTTTTGTTTAATTGTTGGTTGGGGGATGATGTAGGTTGCATAATTTGTGACAAAGAAAGAATGTGGGCCTGTGGGGACTATGAAAGGATAAAACTTAGGAAGTGGATGATAAAATAATTAATAAAACACTAACAAATGGCCATAGCCAGCTAAGCAAGAGCACCTGCCATTTGCTGTTTCTCATCCTAAATAAAAAAAAAAAAAACAATGCTATAAAAAAATTAGCCTCTATGATTCATTCAAATTAAAGCACCTCTTGAAATTGTCAAACAGTGTATGATTTACACTATATTTAAAATCAGATGGTTCAATTACACACGAAGAGTTGCAAACAGGGACCATGTGGATAAGATTAAATAGTAGCCATGATTGTTATTTAATAAATTCTCACCAGGTCTAAGGTTTACAGTTGTAATATTTATAATTTTATATCGAATATGCATGTTCTTTTCAGGGTATATTGGTAATTGACTTATGAGTAAATTTCAAACCAATACGAGGCTTAGGCTTTGAAAAAGTGAGATGGGTTAGGTACGTATAAAATACAAGAGCAATAGTGGCATATTTTATATGGTATTGTAAAAAGAAGGTAAAGGTGATAATTTACAGTGATAGATACAGTAGGCGTCAAGATACTTAGACTTGAGAGGCTGTGTAATAGGCCAGTAATAAAAGTTCATTATATATATTGGTTCAATACAAGCTGAGTCACAAATAAATTCATATCATCCGAGTTAACTCAAATTTTGAGTTTAGATCCAGACCCATAAGGCCATAACTCATAACTGTCATAAGCAATAGCCATAGAAAAATATGCAGTGTTCATTTTCAAAGTGCGATGGAAATGAATACTGTTAACAAATCTCTGGAAACATATACCACCTCCTCAGGATCAAGTCCACTGAGGAACACCAACAAATAAAAGGCCCAATTTGTTTTCTGTTAATTCATGTCAACAAAGGCCCAATTTGTTTCTTAATGGGCTCAGTATTCAGATAGGCCATTGCTGGGCCTGCGGAAACCCTCGACCCCAGAATATATAAAAGCGCTTTCTTTTTTCCTCTAGTTTTTCAGCCATTTCGGCGCGGCAATGGTTCGTAGAGCACACGTAGCGATAGATTTGAGAGAGAAAAAGGCGAGGTATGGATTGAGTTGAGGCAGATGGGAAAGTCAGGGCTCAGTAGAAGATAGAGGCATGAGGGAGGGAAGGAAAGCCTTCAAGGGGGTTTGTGTGAAGTCATTTGTGCTTTCCTATTCCTCCCATGCCTCTGGCTTCTATCGTTCCCTCTCTTTCCCTCCCCTGCCTTTGTATACAGATTTCCAGATAGAGAGAGAGAGACGACAAATCAGGTATTGTTAGATCTGTAAAATTGGGATTCACTTGGTAATGGATGGCCTGGTTGGGAGTGCCTACCATATCTGGTAAGTAGTAACACTTATTGAGAGTTTCTAAAAATGAATTTAGTTTGCTCGAGTTGTTCTGGTGGAAACAGCTAGTACTGGTACACTGTTACCCAACTGGTATATGTGCCGGTCTGATACTATATGCTTTTCTTCTTTGCTGAGTGTTACAGACTTGCATGTTTTGAAAAATGGTTTAGAATAAATTAGGCTGGATTACTACTCGGAAGCATAGTGTCAAAAATTCGTGATTCGGGAATAAATCAGGTATAATTTGGGAATAATTCAGAATTATGTGAACTGGAGATCTCAGTCCAACAAGGGAGCAAAAAATTCAAGAATTATTTGTGAATAATTCATAAAATTGGGGAAAAAATCGTAAAATTTGTGAATTATTCGTAAATAATTCGGTCAAATTCAGTGTTTGGTTCACCATCACCAGAAAAATGTTTAATTAAACATGAATCTTGTGACTATGATCGGAAGTGCTCTATACAAAAAAATTATGCACGAAAAAGTTTAAGAAACAAGTCAGTTTTTATTTTTTATTTTTAAAGAAAGATGGAGGTGAAGGGCTCCAAATTCCACTTAATATAAAGTCAGTTCTATTAAGAACCAGCCTTTGGTTAGTGACAAAGATCAACACCCTCTGCGTGAGAGAAAAAAAGTCAGTTTTATTTGGGTTGTCGAAGATTATGCTAGACAGTCTACTGTACCAGTGTAAGAATTGCTTGTTCAGAAGATATGATGCTTTGACAGAAGGTTGTCATTTTAACTGTGCTGTTAATCGAAGAAGAAGAGAGGGAGAGATTATTAAAAGAGCTGGTAATTCATAAACCAATTTGAAGTGTCAAGAGTGGATGACCTGTTTTCGCAGATTTATAACTCAACGATTAAAATGTTTTGGAGTTTCTTTCTTTCTTTCCAGATGGATCCACATTATTTTAGTTTGATGGTTTCATCCACAGTATATGTAGTTATAGCAGTGCGATTGTCCTGAATTCCTTGCAGATTAAGCATTTCCATATATTAAGTTTCATTGAACTTTGAAACAAAGTTAATAAAAGCGAAGTAGGGCGATCCGATGCAATTACCCTTTGTCAAGGATTTTTTATTTCAATGAACATTAACTTTACTCGCAGCTGATCCTGAGCAAGACACACAGTCCTGGTAGGCTGGTACCAGTCCCACAGTAATAGGTACCAGGATGAGGTACAACAAGAGAAACTGCTTAAGTTACTATTTGTTCCTATCATAATCCATCCTCATTAAAAGTCATGCCTACCTTCTAACCCCATTCCAAGTCCCTTGCAGATGTACTGTTTTAGCTTGTTTTATGCAAGGTAAAAAGCTCAAACAGGGGCGTTGGTCTTTGTAAGACTTGGTGAAATCAAAGTCCTAATCTGATTTCAAAACAGGGGGGATACATGAGATGCTGCAATTGCGATGAATCTTAAACCAAGCAAACCTACGAGCAGACAAGCCCTGCTCCTAGGCAACAGGTTGTTCATGGTGGATAATTAAGATTAAGAGAGAATGGTAGATACTTATCCTTTACTACTTATGCAGACAAAATAAAAGTCTACATTACCTTAATTTGTGCGAAATGCTCATTTATATACAAACACAATTTGTACAAAACATGGTTCTCTTTATAAAATAAAGAACTTACACGACCTATACAACAAGAGCACAAAACATGGTTCTCTCTGCAGAAGATTAAATCTCAACCGGTTTGAGATTCGGATCACCATAGGGGGCAATATTATCGGGCTTTGAGATTCGTGCCAAGGTAAAAAGAACAGTCCAGATCTAGTAATTGTAAAAGATTCTCTTATCATGTATTGGAGAGGATGTGAATTCTGGGTACCCTACTGTATAGAATGAGGATTTGCACCGTTCATTTTAACCTTGCACGCATTTTAGAGATTTTTTTTTTATAAATTATAATTAACTAAATTAAATTTAGCAAAGCAGTATGATTTTTTTTTTTTTTTACAAAAACTATAAAGACCGAATTCCCAATTCGGTCTCCCTTTATTTTGAAACAAGGACTATCCCGGGAAGAAACAACTTATTCCTGGTAGAAATAGGAGCCGAAACAGAAGCTGTTCCTGGATGAAACAAATCGAAACAGAGGAAAAACATTACAAAAATACAGGGTGTTCGAAAAAAGACGAAAAAAGAGCCAAAACAGGGGCCAAAACAAAGAAAAATGTGAAGATCGAATTCCCAATTCAATATCTCCAAAAAATAAAATTTGGAGACCGAATTGGGGATTCGATTCTTGTGATTTTTGTAAAAAAAAAATAATCATCCTGCTTTGCTAAAATCAATTTAATTAATTATGGTTTGTAAAAAAAAATTCCATTTTAGAGGCCTTCGTGCATCTAAAACTAGTCCAAAAGAAAATCGTTCAGCTGAGATTGTGTAATGTTATTGCTATAATATAAAACTAGGCCCGTAAGCCCGTTACCAATAACTAATTATTCACTTCAATCTTCTAAAACTGAATTATACAAATAAACGGGTATGGAGTATGAACTGAGGTCAATTATTTGGTTTGCTAGTATGACAATATTACAAGATGAAATGTGTTATCATGCATGCACAGCAATATTGGACTCGTGAAAGAATTTTCGTTGCCTCCAGAGAGGAAACAGTCAGAACAAATTTGAAGTCCAATAGTTGGATTTGGAAGCACCGTCCTTGAAATTTTTGACTCATTCTACCACCTACTTTTAATAGTTTACTACATTATGTTGAACTTTGATCACTATATTCATAAATGTCTCTGTACATTTAAGGTCTATACAGCTGTTATATTCTAAATTATCCGTAGAATTCCAACCGGTTCAATTCGTCGTAGTTTTGCCCAACGGAATTGGATTGGATTCCATATATATATATATATATATAGGTTGGCTAAGATCAAAGTGGTAATTCCTGAGCTTTGGTGCTACCAATTCGTTTTTTAATTTTCAAAGTTCAAAACGTCGATCCAAACCGTTCAAGTTGTTCTCCATACTAAATTGTGCTTGAAGACCAAATTTTACATTTTTCTGAATTTTTTTACTATTTATTAAGCCACTTTGAAAACAACTGATCCAACGGTGGATTCTGATTTTACTGTTTTGTTAAGCCACCCTTGGATCAGCGATTTTCAAAGTGGCTTATTAAATAATAAAAAAATTCAAAAAAATGTAAAATTTGGTCTCCAAGCACAATTTAATATGGATAACAACTTGAACGGTTTGGATCGACGTTTTGAACTTTGAAAATTAAAAAAACGAATTGGTAGTACCAAAGCTCAGGAACTACCACTTTGATCTTAGCCAACCTCTATACATATATATAGAGAGAGAGAGAGAGAGAGATGGGTTATGGTGCATTGCAATGCATGAACTTTTTTATGCATTGCACTATAAATTATGGATTTAAAGCCCAAATGACCGATCCGAACCGTTCATCTTGTTCTTCATATTAATATGTACTTGGGGACCAAATTTTACATTTTTTGGATTTTTTTTACTATTTATTAAGCAATTTTGAATGTCACTGATCTGATGGTCCAGAAAAATTTTACTGTTTTTTACTGTTCACAGCAAAACAACAATTTTCAAAAATGCTTAATAAATAGTAAAAAAATTCCAAAAAATATAAAATTTGGTCTCTAAGTACATTTCAATATGGATTAAACATCTAACGGTTCGGATCGATCGTTTGGACTTTAAATTGTGATTTATAGTACAATGCATAAGGAGATTCATGCATCGCAATGCACCATAGCCCATCTCTCTCTCTCTCTATATATATATATATATTTTTTTTTTTTTTTGGAAAAAGCATCAAAGCAAAATTGTTCCGGTAAGTATCGCAAGGGGGTGATAATGTCCAGTCCTCCAATGTTTAAGATCGAACGGTTAGTACCATCTGCTTTTCTCCATTTTGGTTAGTGTTTATTGGTTCGGTTTAACCGAACCGAACTAGGCAAACTTAAGTTATAATTTGGTTTTAAAAATAGAATTGAACTGAACTAAAGTTTTATTTCAATTTGTTCGGTTCAAACCGAAATACATTAATTTTTTATAAACTGTAGTATATTAAGAAATAAATCGGAGTATTAAGAAATAAATTGAGATATTAAGAAATAACTGAAATATTTAAAGCAATTTATTAAGAAATAAACCGGAGCAGTTTGGACCAAATTCATAATATATAAAAATTTGGCCTGTTCAGTTATTTCGGTTTTGAAAATTTTCAAACTAAACCAAATCATTAAACTAAAAAAATCGAACTGTTTGGTCCAAACTACTTCGGTTCGGTTCAAAACCGAATAAACCGGACCGAATGAACACCCACTAGTTACACGTGTGGACCGTTGATCGGAGAATTTCGGGGACCCAGGCCCTGCCACGTGCTCTGTTTTCATTTTCGTGATTCTCTGTATTTGGAAACCCATACCGTTGATTGAATTGTATTTTTAGTTGTTACGACTTCTGAACCAATGTATAACTAATTTAGCCGTTCCTGCTCAATTTCTTGTAAGAAAAGACAGATGAGGAGTCTTAAGGATGGTAAGATTTTGATCGCGCACAAATCTTGACACCTTAGTAAACGGTCCGGATGTTATCTAGCCAGTAAGGGGTTAATTTAGCACCGTGAGTATGATAACAAAAATGTTTTTAACATATATTCAGTGAAATTTTACCAAAGAACATAGCAGCGAAGGAGAAGCAAATAAAATGAATTTATTTATTATATACATAGAGATAGTGAAACAATAAAATTTTATTTGGTGATGCACCAAGAATCGTTAATTTAGAATATTAAAATTTCAAATCACTTGATGTATCCTAAAATATTAATTAAATTTTATCATTTCTTATAGACGTAATGTATGCAACATATAGATCATGTTTATAATGTTGTTATTTTAAGTTTTAACCCTATGATTAAAAATTCCTGAGATTGTCAAAATAAACAACCTATAAAATCAACGATATTATATTATTTTAAAGTAATTAGTCAAGGCTGTGGAACTTCAGAATTTTCTGAGAGCAAGTCTTCATGATAGTGGAAAATTTGCAAATACAGATGGTGGAATATCAGCAATAATTATTTGGATTTTGTTTATTTTTCAATGCATAATATCTTTCGTTCTAATCAAGTCTTTTTAAATGTTAGTATTTATCTTGATTCTTGACAAAGCTGATCATAATTTTCTTGTTTAACATCTTCCTGATTAGTTACATTACACCCACTTCAGTTCCTATCTTAAATAGTGACCAAAGGAGATTCAAGAACTCACGACTCGGCACATTTTTGTTGTGATTTTGTTTGAGAAAAGGTTTGTGTTCACTGGATTTTGTCAACAGACTGTCCACAACTTTATTCAATTTTAGATTTAACTGTCATTAACTTCCGATAGTCTCTACCTTCTAACAAATCTCATCTCCTACTATTTAAACATGTCATTGTGCAACACCATACCTCCTTTTTTCTAATTTTATTTTCGAATCTTCCATTTCCGATCAGATCTTCTCGGTAATTTCCTTCCTCTTTCATCAATTCAAGAGTTCCTAGTTGCGAGCTCTTCGATCGAGCCTAGGTTTTCAAAACCATCGCGATTTCTTCTCTATTTCTCGACGAAATCGTTGTTTCTCAACGATCGACTAATATCCACACTATTGTTTCACTGTTTCTCGCTGATCGACTAATCGCTGTTCTCGGAGGTTCTTGTATTGTTACTTTTTCGCTGATTAAATTTCTAAAATGAAAATTCGTTCCTTTCCTTTGCCATGGTTTTTCTTCTTTTAACTTCTCAACGATTGACTGCAGGTTTGAATGAGTCGAGCGCTCACTAAAGCGACAAACTCCGAGTGTGATAGGTCAGAAAAGTACTTGAACAAAAACAATGAAATAAAATCAGAGAAATCTAATCTCGGTGTAACAAGGTGTAAATTACTCAAATCAAAGGAGAGACGTCTTGCTTGGCCAAGTCTATTGCATCATCACCTCTCAAGGTAATTAAATGCAGTTCTTTTCTCTTTTGATCAAATCGATTTTGAATTTTAATTTTCCTAATTAATGCATAGGTGACAAACGAAAAGGAGCAGCAGCCTCAATCATTGATTTCCCTTCATTAATTTGTTGTTTGTTTTACCTTTGCTCTTCACGAATTTTCGAGTTCAATGGGATTGGAGATCTGTTTTTAATCGTCTCTGGTAAATTTACTACAAATTTCAGAAGATTTTCAAGTTTGATTACATTGCACAATCGTCTCTGGTAATTTTCTAGTAGTAGCTCAATAGTCTATGGTAATTTTACATGATACATGAAGTAATTTAACATGATACATGAAGTAATTTGATAAATGAAGTAATTTTACTGAATATATTAAGTAATTTTACTTTACTGGATATAGAAGTAATTTTACATGATACGCGAAGTAAATTTACAGGATATATGAAGTAATTTGATATATGAAATAATTTTACTGGATATATGAAATAATTTTGCATGGTACTGTTAGTTTGTAATAATCTAGAAGTCAATAATGCAATAATTTATCATAAAACTTTATTCATGAATTGGATGATTAATATTATTTTGTTGCCTTGAGTATTATTACATTTATGGATCATTTCGAGTTCATGACTGAAATTATGAAACTCCATAATATAGATGATATATACTCTTAATTTTAAAAGGTTACTGACCAAGGTAATTAGCAGGAACACTAATTCCGCTATAAGGTTAATATGTGGAATAAAAGATGGTTAAGTTTTACAAACCACCTGACACGAGATGTCATTTTAATCACATAGTATTTGACAGACCTTATAGAATTGTATTTGACAGACCTCGAATGAAACATTAAATAGAATTGTGTTCGTGTCATTTATGTTTTCATTCTGTGTCATGTTCTACAGTATAAGGTATTTATCGTTCCCACTGAGAAATATGTATGTGTGATTGTTATCCACCGCTGTCCGTAAAAAGCAGTCATAACGGTAGCATTCCCATATGTATAGCTTAGCTGAGGAAGTGATAGTCTACGAAGAATACTATTTGTCCCTTGTATTTTATACGAGCTATATCATCACTGGGCCCCTTGATAGAATAAGATTATCAGCGCGTGGTATGATTACAAGAGTAATCATATTTGATAATCTCCTCAAGATTAAGAAAAGATTAAGTTTACAAGGATGACACACGTTTACCTTGAAACTAATCTGATAGCTGTGAGACAGAAGAACAGACACAAGTAAATTGTTTACTGGATCGTGATATTGTATTGTACAACATCATCTGTGTAATTGGATGGTCATGATGTGTTGCCAGACGCCACCCATGATTATAGAAGTTAAAACAGTTTTAACTCTATTTACCAACATAATACAGATCCTATTGGGTCATACCATATATGAGTTAATCGAAGAATCTTATTGTGATTGATTATAAATTGGTTGTGATCAATAGTAAGATGGTTATAATTAATTATACGTGTTATAATTAAATTATAAATGTTATGTAAAAATAACAAGCAAAAACATTGGTTAATTTATAAACGTGTGTAACACGTTGTATAAAAGTTAACCAGTTAATTTATAAATGTGCAGGACACGTTGTATAAATTACCGAAACAACAACCGCAAGAAAAATATACATAATTGTTCATAATAATTATACGAACATTATTTGTGTTTGGGCCGAGGGCATTCGGGTCTTTTCAGATTCGTGCTTATCCGCATGACGTGTCATCGATCCTATCCAGATGGTACGTCATCGATTTTATCCACATGTCATCCTTATCCATTCAATGACATATCTTATAAATAGGTATATGTTGAGAGGTATTTCGGTCTTTTGCGAACCTCCTCAAAAGCCTATAAATAGCAGTGTTATAAGAATCGGACCGGACCGCCGGTTAAACCGAAAAAAACCGGAACCGGACCCCCATACGGTTCGATTCATTTAAAAGATCGCTTAAGCAATCGAAACGGTAAAAATTGATTTAATCGGCTGTGTTTTATAAAATCGCCGAACTAGACCACAGTAAAAAGCCCGGTTCAAAACTGATTTCACGTATCTTGCAGAAATGGCGTGTTTCTCCTCCGATCTTCCAAATTTCTTGCTGTTTCTCAAATCACTAAGAGGAAAGCATTGAGAATTGGAATCTCCTTCTTCCTTTGACATTTCAATTCTCAATTTGGCTGGGTCCTTCAATATTCTTGACCTATTTGTGTATTTCACGGCATTCTCAAGGATTAGCTTTGAAAAGAAAAGAAGCTGCGGCAACTATCAAGTATTGTAAGTTTATTTAATCACAAAATTCGAGTTTTAGTAGGAAGTACAACGTAGATCTCATTGCCCCTATTTTGAACCTGAGAGAGTGATGTTAAGACACATAAATAAATAGGTCTCAAAATTCCCATGTTTTTTGTTGGGGAAGCAATTCATAGAGCTTTCTTTGCTTATTGCTGGTCCAACCTTTCGAATCCACATCGAACTATGCCTTCAGTTGCTTTAGGAGAGTAATATGTGAAAGGCATTAATTTTTGAGTTAATTTTATGGCATTGATGAATGCCTTTCAAGTGTTTGGTGAAATGCCCCAATGAAAATAGGATTTTATTTTTTTGAGGTCTTACTGCTTTGTGCGAACCACTGTTTAGAAAATTAATTGAGATTTTAATGTGCATATTTTTCAATAATCTTAGTGTGTTAGAGAACATGAAACTCTTGCATAATGAAGTAGTATTTTTCAACTTGATATAAATTAACCTTAAATATCAACTTGGTATAATCCAATTCTGATACTAGAATTTTCATGATCACGGTTTGTAGCATATTATGATGGTCTGGCACCAGTTAGTTATCAATATTTATACATATTCAATATTTATACTTGATGATTATGGATAGTTACTGCATGTACATGTTAAAAAAATGCTACTCATATCCACTGCAAGTTCAAAGATACTGGTATTCTAATACTGGTATTATCCCTTTCCTGTTGGTATTTAGCATTCATGCTATAAATATATGTAAAATTGCGTATACTTGAAAATGCTAATTCTTGGTTTTTCTAATTTCTTGTATATTTTGGGAAGAGCGCTCAAGAGAGCACATATCAGGTTTTTCAATTTTCTATTTTATGTATATTATTTTGGGTTTTAAGGGAAGTTTTTGTATTTTATGTTTTTAACAATTTCTAGGGTATTTTATGTGATGGGATAGTATAATTGTACTTTTTTTACTTCACCTTTTATGTATATATGTACTCTAAATATATTACAATTGTTTTAAAAAAAACAGCGGTTGAACCAATTGACCCAGCGGTCCGACCGATGAACCGTTGACCCGGAGCTTTTACGGGTCGATGTCCGGTCCGGTTCTGATAACATTGATAAACAGAGAGGTGCATGTAGAGAGAAAAATCACTAATTCACTTGTATCGTTTCGTGCAGAATTGAATTGATATTTTCTCTCTTTATCGGTTTCTCTTTCAAATAGTGTTTCGGTTGAGAAAAGAAAGTTATATGTAGTTGACGTATAATCTTGCGGGTTGTTGTGGAGTATATTTACGGGATTGATGAATAGTGTTTTACTGAATTTCGCAGTATGTCAGTTTTGCTCATTTGATGAAACTGAGTAACCGAAAATTTGTGTTTACGGGTTTTCGTCTTTTCTTCATGAATAGTGTTTTTGCAGAATTTCGCGGTTTACGGTATTTCTGGCAGAAGAAATAAACTGCTCTCTGGTTAGTCTTGGTGGATAACCGATAGAGGCATCAGACGTCTGATTCTCTGAGATGAGTCGATTCCTTCCGTGATGTAGCTCTACACGCTCGGTCTGCATTCCAATTGTGATTTGAAAATAAGGTATAAATATGTTATATTAATATATTTAATTGGTAAGTAGATTAAACTTTTAGAAATCAATCATGGCGTAGATCTGTAAAAGAATTAAATTGGGTTTTGATGTCAAAGGAATACTGAAGGTGGACTGCCTTAGAAAGTTTCCTGACATACCCCGTTTAATCCTGAGCTTAAGTTGGCTGTATAAATTTTTGTTCTACGGTCATTCCGCACCTTAAGCCTAAACGGGTTTGATTATCGCGAAACCCCAAAAGTTGTATCAGAAACCCAGTATATACATGAAGTAATTTGATATATCAAGTAATTTTACTAGATATATAAGTAATTTTACAGGATATATGAAGTAATTTTACTTTACTGGATACATCAGTGATTTTGATTTGAATGTTTTTGATCGTTTGTTTTTGTAGTTGGTTGAAATGGTTCTGAGTGTCATGCAATTTGAGACATTTGTCAAAGATAAATGGTTCTTCATTAATTCTTATTTGTCTGTAAGTATTTATTTTTGCTTTTTTATTTTATTATCTCTTTGTTAATTTAATCTTTTTATTTTTGCTGTTGAACACATGAGGTTTTTAATGTAAAAGTTATATGTCAATAGTTTTTTTGTTGTTATTATGTTATTCTGAATGTTGCAGTGAATATTTCTATCTTGTGTTGAACATATATTGTTTGTGGTGAACATATGTTGTTTTGTGGTGAACAGATTTTGTGTGTGATGATGGATGTATGTATAGATTTAGCAATTTTATAGTATACATGGTATTATTTTATGGTTTATATTTTACAATTTTACAGTATACATGATTGTTTGCAGGTTGTAGTTTAAACTGAAATGTAGTATTTTTTACATTTGATCTTACAGTATATATGGTAATATTTTATGGTTTAGTTTTAGAAATTTTACAGTATAAAAGATTCAATTGAAAATTTACAGTATTATGTAAAAATTTTACAGTATAAACGATTCAATTGAAAATTTATAGTATTATTTGAAAATTTTACAGTATACAAGATTCAATTGAAAATTATACTGTATATAAGATTCAATTTTACAGTATACAAGATTCAATTGAAAATTCTACTGTATACAAGATTCAATTTTATAGTATACAAGATTCAATTTTATAGTATGCAAGATTCAACCCAGTTCGGACGCTAATAACTCTAACCGCCAATAACCACTAATAATCGCTAATAACTAACTCTAACTGCCAATAACTTTCTGTAACTGCAATTTCCGAAAATACAGTTTGAAAGTACATTTATTTTGTTCTGTTGTGCAAGTTGCAATATTTTTCTAACTATCATGGGACCACTTCAAATAGTTGCTGGATGTTTTGTGATTAATTGATATATTTTATGTGATATATTGTATAATTATACAGCATGTAGAAGTAATTTTACAGTATTCATGCAAGTAAAAGCTGTGGACAAATGGTGGACAAAAGGTTGTGGACAATTAGATGTTTCCATTTTATTTTGTATCTTTGATTACAATAAAATGCGGCATTGGGGCCAGCCAACATCTGATCAGAGGATCAAAATTTGCTGTTATTCTCGTGCATGAGTGTTTTTGCTATCCTTGCCTTTTCAAATTCAGTCATTGAAATGTTTTGAGATGCGTGCACAGAAAAGTTTTGAAAAAAAAGTTGCTTTGAGATTCGTTCCCGAAAAAAATTGAACGGTTGGATTCGAAAAAGTAGGGATAGCAGGGTTACTATTCACAGGAAGAGAATAGTAGCAAATTTCATTGCCTGATAAGATGGCTCGTATATAATTTTTCATTGTATCCAGCGTATATTTAGGGGTGTCAATGATACCCATTTACTCATTTATCCTACCCGTATCGCATTCGATAAGATCGGTATGAGTAAGATTATTTTTTTTTCGTTAGCTTATTGGATATGGGTATGAATAAGGATATTTTTTTGTTAGATAAACAGGTATGGGTATGGATAAATGCTATTTTGTACCTATTGGATAACGAATAATTATATAAAATAAATTATATCATGAGAACATATATGCATGTTATTGTAAGAAGAATATTATGCTAAACATGTTATTTTTTATTTGAATGTTTTGTTATTTAGTTAATGAATTGAATTTGTTAAAAGAGTTATTTGTGATTTTGATTTGTTTTTTTTTTCATAAAAAAATAGCAGTTAGAATTGATTGTATATTTGTATTTTAATTTTATATATTAGTAATTGTGATTTCATATTTACGACATGATAAATTTTGATAGTTTATTTATAAAATAATAAAACTATTATATTTGTATTATTTGTTATTTGCCTACTACTATTTTGTTATCCGTTAATTTTAACGGATATGGATAGAGTAGGATAAAGTGAATTCTTAACGGATATAGATAGAGTATAGATAAAATTAATTATTAATAAGTATAGATATGAAAATAGTTTTACCTTACCCGTATCGTACCCATTTACACCCCTACGTATAATTTCACAATAACTTTCCAAATTGGTGAAACACTGCTTATGCTTAACATATTAATAATTGGTAAAAATGCTGAAGATCCTATTCATAAATAAACGAACCAGTACATGTACCAAAATGATTTTGAATAAACCTACGTGGATACTTCAATTTTTTTTTTTTTATTATATTTCCATTTAAGTTCACCAATTGGTTTTGTGATTTTCCTATATTGGCTAATATCAAAATATTTATTCATAAGTTGTGGAACAAATGCTTCGGTTTATATATTTTTGAAGTTCAAATAGTCGATTCAAACCGTTCAACATTCAATCTATAGTACTTGGAGATCAAATTTTATAATTTTTACGATTTTTATTATTATTTATTAAGTTAGTTTTAAAATCATTATTTTCAATGATCTAGAAAATTTTTCCATGTTTATTAAAATAAGCGATTTTAAAACTAGCTTAAGAAATAGTAAAAAAAAATTCAAAAAATAAAAAATTTGGTCTCCAAGTACATTTTAATATAGAGATCACATCGTAGATGGTTCGGATTGACCATTTGAACTTTAATAATAAAAAAAACCAATTAGTTTCACCACGGCTCTGGAACAAACGTTTTGATATTTATTTTTTCAAACTTGTGTGTGTATATCTGTGTGTGTGATATTTATTTTACTTGGTTAATTGCAGTTTGGGCATTCTAACAAATCCGTATCCTCTCAGGTATTGCAGAGGATTATCCTTACTTTACGGTTTGAGATTAAATTTCAACTGGTTTGAGATTCGGGTAACCATAAGGGGCATAATTTTTGGACTTTGAGATTCGTGCCAAGTTGAAAAGAACAGCCAGATTTAGTAATCATAAAAGATTCCCTTATCAGGTATTGGAGGAATTGGATGTGATTTCCATTTCTAACTAGGATGATTAGCCGTTTTGGTTATTAATTTGTTGCAGTCGTCACATGCTATAAGAAATTTAATTTTAATAGAAAGGCTACAGTGCCTAGTATTTGACTATCCGAGGAGTTTGTTTTGACACGAAAGAGTTCTGAATGACAAGTCTGTTTGATTAATTCATTTCTTTGACTTATATTCCAAGCATTAGCGTTTTTCTTCTTTTGTATTAGTCCAATTCTTAGTTATTCTTTTGACCTATAAAATCAAATTTTTTCAAAATCAAGAAAGCTTAAATTAACTGAAATTTGTCCCACATTTATGTTGTGATATGCTAGCCTATAATTTAAAACATGCTACAGTCCAAACTTCCAAAGCACTTTAAAACGACATCTAAATATAGGTCAGCATACCACAACATAAATGTGGATATTAATTAAAACAAAAGAATCCTAGTCTTATGTACACTACATCTAAATATGATATCAATTCTGTTGTTCTAACAGAGAATTAGTTTTTGGTCTAGTGACAAATGTAATGTTCTTTGTATGAGAGGTCGCAGGTTTGAAATCTAGAAGAGACAATTATTTGTAGATATTAATTAGTTGGATGGCTTGATCTCCAATCTTTATTAAAAAAAAATTATATTATTCTAATGCACTTAATCTCATTACTTAATTTTAAATTAATTTTTCCTGTGATTTGTAAATTGTAATTGTAGAAAAATATAGTAATATCCTCTGTGATTTGGTCTAGTGACAAATGCAATGCTCTTTGTATGGAAAGTCGCAGGTTTGAAATCTAAAAAAGACAATCCTTTGTGGATATTAATTAGTTAGTTGGCTTGATCTCCAATCTTTACTCAAAAAAATAATTATGTTGTTCTAATGTACTCAATCTCATTAATTAATTTTAAATTAAATTTCCCCTGTGATTTGTAAATTGTAACTATAGAAAAGTATAGATAAATTTTTTTTTTTTTTGGCACAATAGGTTGTATTATTTGTAATACACTTCCCTTTTCTTATCATTTAGTATATATAATGATTTACTAAAAGGTTATTTGTAAGGAATTAATTGTACTTGAACAAAGTAGTAAAATTATTTATTTCAACTCTTCTCTTATTTTTTTAGCCAAGTTGGACCATTGATATAATTAAACATAAATGGAGAGAATTGGAGGCGGTTTGATGGATATCAGACTAAATTTAATATAATGCTCAATCATAACTGTTCTATCAATATCTAGATATGTGCGAACTACTTTAAATTTGGTGCCAATCAAATACATACATAATTTTGTTTGATTGCTGCTGTGTTCGTGAGAAAGAAAAATATTCACTTGGAGTGATTTTTTTTTCACGCAAATAGTATTTCATTCATTTAAATTGAATTCGAACTCAAGTCCATTTTCGTTTCCGCCTGAGAGTCGATCGAGTCCTAAATAACTCTTTCCATATGGAATATTGGAATGCCTTCAATTGACCGGAAGAATATTTCTTCGTTTTACCAAGCCATATGCGGACTAAATTAGTTGAACTTTGGACTACAATAAAAATTCTTTTCTAATAATTTATTAAATTTTAAAAGAATTTTAAGAACTATTAGTCAAGCCTATCCCCTTTTTTCAGCATGAGGTCGAAATCATTTAATTAATTTTCAACTCATTTTTTTTTTAAGAAAAACATTAATTTTTTTTTGGTTATCAAAAGATCCGTAGGTTAGTTACAATTTCCTCTCAGACAGATGTTGTTTTCAGAAAAATTAAATTCAAAACAAACCCTTTGCCCGCCCCATTACAGCACCCTCTCTGCTATCAACTTATAGAATTAAAACTGGAGAATGTAAAGCCTAACTGGTCCCAACCATTTATTCTCCTTTTTTTTTTTTGCTAAATCATCAGCCAAATCATTCTGACATCTTTGCACATGAAGACACACATAAGACTTGTTTTCTTACAACATCTTCCAAATTTCCAGAATTTTATCGAAATCACGCTAATCGACATCAAATAGAAGGTTGAGGGCTAGAGAAAATCTGAACCAGAGTGAGACAGTATGAGAAAAAGGAACAGGAAACTATCCCCTTGTTACTTGCCAGAACAATTGCTTCTTTGAGGGCCATAGCTTCAGTCTGCAACGGGCAGTATCCCCTAACAGCCTTTGACTTGTATAGAACCAACTCATCCTTGTGCCACAGTACCACACCAATTCCCCCATACCATTCTTCTACCTAAGAGCCATCCAAATAACAGTAGAGGTCATTTAGGATCTCTGACAAGGTAATTGGCTGCTGTACTCGACCTGACATCACACAAAATTTGCGAGTAGCCCCCAGTGTTGACTCCCAATTTACCTTGTTTAGATATGACATGAACTGGCCGAACTCGGGTTGTTTACCACCATAAAATCGATCGTTTCTGCAGCGCCATACAGCCCATGCTGAGTTGACATATATGAGCCATTGTTCATCATCCAAACTGTCTGATATCCCTTGCAGGACCTGTTCAAAGCTGCCACTCAAAACATCGGTCCTTAGACCTAGAGGCCCTGCTAGGTAACAAGCTCTAGCGAATTGACAGTGATGAAAAACATTAATTTTTAATCAACTAAACTAAATGATTGTATAAACACTATTGATAAGCATAAATTATATACACATTCGATTTAGTTTTTATCATAAAATAACATCAAATATCTTGTATTTTAAATATAAAATGAATATAATACACCTAGAATCAAGTTACTACACTTACTCGGCTTTACAATGCAGAAAATGATGAAAAATAAAGAAAAAGACTCCCAATATGGACGCACTCAGCACTTAGATGAATTTCCAGCATCTCAGCACTTCACAGAAAAAGTTCGAGCCTAATGCGTTCGCAGTCACCTCCAGTGCGGGTCAATCCATCCGCACTCAGTACTTAGCGATTTTTGCAAATTTCAGATTCTTCAGGGAAAGAGAAAAGTCCAAGACTAGTGCGGACGCACTAAGATCCAGTGCGGATGCACTCAGAGAAACACGCAGAAATTCATAAATCTAAATAAGAAAAGTTGGAGCCAGTGCAGCCCAGGCCATCTGCACTTACCACTAGCGCGGACACATTGAACTGGTAGACAGCCAGAAATACGCGTTTTCAACATGTTTTCTATTTTTAGCACATCAGGGACGCATTTTAAGAGCCAAATTTAGACATGATAGTCTGGAAAACAATGTAAAGATAGTACCCATTTACCCCACATTCTAGTCTCTAAATTGGGCATGGTCTTTAGCTATAAAAGAGGGGGGGGGGGGGGAGGGGGTTCATTCTCATTCAAGACATCAATCTCATCTCTCTCATCATCCCTTGGTGCATGTCTATGTCCATCAAATACAACGAAAAATCTGCAGAAATTCTCGAAGTCCAGGAGGCTTTTCAAGGAAGGAGAAGAGGAAGGTATGAGCAAGAAGTCGGAAAGATTGAGGTTTTTAATTTGAAAAATGGTGTAATCATTTCTTCTTATTTTTGCCAAACTTTGTAATGGATCTCTCTAAGAGAGAGTATATCTTTCTCTAGAGATTTATGTCAATGCATGAACTTATTTAATTTTATTTTATTCGGTTATTTATTTTTATTATGATTGTTTTATAGGATTTGATTGTTAATATCTGTGATTTATCATTTGTATTGACTACATAATTAGTACTTGACTTGCACAACTCCTGTGTTGGATTCGAAAGAACCAATATTGCTAGGATTATATAGGATGGTATGAATGCAAATACTCTAGGTTTGGATTATGATCTAACCAATTTGTAATCTAAACCGGAACTACAGAAATTAAGGTTAGGGACTTGGTGAATGACCTAATCGTGAAGTCAACCCTTAATTAAGACATCTCAAATTGAATCAGATATTGGTATGAAGAACTTTATCATGAAGTACCGATCTTTGAGGAGAGGAGAGACTAATAAGAGCTTATGATCTAGGTAGCTAGGGTCAAGGACCTAACCACGAAGTACAAATTATCGAGGCACGTTATTAATTCACGAAAGTAGCCTTTTTTAACATATTAGGTTAGAAACCTCATCAAATCATACATGAATTTAAACAAAATCAAATAGATAGAATTAGCAAGGGATTGTAGGCCGAATACCTCTAGATCTTCTCAAACTTGAAAGCAATCTAATCTTTATTTTATTTATTTTATATTCATTTATTGTTTGAAACTCCTCTCTACTGTGTAGTGTTTTGCTAAACCCGTTAGGGGTTCAATCCGTTTTGCTCGGCCCGTACCCATTACCCGATATACTCGTACCCGTTGCCTGGGTACAAACGGGTAGACGGGTAGATGGGTACGGGTAATAAACAGACCGGACTACCCAATTTGAAAAAAAACCCGTTGTACCCGTGCCCGTCTACCCGCCTACCCGTACCCATCTACCCTTTACCCGTACCCGTACCTGACCCGTTACAAAATTTGAATTTCAAAATTTTTTAGAATTCAGATCCAGTGCAATACCTGACTGAGTAGAATGAGATCTGAGTTTTCAACTTTAATTTGACATGAATCTCAAATTTGACTCCTATATGAGATCTGAGTCGTCAATTTTAATTTGGCATGAATCTCAAAACAGACCCCTATATTTAAATGGACTCCAGGATATGTCCTTTAACTTGGCACGAATCTCAAAGCATAAAAATTCAGAAAAAACAAAAAAGAAAAAAAAAGAAAAAAAACCCGCCTGTACCCGTCAATCCGTAACGGGTAGGGTAGAGATTTTGGGAAAACTACCTGTCTACCCGTTGCGGGTTGTACCCGTATTTGTCCTACCCATCTACCCGCCCTACCCGTTACCCCTAACGGGTTACCCGGAATGGGTCATGGGTAACCCGTTAGCAAACCACTACAACTATGTATTGAACCAAAATTTAGGAATTATTATAACAAACCTCCTAATATTACTTTACCTTTTTTTATTTTATGAAATTAATTGATAAAGCCACAATCTAGTTTTTAGCCATACTCTTTGTGGTTCGACATCCTAAGTACTACATTGATCGGTTCTGCGCTTGCAACTAACATTTCTTTGGGTATTAAAGGTAATAAATTTTAAGACAAAAAGAGTATACATCAAGCACAATTCTATATCTCCAAAATACTCAATAACCATTACAATTAGGGATGTCAAAAAAGCTCGTGGCTTAGGGCCTGGTTGGTATTCGCCAGTGACTCGATTGGTAACAACTTATTTGTTAGTGGACTGAGTTAAAATTAGCTCGCTCGCCACAGACTTGAGCCAGAATTAATGAGTTTGAGTTTGTCCTGGCTTGGTACGAGCTAGCTCGGTCATTAACGAGCTATTTAATATACGTAGTTTAACAGTTTAATAGGATCCGTTCACTTCAAATTGGGGATATTATAGTCTATGGATGTTATAGCTAGTGTTATGGTAATTGCACTTTAGACTATGATTAAATTGATTGGTCATTTTGTATGAAATATATGCAAATTAGTTATAAGCAACTAAGTTACTTTGTATGAATTTATTTGATTTGGTATGCATGAATTTATTATGTGAATATTTTTGTATGAATTTAGAATTTTGATAT
The DNA here is from genome assembly GCA_033356055.1 of Carex pumila. Lineage (NCBI taxonomy): Eukaryota > Viridiplantae > Streptophyta > Magnoliopsida > Poales > Cyperaceae > Carex > Carex pumila. The sequence continues at coordinate 346,036 of JARJHM010000175.1, read as the reverse complement.
TTTTGTATGTATGAATTTAGCTCTTAACTTAACTTATAATCATTGATTTGCTTAATTGCAGTTGAATTAAGAGTATTTCTCAATAATTAGTCATATAAATATTATTTTATTTTAGCTATAATTGATAAGATGTGTTATGAAAATTTAAGATATAGCAGGAAGGAAAATATATAAATTTATGAATATGCCAAGGTAGTAACGAGCTAGCTCGGCACGCTCAGATAAGCCACGAGTCAGTCTTGAGCAATAATTTCAACTCGGAAATTAAAATTCAAACTCGCTCACTTAGCTTGATCCATAAACAAACTGATTATGAGTGAAACCTAACTAGCTCTTTAGCAGCTCGTAGCCACTTCTAATTACAATCTTGAATTTCTCAAATTAAAAAAAAAAGAAAGTTCGGGACTACGTATTAACTTCTTTAACGCATAGTTTTCATTCTTTTCTAACCTTTATATATTATTTAATTACATATTCTAAAAAGGAAATAATTTTATTAAGCACGCAATAACCAAGATATGCATGAAACTAAACTAATTAACTTTACAAGAAAGACCGATTGATATATATCAATATATGTATCTACAAAACAAAACTATATTTCTTTCAAATGAAAAAGCAATGACATCAAACTTTGTCTTTGACATCTCTATCAAAAAATGAATAAACAAAATAATAGGCAACACAAAATAAAACCTTTTGTGTTTGATCGACATCCTATATAATTTTCAATCTATGCAACAACTAATTAAGCTCTTAATTCTGGAGCTTTAAAAAAAAAAAAAAAAGATGTAGAAATTAGTTGCCGCCGCCTCCGGGACTCGGTCCAGACGGCAACCTTTCCAAAATCGAAGCCATGACTACGGTTGCCTTCTGATATAATGTCTCACGTGCCGGATCGGCATGGGAAAGCTGCTCTGGCACCGGTCGAGCCGCTCTGGTATATTGTGCGCTACTCATCACGGCTAGAACGATGAACAAGGCATATAGTATCATCACACTAATCTTCTGATGGTGACTCATGTTGTAAGAGTTATCTTCTGATGGTAACTCTAAGGTGTTTAATTTGCAGAGGTTTTGTTGCGTGTGTTTGGAATTTGAATAATGTATTCTAATTTAGTGAAGGTTGTGTATATATAGGCACAGCGGCATGCTCTGTTTATACTCTGTTTTTCCTTTTACTAGTTCTTAGTTCCGTACAAGGATGTGCTTCCTTAAATTCTTCGTTGGTGACCGCAGAGAAAAGAAGTCATGGCATGCTAAACTTCTTGTGGTGGCGATGTTTGGAAAATAAGCAATAATATCAAATTAGTCATCTTCATTTCTAAAATCCCTTTGAATTTAATAAGAGTAGGGAAATTCTGATATGGAATTTAAAATACATAAAATATCAGACCAGGAGTACTGTTCTACAGTCGAAGTACGGTATATGAATATCTTCAAGCCAAAATGTCTATGAAGTTTCTACCAAGATCGATAAGAGATCTGTGTCGCCAACAGAGTGGCAAGCTTTGTACCGTACACCACTGGAACGATGCGTGCAGAAAGACCATTTTCATAGAATCAACTCTGTACCTTAATTATCATATCCTTTACCAATCTTCTTTGTTGTTGTACCGATTTACAAAGCTTGCCAGGAGTCTTTCTATGGTCTTCGATATTCAAAAGATCAAATTGCGTGGCTTCTGTTCACATATGTATGCACATTAATTAACTTGAGTTGGGTCATTTCGGTACAGGTTAGTGCAGCTTTGGTAAAAGGGTTGGAACCGTTGTTGTGTTTTTGCTACAGTGCGTCTATCTCAAAAAAAAAAAAGGCTACAGTGCGTAGTATTTGACTATTTGAGGAGTTTGTTTTGACACGAAAGAGTTGTTGCTTCCTCCGAGGATGACAAGTCTGTTTGATTGATTCATTTCTTTGACTTGTATTCCAAGCATTAGCGTTTTCTTTTCTTCTTTTGTATTAGTCCAATTCTTAGATATTATTTTGACCTATAAAATCAATTTTGTCAAAGTCAAGAAAGCTTAAATTTACTGAAATTTGTCCCACATTTATGTTGTGAATTAATATGCTGGCCTATAATTTAAAATTAGATGCTACAATCCAAACTTCCAAAGCACTTGTATTGATCAACATCAAACGTCTTATTATTTAGTATATATTTTAATTGAAACAAAATAATCCTAGTCATTTTAAAAGTTGCATGTACACTACATCTAAATATGATATCAATTATGTTATTCTAATGGACAACCAACATTTGATTTAATAACAATGATAATGTTCTTCGTATGAAAGATCGCATGTTCGAAATTCAGAAAAGACAATTCTTTATGGATATTAATTAATTTGGTGACTTGACTTCAAATCTTTATTTAAAAAAAGTTATGTTGTTCTAATGCACTCAATCTCATTACTTAATTTTAAATTAATTTCTCCTGTGATTTGTAAATTGTAACTATAAAAAAATATAGACAATTGTTTTTTTTTTTTGGCACAATAGGTTGTATTATTTGTAATACTAAAATCTTCCCTTTACTTATCATTTAGTATATATAATGATTTACTAAAAGGTACACAAATTGTAAGGAATTAATCGTACTTGAACAAAGTAGTAAAATTATTTATTTCAACTCTTCTCTTTTTTTTTTTTTTAGCCAATTTGGACCATTGATGTAATTACATGTAAATGAAGAGAACAGGGCAGCTTGATGGATATCAGACTAAATTCAGTGTAATACTCGATGGTAATTATTCGATCAATATCTAGATATGTGCAAACTACTTTAAAATTTGTGCAAATTAAATATTTATAATTTTTTTTTTGACAGTAAAACCCATAGACAATTTTATTAATTTGGATGAAATACATACAGAATTTTAATACACATTAAATGACGCTTTTCTATATGGAATATTGGAATCAGTGTTCTAAATATCGCGCTATAGCGTTTTTGAACCCTAAACGCTAAGCTATACAATTAAAACACGCTATTTGAGCTACCGACGCTATAGCGGTAATAGTGGTCTGCTATAGCGCATAGCGTGTAGCGCAAATAGCCCCCGCTATGCAACATGCTGTTTTTTTTTCTTTTCAATTTATATGGGCTTTAAATAAAGGCTCAAATTGGATTTTAACCATGATTTTTTTTATAATTGACATACTAAGCTTTATATTAAATTATTAATTATTAAATGAGATCAAATAAGGAAGTTACAGCGCACAATGCAACATGAGTTGTTTTTTTTTAAATTTATATGGGCTTTAAATAAATGCTCAAATTAAATATATTAAAATATTTTTTGAAGTAACAAAATGATACTTACTATATGGCAGTGAATATTTTGAATAGATTAAGATAATTAATTATGCCATGATGTCTAGGTTATTTTGAAATTTAAATAGAAAAAAGATAGATTATGTCATGATGCTGAATATATTTTGCATAGAAAAAGATCGATAGTTTATAATATTAGTAATACTATTGATATTTTGAGTCGCAATTTGGACTTTGTATTGGTTCAATATGAATACTATAATTTTTTAATCAATTTGATGTTATTTATTATTCTATGAGACTTAGATAATTAATGTTGATATTTAGTACAAATATATGATATAATTTTTATAAAAATAAAAAAACGCTATGTGGCATAGCTTTCGCTATAGCGACGCTATTCGTTATAGTTTTTTTTTTCGACTTCCAGCTATGACGCGATAAACGCTATTTAGAACCTTAATTGGAATGCCTTCAATATGTGTTACTCGGATACGGCTATTTAGTCGCCGTACCCGTATCCGATACGTATCGGATACCGATACGCGTCCGATACGGCCACGATACGTATCCGATATGCCAGCTGGCGTATCGGATGACGTGGCGTATCTCTAAACTTTCTGATACGGTCGCGATACGCGTTGACTCGTATTCGATACGACTATTTCAGCTAGATACGGGCGAGATATGGCTATCAGCGCTGGTGAACCGTGCCCGCACCCGTGAGCCGCGACTCTGAGCTGTGCCGCACCTGTGGACCACGTATACACAAGTTGAAATATTTTTTTTTTCCGCCAAAGCTGTGGTTCGAATTTGGGAAGGCCCAGTCCCAGCCAAAAGCTTTATTCACTCCGCAAAATTTTGTTTGTGTTATATTGCAGTAACTTTGTTATTTAATATCTAATCTTATATTAAGCCTTTATTTTTTTATAGCTTGATTCAGTTTTTATAATATATTCATCTTTTTAATTATATTTTTTATGATTATTTAAATGTAATATAAATATACAGATTAATAAAAAATAATATATATATATATATATATATATATATATATATATATAATAGCCGTATCGTATCCTTTGTTTTTGAAAATTGCCGTATCGCTGTATCCGTATCGTATTCGATACGATATCCGTATCCGTATCCATGCAACATAGCCTTCAATTGACCGGAATAATATTTCTTGCTTTTACCAAGCCATATGCGGACTAGGTTAGTTGAACTTTGGACTACAATAAAAATTCCTTTCTAATATTTTATTAAATTTTAAAATAATTTTAAGAACTATTAGTCAAGCCTATCCCCTTTTTTCAGCATGAGGTCGAAATCATCTAACTAATTTTCAACTCAATTTTTTTTTTACAGAAAAAGCATTAATTTTTAATCAAGTAAACTAAATAATTGTGTAAAAATCATTACAATCTTGAATTTCTCAAATTACAAAAAATAAAGTTCTGGACTACGTATCAACTTCTTTAACGCATAGTTTTCATTCTTTTCTAACCTTTAAATATTATTTAATTACATCTTCTTAAAAGGATATATTTTTAAGCACGCAATAACCAAGATATGCATGAAAGGTAACTCTTGAATATATTCACAAGATTCGTGAATTATATGCAAATTAAATTCGAATAATTCATTTTTTTTTGTGATGCCGAACTAAACGCTGAATTATTCGATCGACTGAACTTTAACCGAACTAAACTCGAATAATTCGCAAATTTTACGAACTTTTTCCGAATTTTATGAATTATTCACGATTTTTTTTCAGAATATAATTTTTTTTGGTTTTTTTTGCTCTCTTGTAGAACTGAGATCACTCGTCCGGATAATTCCGAATCATTCCCGAATTATACCTGAATTATTCCCGAATCATAAATTTTTGACATTGCCGAACCAAATCCGAATAATTCATTTGACACTATGCTCTTGAATGCGTTATAAAAATATAAGTATAGAACATATGTTTTATAAGTAAACATATGGACAGGCTTTTATGAAGTTCCTATAATAACTTAAGAACATATAATTGGATTCAATACGTGAAACTTTACAAGAAAGACCGATTGATATATATCAATATATGTATATACAAAACCAAACTATATTTCTTTCAAATGGAAAAGCAATGACGACATCAAGCTTTGTCTTTGACATCTCTATCAATAAATGAATAAACAAAATAATAGGCAACACAAAATAAAATCTTTTGTGTTTGATCAACATCCTATATATTTTTCAATCTATGCAACAACTAATTAAGCTCTTAATTCTAGAGCTTAAAAAAAAGATGAAGAAATTAGTGGCCGCCTCCTCCGGGACTTGGTCCAGACGGCAACCTTTCCAAAATCGAAGCCATGACTACGGTTGCCTTCTGATATAATGTCTCATGTGCCGGATCTGGCACCAGTCGAGCCGCTCCGGTGTATTGCGCGCTACTCATCATGGCTACAACAATGAACAAGGCATATAGTATCATCACACTAATCTTCTGATGGTAACTCATGTTGTAAGAGATATCTTCTGATGGTAACTCTAAGGTGTTTAATTTGCAGAGGTTTTGTTGCGTGTGTTTGGAATTTGAATAATGTATTCTAATTTAGTGAAGGTTGTGTATATATAGGCACAGAGGCATGCTCTGTTTATACTCTGTTTTCCTTTTACTAGTTCTTGGTGAACAATTCGTATGTGAATCCGTACAAGGATGTGCTTCCTTAATTCTTCGTTGTGACCGCAGACAAAAGAAGAAGTCAAATATTGAAAAATATTAAGGGTTAGTTGGCATGGTAAACTTCTTGTGGTGGTAATGTTTGAAAAATAAGCAATGATATCAAATTAGTCATTTTCATTTCTAAAATCCCTTTGAATTTAATAAGAGTAGGGAAATTCTGATATGGAAATTAAAATTAAGTCAATTCTATGCCCTTATCTGAACTGTTTAAATAATATCTGATGGGATATTTTAGATTGAATAAGGTTTTTGTTTTCTGTTAAGGAAGAATCTACTGGTAATTGGATTGGAAAAGAAATGCTGTGATACCATCTAAATTACTGTACTGGTATACAGTTTTGGGATACAGATAAAATAAAAAACTGAGAAAATGAATCATTTGTATTCCGTTTCTTGAATTTTTCTGATACAAGTACATGTACTTGTCAGCAAAGTTTACAACATAACAATATAATTAATTTCTGTTTAGAGGCCTAATCATATTTGCATTCTTCATTTGACTTGATTGACCCTTTGACTTCTCTAACAATATTACATACCTATCTAGCATGCAAGCGTAATCACATAAATAATTTCTGTTTAGAGGCCTAATCACATGTACTTTTATGGCATAATTTGTTCCTTTTAAAAAAAAAAATAATGATCTCCAAGAATCACAGATTCCATTAATAATGAAAACATACAAGTACATAGTGGTGTTAGCCACCTTGTTAAAAATAACATCTAGTTATGAATTTGAATTCTAATGGCTAGTTGTAGAAAATAGTGTCATGTAATTAATGGGCTAGGAGATAGTGGTTATAATTAATAGTATAATGGCGAGTTTTTATGTTCCTCTATAAATAAAGACACATGAAAGCAAATAATAAGATTGCTATAATAAATTATATTCTTATTATCTCTTCTCCTGTCTTACAAAAAATAACATAGTATCAGAGCCTATGTGACACGAGAAAAGCAGTAATAGACTAAATCACACAACTAAGCCTCTGTGACAAACGGATTTATTATAACTCATAGGATGCTTAACCACCTCCATATGTTTTGAAAATTTTAATCATACATATTAAAATTGAATTTTTTTTTAGTTTTTATACAATTGAGCTCCTCTAGCAAGGTCTTATAAAAATAAGTGACATGTTGTCTTATAATAGACTGGTCATTAACAAGCACACCATCAATTTCAAGATTGCGAATGGTGTTCATCTTCTTCTTCTTCTTTTTTTTTTTTTTTTTTTTTCTTTTTTCTGACAGTAGCAGTAACATGAAAGAATTTAGTGTTAATGTCCCTCAAGGAACCATTTTAACTTTGCTCTTTGTTGCTAATGTTGTTCTTCATGTTTATAAATTTTGTGTAACTCAGTCTGGCAACCTTTCCACTGAGCTAACTCATCTTCAGTAATAGTGTAATATGGGGGGAATTTCATGTATCCCCCTCAAAAAACCTTGAAATTACGTATTCCCCCCCGCTAAAATTCATAATATCATATTGACCCTTCTAAAGTTTAAAACTCACAAATTTGTCCAATTAATTGATTTTTCAAATGAAACTCATTTAAATTTTCTAAATTATTCATTTTTACCCTGTCTCTCTCTTTTCTTCTTCTCCAGTCTATACCAGTATAATCAAGTTTTTAGGAACAATTCAGAGATTAGATGCTGCCTTTTCACTCGTCCAATGGTTAAAGCAAAATCAAACTATTATACTTAATCAGTTGATCTACAACAGTGAATCAGACTCGCCAAGAAATTTGACAGAATTGATATGTAATTAATGATATGAAATCGCAGGTCTTAATTTTATTGAATGAATTGATTTGATCTTTATTAAATGATAGTTCATAAACATAACAATAGTTACATTAGGATTTATACAAAATAGAAGGCCTAAAGGAGCCGTTAAGAATTATACTAAAAATGAAAAATAAATTAGTAGCGGCTGTATTGCTAGAAGTAGAAAAGGAGAAAGCACGGATAGAAAGAAAGAAAGCTATAATTCATTAATTTGTAATATTCACGTGTGGGCTGCTATGTGTACCCAACAATTCATCTCCAACTCATGTAGACTTTTTCTGAAGGATCTTCAACAGGTTTGAACCCAACATAATCACAGGTTTGATAAAATAAAGGTCTCAAGAGAAATACGTATCTAGCAAACTGGAGAGAAAGGAGAAAAAGAAAAGAGATAGAAGGGTAGAATGGGTAATTTAAATTTTTTTAATCAGTTTGGGAGAGTAATTTGCATTTAGATCTTCTAATCTCTCCTCTGACATTGCCACCCTAGCCTCTATAAACTTTTTTCTTAAAAATTGTCATCTTAGGTCCTATTCGACCGCGTTATTGTTTTCGTGGAAAAAAAAATTTAGTTGAACAATACTGTAGTTCAATTTTTGTACCCATGCTCATTTTCATTTGGAGGCCGAGCAGGGCCTTAATTTCCAGCCAGTCCCTCTCTCTCTATTAGGGGTGTAAAGGAGCTGGCTCGGGCCGAGCTGGGCCTTAGCTCGGCTAGTTTATTTTGGCCCTAGCCTGGACCGAGCGAGCTGGACCTAGATCACCCAAGCCAAAATCCCCTGGCTCGCTTGTGACAAGCCAGCCCGAGTTTTCTTATTGGGCTGCTATTATACAAATTCAAAAATATAAAAATAAGAAAACTCATTCAAAAAATTTAAAAAATCATCAAACAAGTACATCTTCAAGTAACTAAAACCCATGTCCTTTCTTCCAAGACCAAAAATACATCAATTTTGCATAAATGTGCTTTTGAAAATGGAACTGGATTTAAAATTATACAAGGCTAAACCCTAAATCCACTGTAGCTTAACGAGCCGAGCTGACTCCTAGCTCAGCTCGTTTATTTTGGCCCGAGCCGAGCTGGCTCGTTAACAGCTCGGTTCACTACCAAACGAGCTGTTAGCGAGCGAACTAGAGGCGAGCCGATAATATACTAACTTTTCCAACTTCTAGTTTTTAAATTAATTTAGGTAGAATTTGGTTGATACTTGAACCGTTCCTGTGATCGATACCCGATAATATACTACACGATAAGATTGTGCACTTGCAATCTGACTCGAAAGTGTATTTAAGATTAAAAAATACAGTTTGCTATACTGAAACTTTGTACATACACTTTTGTATGAACATTCGGAATTTATTGTTCACGTGGGAAAAAAAAATCACTCAGAGTGAATTTTTTTTCTCACATAAACAGTTAATTTCAATTCAAAAATTTTACATTCTTATTTCTATTTCCATTTTCTTTGTTTTGCCGAACACGCTTTCCATATTCCATATGGAATGCCTTCAATTGACCGGGAGAATATTTCTTCGTTTTACCAAGCCATATGCGGACTAGGTTAGTTGGACTTTGGAATACTACAATATAAATTCTTTTCTAATATTTTATTAAATTTTAAAAGAATTTTAAGAACTATTAGTCAAACCTATCCCCTTTTTTCAGCATGAGGTCGAAATCATCTAACTAATTTTTCAACTTAATTTTTTTTTACAGAAAAAGCATTAATTTTTAATCAACTAAACTAAATAATTTATAAACACCATTGCAATCTTGAATTTCTCAAATTACAAAAAAAGAAAGTTGGGGACTAAGTATTAGGGGTGGCAAAAAAATTCGTAGTTCATGATTCAATTTAAGTTTGATTTGAGTTTAGTATGATTCAAAATTAGTTCGTCCTAAAACAAATCAAATCAGTTTGGTTCGAATCTTATTCAAATCAAACTCAAACTGGAGGTATAATTCGTTCAAAATTGATTCGCAAACTATTTAGATTCGAATCTCAAATAATACAACTAATGGATCTAACTATTAATCTTTAATAATGTAGGAACCAAATTTATATCATAGCTCAAAATTGTTAATATAATGGTAACTTATAATGAAAAAATATTTCAGCAGCGTAACAAATTAACAATGAAATAAGTTTTATTTGAGTAGGTCTATGCCATGATTTTAATCAATTCAGCAGCGTAAAAGGTAAGAAAATCTTGAACTGATTCATAATCCATTAGTGTGAATTTGTGAAAGGTAAAAGTAAACTGTGTGAATTTTATTCTACGAGAAGCAACTAATGCATAAACTACCAGTATAACTAGGGCGGCTAGAAAAATTTGTAGTTCGTAATTCGATTGACTTCGATTCGAAAAATGTGTAGTTCACAATTAATTCAATTTGAAATTAGTTCGATTCGAATCTTATTCAAACTCAAACTCAAACTCAAACTAGGTTAAGTTTGATTCGGTTCGATTCGTTGCCACCTCCCTACGTATCAACTTCTTTAACGCATAGTTTTCATTCTTTTGTAACCTTGAAATATTATTTAATTACATCTTCTAAAAAGGATATGATTTTAAGCACGCAATAACCAAGTTTTTCTTGAAAATAAACGAAACTAAACTTTACAAGAAAGACTGATTGATATATATCAATATATATATATGTATATACAAAACAAAACTATATTTCTTTCAAATGAAAAAGCAATGACATCAAACTTTGTCTTTGACATCTCTATCAAAAAATGAATAAACAAAACAATAGGCAACACAAAATAAAACCTTTTGTGTTTGATCAACATCCTATCTACTTTTCAATCTATGCAACAACTAATTAAGCTCTTAATTCTAGAGCTTAAGAAAAAGACGAAGATATTAGTGGCCGCCACCTCCGGGACTCGGTCCAGACGGCAACCTTTCCAAAATCGAAGCCATGACTACGGTAGCCTTCTGATATAATGTCTCATGTGCCGGATCGGCATGGGAAAGCTGAGTTGGCACCGGTCGAGCCGCTCCGGTGTATTGCGCGCTGCTCATCATGGCTACAACGATGAACATGGCATATAGTATCATCAAACTAATCTTCTGATGGTAACTCATGTTGTAAGAGATATCTTCTGATGGTAACTCTAAGGTGTTTAATTTGCAGAGGTGGTGTTGGGTGTGTTTGGAATTTGGATTGATGTGTTCTAATTTAGTGAAGATTGTGTATATATAGGCACAGTGGTATGCTCTGTTCATACTCTGTTTTCCTTTTACTAGTTCTTGGTCAACAAGTCGTATGTGAATCCGTACAAGGATGTGCTCCCTTAAATTCTTCGTTGGTGACCGAAGAGAAAAGAAGAAGTCAAATATTGAAAAATATTAAGGGTTAGTTGGCATGCTAAACTTCTTGTGGTGGTAACGTTTGAAAAATAAGCAATAAATATCAAATTAGTCATTTTCATTTCTAAAATTCCTTTGAATTTAATAAGAGTAGGGAAACTCTGATATGGAAATTAAAATTAAGTCAATTAACCTATAAAATTCCATGCCCTTATCTGAACTGTTTAATTAATATCTGGTGGGATATTTTAGATTGAATAAGGTTACTTGTCAACAAAGTTTATAACATAACAGTATAATTAATTTCTGTTTAGAGGCCTAATCACATTTGCATTCTTCATTTGACTTGATTGACCCTTTGACTCCTCTAACAATAGTACATACATATCTAGCATGCATGCATAATCATATACATAATTTCTGTTTAGAGGCCTAATCACATGTACTTGTATGGCCTAATTTGTTCCTTTTTAAAAAAAAATAGTGATCCCCAAGAATCACAGATTCTATTAATAATGAAATCATACAAGTACATAGTGGTGTTAACACATGAAAAAAGCAGAAACAGACTAAATCACACAGCTAAGCCTCTGTGACAGAGACAGATTTATTATAAACTCATCGGATGCTTAACCACCTCCATATGTTTTGAAAATTTTAGTCATACATGCTGACAACAAAGATGGAAATATAGAAGAATCAATCTCAAACACTTATCATAGATCAAGAAGTCAATAATAAAATAAATAGGAAATAGACTTTTATGGTAATAAAATAAACGGTAACTTGTACCGTATAACCATAAATAGAAAAATAATACAAACGGTAACTTAGAGATTTTTGTGTACAAGTAGAGGTAGGAACTTGTAATAAATATGCTTGATAATTTCAATAGTAATCATCTCATCAGAAATCATAAATTCTACAATACATATTAAAATTGAATTTTTTTTTTTTAGTTTTTATACAATTAAGCTGCTCTCGTAAAATGTTAAATGTGTGATTGTAACTTACTAGTTAGATCAATTTCACTTTGTGGTTATAGAAACTTTAATTCATATTCTAGTTGCCCACATTATATATATAATATTTTAGCCCTCAATATAAATTTTCTTAATGAGGGAAGAAAGGTAGGATAATCTTTCTGTAATTTTTGTCAGTATGTGCTAATGACATCACTCTCACCCCATTTGTCAGATCGAAAGAGTGTGCATCTCATTCACTCCAAAATAAAAAAAATAAAAAAAGATTCAAGATAAGATAAAAAGAAAAAAGTTGATAAAATTCAATTTTATTAAACACACTGTAATAATTTTTCATTAGAAAATTCTATCCGCCACTGCAACTACAACCGCCACAACCACCACTAGCAGTTCCACCTCGACAAGCGGCGGAGGTGCCGTTTTTGGGTTTGTCACCTTTCTTTCTTCCCCAAGCTTTGCTGGAATAATTACAATTGCCAGTTTGCCACCACCTCTCTTGCGCGTAGTATGTGACTTTACTTGCTGGTCGAGGCGGTGTCTTTGGTAATTCGTGACCATAGTCCACAGTTAAAAATTACAGCACCAATTGCACATCATGAAGAGGATCAAACGGCTATATTGCCTAAGTGTAACCAAAGAATCGGGTCTTAAACTCACCGATTCTTTCGAAATGAATTCAAAACGTTAAAATCAATATATTCACAGTGATATGCACATTTACATGTAAAATTTATGATGTGGCACAACGTCATTAATCAGCAAATTGGGTATATGATTCCAGTGACAATTATCATATCTCATATTTTAATCATACAGTTATTCGCTCATGGATATATATATGGCGGAGTATATATATTTCACAAAATCTTGTGTAAATTTATTGTTCGATTGTTTCCATGAGAGATAAAATTTAGTAATTTTGATTACAAAATCTCAATACATACGCAGTCAAATGATAATGAATTAATTGTATAGCATCTGCAATAATTGCAAGAAAAGAACAAAAGAGAACCATATATTTCTCAAATTTACTTTATATCTCATGGTCGAAGTTTCAATTTTACATTTTCTAATAGATCCTTTATGAAGCCATAGAAGGGCCGAACTAGTATTACATACTGTAATGAGAAAAAAAAAAGAAAAAAAAAAGAATGGCCTCCCTTTCTAGTCTCCTTACCGTTTTCTTCTAATAAAGGAATAATATACATGATTCAATATGTATACATTCATAGCAAAAAAAAATGAAATCAGCAACATCGATCGACATATTAATGATTGTCGCCAGGACTTGGTCCTGACAACAATCTCGCCATAAATAAATTCATTGCTTCCTGTGTCTTTGCATGGAGAGTCTCGTGCACATCCTCCCTTTCAAAAATTCGAGGCCCTGGCCTCGCCGCACCGACATACAGCATGCTGTTCATTGAAATAACTACTACAAAAAGGATGACAAGCAGAACAGATTTCTTCTGAGAAATCATGATTTATTAGCTTTTGTTGTGTTTTCAGGATGGAGATATATGCTAGAAGAACTAATGCCAGTACATATATATAGTGATGAGATATGTGCTACCAGTGTATAAAATTTCTGTTGCATTTAATTGCTATTCTACCCTTTGACCAATAAGGTAGGAATCGTCAAACGAACGCCCTGTTTGGATGGAGAGTAGAGGGAGGAATGAAAGATAAAGAATAGAAGAGAATGAAATGAAATGAAATAGAAATGAAGATTAACATATTTAATCTCTTTGTGTTTGGATAATTAATGAGAGAAAAAAAATTAACTTTTCTTTCTGTCTTATTTTTTGTTTGATTAAAATTTAAAAGGTTAATGAGAAATTTGATGACTGTTGTAGATTTGTGAAAAAAATATTGTATGCGAATCATATATGTAAGATATAGGGTTAGATATTTGTATCATTTTTTCTAAAAATATTTGTAACAAAGTTTATTTTCATCCGTTACACTCTAATTTGGAAGGAAAACCGATTCTATTAATTATAATGATATAAGGTTAAACCTTTGACCTCCTGTACCCTTCACCTCTGACATAATTTTATCAATCAAACACGATTCAATAAATTTTTTTTGTTCCTTTCCATTCCCTCCCTTCTTCTACTCTCCATCCCAACAAGGTGGAAAAAAATTTTGGCGGCATTTATTATTTTTTGATAAGGAAACAATTTTTCAAGTTTCATTTTGTTCTAAGGCTTTTAATTTCTCATCCATAGCCTTGCACCATATTGGACTTTTAATTAGTTCTTGATAATTTTTTTGGTTCTAATACTTTTTCAATACCAGTGAGAAATGTATAGTATTATGTTGAGATGTTGTCATATGAAACAAAATCATCAATTAGGTATTGCACTGAATATGTCACATAATCTCTAAGTCTAGTTAATGGTTGTCGTTCTCTAAATGATATTCTTCTAATCGGTAAATTTTCTTCCGTTTCATTTTCATTTATGTCATCATTAGTTTTATTTTCTTGATTATTTTCAACTTGGTGATTATTTTTAGGAATAAAACTCAAATCATCTAAGTAAGGCAAAGCTATATTTTCATTTTATTATTTAAATATGTTTGATGAGATATTTTTTTTTCTTTGGAATATGGTTCATTTTCAAAAAAAGAGACGTTTCTAGAAAGATATAATTTTTTATTAATTGGATCATAGCATTTATAGTATTTTTTATAAGATGAATATCTTAAGAAAATAATTTTTTGTGATACAAAATCAAGCTTGTCATTTGTTTTGATATGTATGAAACTTGTACAACCAAATACTCTCATATAGTCATAAGCATAGTAACATGGTTTGGGTTTAATTCGCGAATTATTCGCGAATTAAATGTTTTGGAGCTACCAACGAATCAATTCGCGTTTAATATGATGATTCATGTATTAAACGGTCAATTCGGGAATTAATCGCGTATTTGATGAATTTTACGTTTTATTCGCGTAAAATTTGCAAAAACTCGTCTGCGCCTTCAGCATAAAATTTGGAATTGTTTTGAATTCGCTTGCTTTTTCACGGTTTTCTAAGAGGAGACCTCTAGGGCTACTACACCACGTGATGGTGTACACGTATCATTGAGATATCTCAACTTTTTGCGTGACTTGATCTTTTGTGGCTGTTTTTGTATATAAGGTTTGTATTTAAGTTGTTATTTAATGTCAAAATAAAAAAAATCTCAGATTTAGAGTTTAGTTTCGTTCCGAATCATTCTCGAATTATACCCGAATCATGAATTTTTGACCTCGCTGAACCGAACCCGAATAATTCATTTGTTACTATGGTCATAAGTGATTTTTTGTTGATAAAAAATTTCGAATGGACTTTTGTTTTCTAAATTAACACTAGATAATCTATTGATTAAATGAGTGGCACAAAATACGGCATCGGATCAATAAATTTTAGGAATATTATTTTAAAATAATAAAGATCTTGTCATTTCTAATAAATGTTTATTTTTCCTTTCCGATACACCATTTTGTTCGGGAGTATTTATACAAGTTGTTTGATGTATTATACATTTTTCTCTAAAGAGACTTGAAAACTTCCTATTTATAAATTCAGTTCCATTATTCGATCTAAAGATTTTTAATTTTTCATCAAATTGTGTTCCTATGAGACATAAAAATTCATAAAAACAATTGAATACTTCATCTTTAGATTTAAGTAAAAATAACCAAGTTGCTTTTATAAAATCATCAATAAATAAAAGAAAATATTTGAATCCATTATATGAATCTATTGGAGCTGGTCCCCATACATCGGAATGTACTAAATCAAAAGGAGTTTTACTTTTGCTAGTAGAAAGAGAAAAACGAAGCTTTGTTTGTTTTGCTAACTTTCAAATTTCACAATTAGTACAATTAAAATTTTTAAATCTAAAATATTATTTAAAATCTTGTTAGAAGGATGTCCAAATCTCTTACGCGAAAGATCAAAATTAACGACTTTTGCGGAAGCACTAAAATTTAATTTGGAGTTCAAAAAATAATGTCCATTCTAGAAATTCTTCACCAATCTTGACCCCGGTTTTTCGGTCCTGAAATACAACGTTTTTATAAGAAAATATTGCATTACAATTTAATTCTTGTGTTAATTTATTTACAGAAATTAAATTTACGGGAAATATTTCTAAATATAAAACATTTTTAATTTTTTTATTGCATTAATTAATTTCTCCTATGCCATTTATTTTAGCCTTCATTCTATTAGCAATCAATACAAAATTATTACCATTGGTCTGGTTGAGGTTTGACAGTAGTTGTTTATTCCCAAACATATGATATGTTATACCATTATCTATAATAATTTGATTAATTTTTTTTTTTTTGAGTTAAGAAGGAATACCACATATGCTGGGAGTGTTCTGATTGTTCCTCATTGAACAAAACTGTTGAAAATAGTGTTGCATTTGATCTCCAGACCTTGACCCACTTGAAAATATCCCATTTGTGCAAAAATTAGCCTATGACCCGTTCCAGGATGACCCGCATGTGCCTGACCCGTTCCAGAGTGACCCGCCAGTGCTTGAAATTGAGGGTCCATTGGGGGTCTCCTTATTGGGTCTGCCAGGGTGGTAATTGGACCCATTAGTAGTTTGGCTAGTGTTATTGGGTCCGAATCCATTTCCAGAAGAACCATTGCCCATTGAACCCTTTTCTCTTCAACAGAAGCAACAAAACTTCTCTTTTTTCACCCTTTTTTTTCAAAAATTTTGATTTTAATAATTTCCTTTTCATTTTTTGGGTCTAAGATGGTGATAGAGATGCCAACATCTATCTTGAGTGTGGCCATCTTTTTTACAATGGTTACATTTTTCATTTTTTTGATTGATTTGGGTGATTTTGAAAGCTAGGGATTTGATTAAAATTGGAATTTTTTTATGGCTAAGCCATGGGTCTCGTGTCTCTCATGGCTCACAATCTGACCATTTATGGCAATTCTCCTACTTTCCTCTTGTTGAATTAAACTTTTAATTTGAGAATAAAAGAGAAGTGGGACCGTGGTCATGATTTGAGATCTTATGGCTTCATAACTCGGGTTTAGATCCACAAGGTACTGAAAAATATCATCCTCCTCAGCCCGTCTCAAAAGTGTGGCCAAATCTGTTGTAAATGGCTGGTAAGATTGAAGCTCATTGGGTTTTTTCTCAAGGGCACTAAAGGTACTCAGTGTGACTTCTTGACCTTTGTTTTTTTTGTTGGATTTCCTGCATAAGTTGATAAATGTGAGAAAAATTATTTTGTTGACCGTACATACTTTTTGCCGCTTCCCATAGTTCATGTGTCGTTTCGGCCAATGTGAAGAGTTCGGATACAGCCAGTTTCATGGAGATGAGTAGTAAAGTGACAATTCTGTGATTCGTAGTTCTTCATTTTTTTGTTGCCACTATTTCTTCGGATGTTAACTTGCTTGTATTTGTAATTTCTGGTTTTTTATTTTCACCCGTAATGAATTCTAACATTTCTTGACCACTCAGGGCCCTAGATGCTACTCTTGCCCATGACACATATTTTTGCCATTGAGCAAGGTATTTGTTAGCTTCAAGAAGTTCGCTGCTTCTTCTTAAACCATTTTCTTTTTGCTGAAATTTATTGTGTTTTTTCAATTTTTCGATTAAAGAGTCTTTCACTCTGATACTATGTTAAAATTTGTAAGAGAGAATAGATGTAAGAAAACAATTTTATTATTGCAATCTTAATTTGAGCTTTACATGTATTCTATTTATAGAAGAATTTAAAAACTAGCCGTTGCATATTAATTATAACTACCAACTACTACCACTAATTTCTATTTCGTAATTTATTTATTACAATACACAACTCTCTAAACTAGCCGTTACAATAATAATTAGTCATTATTTTCAACAATTAGACCGGTTTGGGAGCCTTTTTCTTATGGGCCCATGGCTCATGGTCCTATCAGGAATAAACAGGCATATTTGATTGTCATGATTTTTGTTAATGTAGAAACAATTAATTAAACGTTTTTCGTTTGATCAGTTGCTGTTCTTTATTTTAATCATTTAATTTCATTATCTTAAAGTATTGTTTATGATATTATTCATTATATGAAAAGAATTATATCTTGTTTTTCATGTCCGAATATATCATCAGATCTATGATCAATAAATCAGATCAAACTGATTGATGTTATTCAGGAGGTCTCTGTTTATGTGATCTAATTCATTCATTGAATTTATTATTTTGGCCAAACTTTTTTTTTTGGACATGCTGCCTAGCTAATTATTTCTTTAGCATACTTCCTATCGCATGAATAATGACTTCTTAAAATTCATTACCCTTGAATTTATGGCATGCATTTATGTTAAGCAGGGTTAAAAACTTCAATTTTTTTTAATCATATTAGATTTTTCCAAAATCATTATTTTTGAATGATCCAAAAACAATAATTTTGTACATATCTAAATAAAGACTAATTTTTTTAGGAAAAAAAAGAGAAAATTTATCACCAAACACATTTAGTAAAAGAAAAATACAAACATCATATTGAACAGTTTGAATTGAACATTTGAACTTTGAAAACAAAAATAAATAATATAAGTCACGATAAAAACATGAAATATGTGGGACATTTTTAACCATCTCATTTTAGTTTGAAGCATAAAAGTTTACAAACACTAATTGTTACGCAGAAATTTAAAAGCATCATTTTTTATTTATATGTTAAAACTTTAAAAGCATCTAACAGAAATTTTTTGAAATTGAGAGTTTTCTCAGATGCCGTACGTTTATGAATTGGGTGTGTTTGGAATTTGGATTGATGTGTTGATGTTCTAATTTAGTGAAGGTTGTGTGTATATATAGGCGCAGAGGCATGCTCTGTTTATACTCCGTTTTCCTTTTACTAGTTCTTGGTTCCGTACAAGGATGTGCTACCTTAAATTCTTCGTTGTGACTAGACGTTTGCTAAGCCCCTAACGGGTTCAACCCGTTTTGCCCGGCCCGTACCCGTTACCCGAGCTACCCGTACCCGTTGCCCGGGTACAAACGGGTAGACGGGTAGACGGGTACGGGTAATAAACGGACCGGACAACCTAATTTGAAAAAAAACCCGTTATACCCGTATCCGTCTACCCGCCTACCCGTACCCGCCTACCCGTACCCATCTACCCGCATACCCGTACCCGCCTACCCGTACCCATCTACCCGCCTACCCGTACCCATCTACCCGCATACCCGTACCCGTACCCGTTTCACTTCAAAAAAATTTGAATTTTTTGAATTTTTTGAAAAAAAACAGAAAAAAAAAAAAAAACCGGGCGGACCGGACCCGTACCCGGATACCCGGATCCGTACCCGCGGTACCCGTATCCGTCAACCCGCAACGGGTACGGGTAATAAACGGACCGGATAGAGGTTTTAGAAAAATTACCCGTCTACCCGTTACGGGTTTTACCCGTACCCGACCTACCCCTTTACCCGTCCTACCCATTACCCCTAACGGGTAACCCGGAACGGGTCACGGGTTACCCGTTAGCAAACCCCTAGTTGTGACCACAGAGAAAATAAGAAGTCAAATATTGAAAAATATTAAGGGTTAGTTGGCATGCTTAACTTCTTGTGGTGGTAATGTTTGAAAAATAAGCAATAATATCAAATTAGTCATTTTCATTTCTAAATTCCCTTTGAATTAAATAAGACTAGGGATATTCTGATATGGAAATTAAAATTAAGTCAATTCCATGCCCTTATCTGATATGTTTAATTAATATCTGATGGGATATTTTAGATTGAATAAGTTTTCTTTTTCTGTCAAGGAAGAATCTACTGGTAATTGGATTGGAAAATAAAGGCTGTGATGGAATCAGATCTCCTGCCCCCTGGGGTGCAGGAAATTTCTGCTTCCAGAGTCACTGTGGGGTGGACTCAGTTACTGTTAAAGGGTTAAAGTTAACTGGTTACTGTTACTAGAGGCCCACTCTACATTGACTCTGGAGGCAGGAATTTCCTGCCCCCAGGAAAGCAGACGATTCGGTTTAGGCTGTAATACCCTCTAAATTACTGTACTGGTATACAGTTTGAGGATACAGAGAAAATGAATCATTTGTATTCCATTTCTTGAATTTGTTTGATACAAGTACATGTACATGTCACCAAAGTTTACAACATAACAATATAATTAATTTTATGTTTAGAGGCCTCATCACATTTGTATTCTTCATTTGACTTGATTGACCCTTCGACTCCTCTAACAATAGTACATACATATCTAGCATGCATGCATAATCATATACATCATTTCTGCCGAAGTATTTATTTGTAGGGAAAAAAAAAGAAAAAAAATGATAAATCAAAAGACTCTAGATTTGGGGATTTCCATATTTACTCGGGCTACACAGTTAATCTGCGATCCATTTATGGGGGATGCAGATTGGCTTAGAGGTCTTCCAAAAGCACAAAAAATGTACTGTAATATTGAATTAAGTATTTGGGACTTTTAAGTCAATCTGCAGTCCTCCATAAATGGGCCACAGATCTGCAGTCCTCCATCAATCTGCAGCTCGGGTAAATATGAAAATATCTACAGTCTTTTATTATTATTATTATTATTATTTTTTATTATGGTATTTAAAAAAATTTGGTAATTTCTGTTTAGAGGCCTAATCGCATGTACTTGTATGGCATAATTTTTTTTTTTTAAATAGTGATCTCCAAGAATCACATAATCATTAATAATGAAATCATACAAGTACATAGTAGTGTTAACACATGAGAAAAGCAGTAACAGACTAAATCACACAACTAAGCCTCTGTGACAGTGACGGATTTATTATAAACTCATCGGATACTTAACCACCTCCATATGTTTTGAAAATTTTAATCATACATGCTGACAACAAAGATGAAAATATAGAAGAATCAATCTCAGACACCCATCATAGATCCTAGAGTATTTATACTCGGGCGGGTACGGGTACCCCGGGTATACCCGTCTCGGGTACGGGTATATCTCGGGTACGGGTATACTCGGGTACAAGGGTATTCGGGTACGGGTATGGCGGGTATAATTTTCAAAACCCATACCCTACCCGAGTTATACCCTTACCCGTGTACCCTAGACGGGTAAGGCGGGTACGGGTACGGGTAAGGCGGGTACGGGTACGGGTAGGGCGGGTACGGGTATTTTTATTTTATTTTTATTTTTTTGCTGTTTTTTTTTCTGGTTTTTTTGTTTTTGTTTTTTTGTTGGTTTTTTTTCTGATTTTTTCTGGTTTTTTCTGGTTTTTTCTGATTTTTTCTGGTTTTTTCTGTTTTTTTTCTGATTTTTTTGGGGGGAAAAATCAGAATTTTTGAATTTTGAAATGGATGCACAGTAACTCGGGTATACGGGTACTAGGGTACTCGGGTACGGGTTAAGTCGGGTACGGGTAAAATCGGGTAGGGTATAGTCGGGTATTGGTCTAAAAAAATGGGTCCGGTCCGGTTTTTACCCGTACCCGCGTACCCGAGTACCCGACCCATACCCGAGCTCGGGCACGGGTACCCCAGGCGGCGGGTACGGGCGGGTATACCCGACCCGGGTAATATTAGAACTCTAATAGATCCTAAGGTCAAAAATGAAAGAAATAGGAAATAGACTTTTATGGTAATAAAATAAACGGTAACTTGTACCGTATTACCATAAATAGAAAAATAATACAAACAGTAACTTAGAGATTTTTGTGTATAAATAGAGGTAGGAACCTGTAATAAATATGCTTGATAATTTCAATAGTAATCATCTCTTCAGAAATCATAAATTCTACAATACATATTAAAATTGATTTTTTTTTTTTTTAGTTTTTATACAATTGAGCTCCTCTCATAAAATGTTAAATGTGTAATTGTAACTTACTAGTTAGATCAATTTCACTTTGTGGTTATAGAAACTTTGATTCATAATATTGTAGTTGCCACACATTATATATATGAGGAGGAATCAAGTTACAACATCTTTTGAGTTACAACAAGTTACAACAAGTTTTTTTTTTTTTTAAATTTGAAAGTCCAAATCGTCGATCCAAACCGTTAGATGTGATCTCTACAATAAAATGTGCTTGGAGACCAAATTTTATATTTTTTGGAATTTTTTTACTATTTATTAAGATGGGTACAAAATTCAATGGTTTAAATTTGACTAGTTTTTGTACCCATCTTAATAAATAGTAAAAAATTTCCAAAAAATGTAAAATTTGGTCTCCAAGCACATTTTATTGTAGAGATCATATCTAACGGTTTGGATCGATGATTTGGACTTTCAAATTTTAAAAAAAACTTGTTGTAACTTGTTGTAACTCAAAAAATATTGTAACTTGATCCCTCCTCTATATATATAACACTTTAGCCCTCAATATAAATTTTCTTAATGAGGAAAGAAAGGTAGGATAATCTTTCTGTAATTTTTGTCAGTATGTGCTAATGACATCACTCCCACCCCATTTGTCAGATCGAAAGAGTGTGGATCTCATTCACTCTAAAATAAAAAATAAAAAAGATTCAAGATAAAGAAGGAAAAAGTTGATAAAATTTAATTTTACCAAACACACTGTAATAATTTTCCATTAGAAAATTCTAGCCCCACTGCAACTGCATGCAACCGCCACAACCACCACCACCAACAATTCCACCTCCACAAGCAGCGGAGGGGGTTTGTCACCTTTCTTTATTCCCTGGCTTTTCTGGAATAATTACAATTTCCACCACCTCTCTTGTGCGTAGTATGTGACTTTATTTGCTGGTCGAGGTGGTGTCTTTGGTAATTCATGACCATAGTCCACAGGTAAAGATTACAACGCCAATTACACATCATGAAGAGGATCAAACGGCTATATATATTGCCTAAGTGTAACCAAGGAATCGGGTCTTAAACTCACCGATTCTTTGGAAATGAATTCAAAACGTTAAAATCAATATATTCACAGTGATATGCACATTTACATGTAAAATTTATGATATGGCGCACCGTCATTAATTACCGAATTGAGTATATCATTCCAATGACAATTATCATATCTCACAGTCATTAATCTTACAGTTATTCGCTCATGGATATATATATATATATATATATATGGCGGAGTATATATATTTCACAAACTCTCGTGTAAATTTATTGTTCGATTGTTTCCATGAGAGATAAAAATTAGTAATTTTGATTGCAAAATCTCAATACATACGCAGTCAAATGATAATGAATTAATTGTATAGCATCTGCAATTAATGATTGCAAGAAAAGAACAAAAGAGAACCATTTATTTCTTGAATTTACTTTATATCTCATGGTCGAAGTTTCAATTTTACATTTTCTAATAGATCCTAATTTATCATGAAGCCATAAAAGGGCTGGACTAGTATTACATACTGTAATGGAAAAAAAAAAAACAAAAAAATGGCCTCCTTTCTAGTCTCCTTACTGTTTTCTTCTAATAAAAGAATAATAAACATGTATAAATTCATAGCAAAATAAGAAAAATGAAATCAACAAAATCGATCGACATATTAATGATTGTCGCCAGGACTTGGTCCTGACGACAATCTTGCCATAAATAAATTCATTGCTTCCCGCGCCTTCGCATGGAGAATCTCCCGCACATCCTCCCTTTCGAAAATTTGAGGCCCAGGCCTCGCCGCACCGACATACAACATGCAGTTCAGTGAAATAACTACTACAAAAAGGATGACAAGCAGAACAGATTTCTTCTGAGAAATCATGATTTATTAACTTTTGTTGTGTTTTCAGGATGGAGATATATGCTAGAAGAACTAATGCCAGTACATATATATAGTGATGAGATATGTGCTACCAGTGTATAAAATTTCTGTTGCATTTAATTGCTATTCTACTCTTTGACCAGTAAGGTAGGAATGGTCAAACGAAAAGAATTTTGGTGGCATTTATTATTTAATAGTTTTAACTAGCAACCTTAAATTCCTTTAGAAATTAAATAAGGAATTGATACATGCCAGTTCTGAGGTGACTGACCGCAGTTTTCGAGTTAGACTCGAGTTCGTATGTAAAGTATTTGGACTCTAACATCTAGATATTTTGTACTTGTGTGAAAATGTGAATCCCTTTTCAGTTAAGATTTGGGTATTATATAGGTTGGCCCTTTACTGTCGTATAGTGCATCGATCTGAGGTCCTGACAGCCTGTCTGGCAAGCAGATCGATAATACAGAAACGGTTGTAGAGATCACTCCATACGAGTAATCTCGAATTCGGGCTGGGCTTTGTTGAAAAGTGCTGCCGATAGCGGCTCTTATGGGCTTCTAGCTTGGGCTTCCCCCGGCCCGTTTCCTGGGGATCGGTCCAGTGGTTCTTGGTGAGTTGATTAGGCCGGTTCAGGAGACTTTTTCTTATGAGCCCATGGCTCATGGCTCTATCAGTAATCAGATCAAACTGATTGATGATATTCAAGAAGGTCTCTGTTTATGTGATCTAATTCATTCATTGAAGTTATTATTTTGGTCAAACTTTTTTTTTGGACATGCTGCTTAGATAATTATTTCTTTAACATACTTCCTATCGCGTGAATAATGACTTCTTAAAAGATGATAATTTTTGTCAGTTTTGAATTTTAAGTTTTACGTGAATAGATTGAAAATTCGGCTTTAAATATAATTTAGATTATATTTTTCTTTGAAATAAATAAGTGTGACATTAAAGTTTATATATATGCGCTAATTGTTACGCAGAAATTTAAAAGCATCATTTTTTATTTATTTATATATTAAAAGAATCTCTAACAGAAAAATTTTGAAGTTGAGAATTTTCTCGGATGTCGTACGTTTATGAAAACAAATTTGATACTAATTTTCATCTTTTGACTTTAATATTATCTTGAACTTTCTAAATTCAAGGTTGGCCCAAGATATTGGAGCCACATATATGGTTGCATGGTTGAAATTCATTACCCTTGAATTAATGGCATGATGATACTTCATAATCATATTCCGTATCATGAATTCTTATTAGTCATTTTCAATTAAATTGTAGATTATTTCTTAGCTAAGTATTTGTTCTGATATAAATTTGTGAAATTTAATTTTGTAATTTCACTAAGGTACAAGTATAATATTATTAATTATTTTTGGATCAGTTCCGTGACTTCCATCAAATCTGAGATATACAAATCAATTAATAATTTAATATTGATCCGTTTGAAGAAAAATAGAAACGGATTCATAATAAAGAGCAATAACAACAGTTCGATAGTGTGTTAATCGTTGGAGTTAATACTTAATAAGAATATATAATAAATTGTAATTGATCATTGCTACCGATCGAGTAAAGTTTACTAGATGGTTGTTTGTCCACTACGTTGGATTTATATATTGAATTGTAGATTAATATTTAACAAACTCCACAATGATACGAAAATATTTTATTTAGAAGTTATAAGTTTATTTTAAACTTCATCAATTTATCTCATTTAATAATAATAAAAAGTTTATGTTATATTATGCGAAATAAATTTTAGTGGTCAAGTTTGATTTCTGTATAATTTAGATAATATCGATTCTTTAAATAATTGTTCACCACAATAAAATAAAAATTAATTAAAAAAAATCTGAAAGTTATTAATAAATATTTGAAGTCTGATTTAGTTACTCTAAAATCAAGTAATTAGATTTACAAATTATTTTTCTGAAAAAAAAGAATAAATTATTTAGTAATGGACATCTTTGTCATAAAAATAAATAGAGAAAACATTAATTTTTGAATTATTCTTCATCATTGCTCTTGAATTTTATAATGGATTAATATTATTAATTATTATAAATAAGAAAACTTAAAAGTCCCAATTAATGCTCATATAATTGCCGCCTCTGTGATTTAATTGCATTAACCACCTTGATCGTTTCTTTAATGAGCAGAGAAAACCAAAAGAAATTGTGAGCTTTTATTTCTTGAATTAACACATGAAATTAGTGTTAGTTTCATATAATTAAAAAAAATAGAGGAATTAACAAAGTGGTACAATCTGACTAATCAATATTAATATTTATAATTACCTTCATCTAATGCCGTCATAATTAATGCCATTAATTAGATGAAATATTATATTTAATATTGCGAAAGTTGCGACTTACAAGAGTATATTTTGAATTTATATGGCTGTTGTTTTAATTAAATTGATTAAAGTGGTCCCTTGTCCAATCAGAAAATGCAATGTCATTTTTTTTTTATCTAATCAATGTTAAATTGATTTTAGATATCAATCATTTGATTTTAAGGGAAATTAAAATCTGATTTCTAAACGGATATTCTACATTAATCAATTAAACTTGAATAACTATATAAAACTGAATCTACATTTGCAATTTTATAATCAAAATATTTATTATTTTGTTGTCAGGTGAGATATTTTATTATAGTCTGGAAGATAACTAAAACAAATTGAAAATATTTAATATTATTTGATATAAGAAGAAAGAGAAATGTGGGGGTATAATTAAAAATAATAATTTAAATAATTGTGATCAATTTTATTGATTGAGAATTTATTTTACTCATTTAATCATGATTACTATATAGCATACATGATTCATAATGTTATATTAATAAATAAATAAATAAATAAGATGTCAATCTTATTGTCTGATATATAACAGAATAATATGATGGTTCAAATGTTTATTAAAATATATATAAACCTACCCATATGGCATGAAATTATAAATGCATAAATTAAATTTTAATACTGATTATGCGTTTATAGAATGCTTTAACATTATGTTATATATAGTAAATTGTGGGGTTAAAATGTTTGTAGAAATATTAAATTGACCCAACCATATGTATGGCATAAATATTGAATATATTTGATTATGAGAAATTTATGATAAAGTTTAACAAAAAAATGAAATGTGGGGGTGATAAAATAAAATGTACTCATTTAATTGATCATGATAACTAATATAAATATATTTGATTATGATTATGGCTAATATGTATTAAATGAGATTACATTATAGTTTTCTCGTATATTGCAAAAAATACGAGAATTTAAATATATCATGACATGAGGTGATAAAAATTCATTGAGATATACTATGCTTAATATATCATGATGTTTTAAATTAAGTTGATTGTATAAGAATGCATGATTTTGACATTCTAAGTACTATTGTTGTTAGCTCATATATTTTATCCTAAAGTATGTGTGATTAATTTTATTTCATATGATGCTACAAAATTAATGATATATTTTTTTGAAAGCATTATTTGTGATTATAATTATTTGGTGAGTATTATTTTTGCAAGTGATTTATAAATAAATAAATAAAATTACTTGCATGCTTGAGCAATAAATGATAATTCATTGATATGAAATGTTGATGATGGACTAAAAATTAAAGTCCTTGTGTATATAGGACGAAAGTCCTAGAGTCATTGAGGGGGATGGGATTTAGCCTAATGGGCCAATCTGGTGTGGGCCCAACCTCTGTGATGGGCGATCCCTTGAAGGGGGTTCAGTGGGTAAGAACAAGCAGATAGGTTGGCCAAGGAGCACAAGAATATTTAAATATGGAACTTATGTTCCAAACCCATCCCTATGGTGATCAGTGCTTCTGTGTAGTGTAATAAGATGAGTATCCCAAGTCGGTAATTCGCGAGATGTAACTCTACACACATCCCAGAGGAAACTCTTCTATATGAGAATGATCGTATATACAAGGCCGCGGCTACTGAGTTTAGGCAACCCGTAGAATATTCTCATGAAAAAATCAAGTTAATGTGCATGGCCTCAAACGCACAACCCGCGATGTAGTTTTCTGTACTGTGCGTGTAATAATGTAAGTTCCGATCAAAGGAATCGTTGTTCAAGACCTGGTTCACTCTGATCTCCTCGGACTGAAATTATTGACACTAAGCGAAATCAAAACATTTTGCCCAATGCACAGTATAAATAATGATAACAGAAATATTTATATATTTATGTTTTAGTTTATTTAGTTTTATTTTATTTTTTAAATTAAATTTTGAATTTTGTGGGAGATTGTTAGAAATTTATTTTTAAAACTCAAAATTTATTTAAATAATTATTTATGTTAATATTAACGTTTTTTTAACTTTATGAATTATGGAGCTAATTGTGAATTATTTTCTTAATCCAATTACCACACAGAAAGTCACTGTTCGCCACCACAGAAAATCAAATCAAATAGATATGGTATAGTGCAAGCTGTCTCATTGAATTAATTGACAATAACTTGGAGCACCTTGCGCAGGAAATGAAATCTTTCCATTTGTGTTTTGTATGTTGATGTGATTAATTACCATTTATTCAAATATACCGTTTCTTTGATTTACATTATACTGTTCAATTTATTTTAAAAGAAACGGTAATATATTGAATATAATTTTTAATAGTCATGAATGCACAAATTGATTGATATCTATGATTTTGCCTATAAATAGCACATACCATTTTGGAGATCTATCATCTAATAATGGATATACTATCTTCTTACTGTTAGTTCCATATATCATAAATTCAATTTCTATTCTCCCACAAACAAATATATTCTTTATAAAAAAATATTATTCTGCTATCATTATTGAAAGAAGCTACATCAACCTCTACCACGGTTGCGCCCGCAGGCAGAGGAATACCGGCGTAACTTGGGGCAGTCTTAACCGATTATTCCTGCACTTAGGACGGGAAGTTGCCTTAGGTCCGCATTTTGCAGCTCCGGGTAACAAAGTTTTAATTTCTATATTCTTGATTAAATTTAAAATATATTTTTATTTATTTTATTGATTAAAATTCAGATTTAAATTAGTTGGTTAGTTCATATTTTTCCAACATGTATATCCATTCTGTTATTAAGCATGTTGGGTGTTCGATTTGCAAATAACTATGATTGAAAGATGTAATTTTAGATTTAATCTCAGCCCTCTAAAACATTATCAATCTTCTTTTGATTAAATACATCTGAATAATGTGTAAAAATCTAAATTTAATTTAAAACATACTCGCTACGTATAATTATATACAATATGTTACAATTAAAATTGAACATATTCTGAAAATTTAGCAATATATTTATTTCTTTTTTTTCTTATTTCTTACTTTTCTTATCTCTTACTTTTCTCACTTCTCCTTGGTTTCTATACAAATCACCTAACTCCAACGGCAAATGGATTCCATTTGATTTTTTTGTTTGCTTCCTTATTTCTCCTTCTTTATTTGATTACCGTCAGAAATTTATAATATATTTTCCAATTTCGTACAATACAGATCATAAAAGGCAATTGCCAATAATACAGATCATAAACGAAGAAGAAATGCCTAATTGCCATTAACATATTTTCTCGAGTTCATATTCATCAGATCACTTATCAATTTTTTGTAAAGACATGCATATATTTGACTTCTAATTGGCTTTTTATCGTATGAACAGCCAAGTTGAATTTATTGGCAGCTTACCTTGCGCTAATTGGGGAAATAATCTTGAAGAGCTACATGCTCTGGCGTATGAAGAAGCAAAGCAAGGCCATAATTTACATTTTATTGCATGTTCAATGCTTTCATATATTTTTATAAAAAAAATTACGTTATTATCTGAATTTTACTTCAATCTAATCTATATGTTTGAACTTATATTATGCCCCTTATTCGGTAGTTTCATTGGTAGCAGTTCTCTCTAGCTCCCTTTTTTTATCATCTTAAAAGTTGCTCTTTTTATTTATTTTACTTTCAAATAATTTTTTGTTTTAGTTGACTTTTCTACTTTAGACACATTTGGTACCGTCAACTTGTACACAACACATGATTCATGTCTTTTGCTAGGACCACTGATATGACTCCTGGTACACTTCAGCTTTTGTGTCTGATGGTACGGTTACTGGTATTGTCACCGATCACTGGTACCGAATTGACTTTGGCGCCCCTTGAAACAGCTTCGGTATTGCTACTGGTACAGAATCAGCTTTGCTGCTACGTATGGTTTTTGGAGATGTCATATGTATTTTTTTTATAGTCTGTACTTTTATTTGTTTCTCTACATTGTCCTTGTATATATCTTTTGTGTATATATTCTTGCTAGATACTATTTGGGAGGGGAGTAGTTTGGGGGAAAAACGGGTAGGGTTTAAATCATGTAATGAGGATTAGTTTATACATGCTGAATCATCAAGTTATGTGGGTGCTTTTATAAAAATATGTTATTTTGTATAATTTTTTTTTTTATACTTATAACAATATCTCTCCGTTGCAACGTACGGACACGATACTAGTTTTAGTTAGAATAATTTTTTCTTTCTCCTAGTTTATTTTCCCCATCTATTTCATAATCATTAATTATATGAGGGGACCACAACTTTCAGCACAAAAAACAAAAGAAAACATGTATCAGTCATTAATAATGTAGAAAACCACTTATATTTGAGAAACTTTACAAGTGATGTGCTTAAATATGTATACTTATACACTAAAGTATTAACATCTAATATAGTAAGTATTCATATATAAAATATAAAATATTTCTTTAAATAATCTTTCTTATCACATACTCATTTTTTACACATTTTTAAAGATTTATACTAAAAAAAACTATATTACACTAAAAAAAAAAGTCATTCAACAATTGATTTATACTACATGCAGACTAAAAAAATTCTACAACTAATAATTACACTAAAAAATGTAAATTACACTAAACAAAATAAAGCATTCAACAATTGATTTATACTACATGCAAAAAGTTAAATTACTCTACATGCAAACTAAATAATTATACAATTAATAATTACACTAACAAATTAAATCTTTCAATAGTTGATTTATACTACATGCAAACTAAATAATTCTACAATTACTACAATACACTACAAAAGTCATTTATACTAC
Source organism: Carex pumila (assembly GCA_033356055.1). NCBI lineage: Eukaryota > Viridiplantae > Streptophyta > Magnoliopsida > Poales > Cyperaceae > Carex > Carex pumila. The sequence continues at coordinate 315,042 of JARJHM010000175.1, read as the reverse complement.
AAAAACTAAATTTGGTCACAGTTTTCCAACACTCGGCCATAGAGAATTCCAAAACCACAAGGGACTGAATTGCCAATTCGGTCTAGGGAGTTTTGGAATTTTCAGTAGCCGCGTGTTGGAAAAACTGTGAAATCAATGGGGACCGAATTGTCATTTCGATTTAAAAAAAAAAATGCAGGGCCAAAATGCTATTTCAGTCCTTATGTTTTTTTGTGAAAAAAAGTAATCATGTTGGTTTGGTGAAAATGAATTTTCTAATTATGGTTTATAAAAAAGATTCTATAGATATAATCTATAGTATAAAAATGTTGATCAAATTGTGTGTATAATTTATAGTAATTTGTGCACCAACTTAGTATAAAATGCTGCTCAAATTGTGTGTATAATTTGTTGTATTAATTTTTAGTTCAAATTTAGTGCAATTTTTTTTTGTTAAATAAGTGCGTTTTATTTTAAATGATATATAATAATATTATGAATATGAGTAGAACTAAGGTGTTCTTAAGCTCACCAAACACCTTGGTGAGCTTAACTCCAAAATCTATTAAATTGGCTTCAAATAATAAATCCGAACCATTGAAACTGATTTACTTCACGAGTGATGAATATACATGTAAAGTTTTTAGAATTTAGAATTAATTTTATATAAAGTCAAGTGGTAAAAAAAATGTTCAAAAAATTAATTTACTAAAATTAATTTATAAATCTTCTAATTTTGACCACTTGACTTTATACTAAAATAATTCAAAAATTTAAAATCTTTGCATGTAAATTCATCACTTGTGACACAAGTAGATGGATTTGAATGGCTTAGATTTATCGTTTGAACCTGGTTTAATAGATTTTGGAGTTAAGCTCACCAAACGCCTTGGTGAGCTTAAGAACACCCTAGTTTTACTCTCTCTCTCTCTCTCTCTATATATATATATAGAGAGAGAGAGAGAGATGAACTACGGTGAGCCATGGAATAAAACGCATTGGTCCTCCATAGCATTATATTTTTATTTTGAAAATCCAAACAACTGATCCGAACTACTCAACACGATCTCCATATTGAAATGTGCTTGGAGACCAAATTTTATATTTTTTAGAATTTTTTTACTATTTATTAAGCAATTTTGAAAATCGCTGATCCGATGGTCCAAATTTTTTTTATTGTTTATAGCAAAACAATAATTTTCAAAAATGTTTAATAAGTAGTAAAAAAATCCCAAAAAATGTAAAATTTGGTCTCCAAGCGTATTTCAATATGGATTAAACATCTAACTATTCGGATCGATCATTTGAATTTTCAAAATAAAAATATGACATAGAGTACAAACGCATTTTATTCCATGGCTCACCGTAGCTCATCTCTCTATATATATGTATAAAGAGTGGGGTTAAAATGCACCCTCCTTTTTGTGCTCCAAACGTGCACCCTCCTCTCGTTTCTTCATTTTTAAAATTCAAATAGTTGATTTGAATCTACCAACGTGTTCTACATATTAAAATGTGCTTGGAAACCAGATTTTACATTTTTTGGAAATTTTTTACTATTTTTTCAGAATTTTTAAAAATCATCACTGTGCTGAATTTTTTATTATTGTTAAGTTTAATAAAAAATTCTGAAAAAATAGTAAAAAATTTCCAAAAAATGTAAAATTTGGTCTCCAAGCACATTTTAATATGTAGAACACGGAGGAGAGTTCAAATGCACCCTACAATTTTTCTCAGTTTTTATAGTCCGAATAGTTAATCCGAACCGTTAGATGCGATCTATATATTAAGATGTGCTTGGAGACCAAATTTTATATTTTTTGAAATTTTTTTACTATTTATTAAGCCACTTTGAAAAATCACTGATCCAATGGTTCAGAAAATATAAATCAGCGATTTTCAAAGCGGCTTAATAAATAGTAAAAAATTTCCAAAAAATATAAAATTTGGTCTCCAAGCACATCTTAATATATAGATCGCATCTAACGGTTTGGATTGACTATTCGGACTATAAAAACTAAGAAAAAAAGATTTGAAAGATAGAATGCATTTTGATGCATTTGAACCCTTCTCATGTATATATATGTATATACAAAAAAAACTATATTTCTTTCAAATGAAAAAGCAATGACATCAAATTGTCTTTGACATCTCTATCAAAAAATGAATAAACAAAATAATAGGCAACACAAAATAAAACCTTTTGTGTTTGATTGACATCCTATATATTTTTCAATCTACACAACAACTAATTAAGCAGCTTTAAAAAAAAGATGAAGAAATTAGTGGCCGGCGCCTTTGGGACTCGGTCCAGATGGCAACCTTTCCAAAATCGAAGCCATGACTACGGTTGCCTTCTGATATAATGTCTCATGTTCCGGATTGGCTGGCACCGGTCGAGCCGCTCCGGTGTATTGCGCGCTACTCATCACGGCTACAATGATGAACAAGGCATATAGTATCATCACACTAATCTTCTGATGGTAACTCATGTTGTAAGAGATATAAGGTGTTTAATTTGCAGAGGTTGTGTTGGGTGTGTTTGGAATTTAGATGGTTTGTTCTAATTTAGTGAAGGTTGTGTATATATAGGCACAGTGGAATGCTCTGTTTTCCTTTTACGGTCAACAAGTCGTATGTGAATCTGCTTCCTTAAATTCTTCGTTGGTGACCAGAGAGAAAAGAAGTAAAATATTGAAAAATATTAAGGGTTAGTTGGCATGCTAAATTTCTTGTGGTGGTAATGTTTGAAAAATAAGCAATAAAAACAAATTAGTCATTTTCATTTCTAAAATCCCTTTGAATTTAATAAGAGTAGGGATATGCGGATATGGAAATTAAAATAAAGTCAATTAACCTATAAAATTCCATGCCCTTATCTGAACTGTTTAATTAATATCTGATGGAATATTTTAGATTGAATAAGCTTTTAAGGTTACTTGTCAACAAAATTTACAACATAACAATGTGAGTGAGTCTATGGTACCATGCATATCACGGGTTGGTTCGTGCTACGGCTTAATATTTGAGTTTTCAAAATTCTAATGGTCGATCCGAACCGTTCATCTTGTTCTCCATATTAATATGTGTTTGGAGACCAAATTACATTTTTTTTAAAATTTGTTTACTATTTTTTTAGATATTTAGAAAATCACTTGATCTGAAAATTCTAGACCATCCAAAACAGTGATTTTCAATAAATATAAAAAAAAATAGTAAAATAATTTCAAAAAATGTAAAATTTAGTCTTCAAACACATATTAATATGAGAAGTCGAATAATTTCAAAAAATGTAAAATTTAGTCTTCAAACACATTTTTTTAGATATTTAGGATTTTGAAAAGTCGAATATTGAGCCGTATTACGGGCCAAACCGTAATATGCATAGTACCATAGACTCACTCTAACAATATAATTAATTTCTGTTTAGAGGCCTAATCACATTTGTATTCTTCATTTGACTTGATTGACCCTTTGACTCCTCTAACAATAGTACATACATATCTAGCATGGATGTGTAATCACATACATAATTTCTGTTTAGAGGCCTAATCACATGTCCTTTTATGGCATAATGTTCCTTTTTAAAAAAATAGTGATCTTCAAGAATCACAGATTCCATTAATAATGAAATCATAGAAGTACATAGTGGTGTTAACACATGAGAAAAGCTCTTAGAGATCAAGAGGTCAAGAATGAAAGAAATAGAAAATAGACTTTTATGGTAATAAAAAAAAACGGTAACTTGTACCATATTACCATAAATAGAAAAATAGTACAAACGGTAACTTGGAGATTTTTGTGTATAAATAGAGGTAGGAACTTGTAATAAATATGCTTGATAATTTCAATAGTAATCATCTCCTCATAAATCATAAATTCTACAATACATATTAAAATTGAATTTTTTTTTTAAAATTTTTTTTTACAATTAAGCTCCTCTCGTAAAGTGTTAAATATGTGAACTTACTAGTTAGATCAATTTCACTCTTTGGTTTTAGAGACTTTGATTCATATTCTAGTTGCCACACATTATATATATAACATTTTAGCCCTCAATATAAATTTTCTTAATGAGGGAATAAAGGTAGGGTAAAATATTTCTGTAACTTTTGCCTGTGTGTTTGGTCAGTTTGATTATGTGAAGGAGTGCAGTGCTTATTAATTTGAAAAAATTGATAAAATTCAACTTTACCAAACACATTGTAATAATTTTCCATTAGAAAATTCTACACGCCACTGCAACCGCTACAACCACCACCAGCAGTTCCACCTCCACAAGCGGCGGATGTGCCGTTTTCAGGTTCGTCACCTTTCTTTCTTCTCCGGCTTTGCTGAAATAATTACAACTACCACCACCTTTCCTGCCCGTAGTATGTGACTTTACTTGCTGGTCGAGGTGATCTCTTTGGTAATTCGTGACCATAGTCCACAATTGAAGATTACAATGCCAATTACACAGCATGAAGAGGATCAGGATGGCATGAGCGATGTGGTTGCGTGCAAAATTATCTTCTAACCTATATTTATTGAAGATGCACCCCTTGGTGGCACTTATCAAAAAAGAATGGAAGATTACAATGTCTACATAATTTTTCCCTTAATTAATTGTAATTACTTTCTTTAATTGGTTCAAATGGCTACATTGCCTAACTGTAACCAAAGAATCAGGTCTTAAGCTTATCGATTATTTGGGAATGAATTCAAACCGTTAAAATCAATATATGTGCAAGTGATATGCACATTTACATGTAAAATTTATGATGTGGCGCACTGTCATTAATCAGCGAATTGGGTATATGATTCCAATGACAATTATCATATCTCATATTTTAATCTTATAGTTATTCGCTCATGGATATATATATGGCGGAGTATATATATTTCACAACTCTGGTGTAAATTTATTGTTCGATTGTTTCCATGAGAGATAAAATTTAGTAATTTTGATTACAAAATCTCAATACATACGCAGTCAAATGATAATGAATTAATTGTATAGCATCTGCAATAATTGCAAGAAAAGAACAACAGAGAACCATAAATATATTTCTCGAATTTACTTTATATCCAATGGTCGAAGTTTCAATTTTACATTTTCTAATAGATCCTTGATGAAGCCACAAAAGGGCTGGACTAGTATTACATACTGTAATGAAAAAAAAAAAATGGCCTCCCTTTATAGTCTACTTACTGTTTTCTTCTAATAAAAGAATAAAAAACATGATTCAATATGGATAAATTCATAGAAAAGAAATAAATAAATCAGCAACATCGATCGGCATATTAATGATTATCGCCAGGACTTGGTCCTGACGACAATCTCGCCATAAATAAATTCATTGCTTCCCGCGCCTTCGCATGGAGAGTCTCCCGCACATCCTCCCTTTCGAAAATTTGAGGCCCAGGCCTCGCCGCACCGACATACAACATGCAGTTCATTGAAATAACTACTACAAAAAAGATGACAAGTAGAAAAGATTTCTTCTGAGAAATCATGATTTATTAGCTTTTGTTGTGTTTTCAGGATGGAGATATATGCTAAAAGAACTAATGCCAGTACATATATATAGTGATGAGATATGTGCTACCAGTGTATAAAATTTCTGTTGCATTTAATTGCTATTCTACTCTTTGACCAGTAAGGTAGGAATGGTCAAACGAAAAGAATTTTGGTGGCATTTATTATTTAATAGTTTTAACTAGCAACCTTAAATTCCTTTAGAAATTAAATAAGGAATTGATACATACCAGTTCCGAGGTGACTGACCGCAGTCTTCGAGTTAGACTCAAGTTCATGTGTATGGTATTCAGACTCTAACCTCTAGATATCTTGTACTTGTGTGAAAATGTGAATCTATTTTTGGTCAAGATTTGGGCTTTATATAGGTCGGCTCTTTACTGTCCTATAGTGCACCGATTTGAGGTCCTGACAGCCTGTCTGGTGAACAGACAATATGGAAACAGTTGTAGAGATCACTTCATATGAGTAATCTCAAATTCGGGCCAGGCTTTGTTGAAACGTGCTGCCGATAGCGGCTTTCATGGGCTTTGCCCGGCCCATTTCCTGGGGATCGGCCCAGTGGTTTTTGGTGAGTTGATTAGACTGGTTCAGGAGCCTTTTTCTTACGGGCTCTATCAGGAATAAACAGGAATATTTGCTTGTCATGATTTTTGTTAATGTAGAAACAATTAATTAAACATTTTTCGTTTGATCAGTTGCTGTTCTATATTTTAATCGTTTAATTTCATTATCTTAAAGTATTGTTTATGATATTATTCATTATATGAAAATAATTATATCTTGTTTTTCATGTCCGAATATATCATCAGATCAATGATCAATAAATCAGATCAAACTGATTGATGTTATTCAGGAGGTCTCTGTTTATGTGATCTAATTCATTCATTGAATTTATTATTTTGGTCAAACTTTTCTTTTGGACATGCTGCCTAGCTAGCTAATTATTTCTTTAGCATACTTCCTATCGCATGAATAATGACTTCTTAAAAAAATGACAATTTTTGTCAGTTTTGAATTTAAGTTTTACGTGAATAGATTAAAAAAAAAGTGTGACATTAAAGTTCATAATTTTTTTTGTATATATTAAAAGCATCCAGTCGGTAACAGAATTTTTTTGAAATTGAGAATTTTCTCGGATGCCGTACGTTTATGAAAACGAATTTGATACTAATTTTCCTATTTTGACTTGAATATCATCTTATTCTTGAACTTTCTAAATTCAAGGTTGGCCAAAGATATTGGAACAAAATGGTTGCATGGTTGAAATTCATTACTCTTGAATTTATGGCATGTATTTTAGACTTTTAGTTGAGCTGGGGCATCAAAACTTTAAATGGTTCATGTTTTTTATATCATATTATGTATTTATATTTTTTTATCTTTATTTTTAAAATTCAAACAGTCAATCTGAACCACTCAATATGATTTTCATATTAAAATATACTTGGAAACCAAATTTTATATTTTTTTGAAATTTGTACTATCATGTTAGATAGGTACAAAATCATTGTTTTTGAATGATCTAAAAATAATAATTTCGTACATATTTAAACAAAGAGTAACTTTTTTTAGAAAAAACGAAAAGAAAATTTGATCACCAAATACATTATGAAGATCATATTGAACAGTTTGAATTGAACATTTGAACTTTGAAAACAAAAATAAATAATATAAGTCCCGATAAAAACATAAAATATGTGGGACACTTTAACCATCTCATTTTAGTTCGAAGCATAAAAAGTTAAAAACTATCGAGTAAGGCTACGGTGCTATCGGTTGCATAGAGGACTACAGTGCTACGGCTCAATATTCGAGTTTTCAAAATCCTAATAGTTGATCCAAACCGTTCATCTTATTCTCCATATTAATATGTGTTTGGAGACCAAAATTTATATTTTTTTGGAAATTTTTTACTATTTGTTTATATAGGTAGAAAATCAAATATCTGAATGGTGCAGAATTTTTTAGATCAACTGATTTTCTACCTATCTAAAAAAATAGTAAAAAAATTCAAAAAAATGTAAAATTTGGTCGCCGAACACATATTAATATGGAGAACAAGATTAATGGTTCGGATCGACTGTTAAAATTTTTAAAAACTCCAATATTGAATCATAGCACCGTAGCCCTCTATGAAATCTATAGTAGCGTAGCCTTACTCAAAACTATCCGCAACCAGTCAACAATAGACTAATTATCTTCATAAAATCAAGATGATATATAATAGATTCGTTTATTTGATTCATGGTTGCACAAAATCTTAGTTGCATATCCTTTCCGATTTCAAAGTTTGGTATTTGAAAAAAAAAAGGAAACAAGTCAACAACAGAGAAGCTGGAAAAGCAAGTAGCCCCATATCCTCTGATTCCTCTCTGTTTGAACCGACATTTTTATTAATATCCAACTAAAAATATAAAATTTCAAATCTATTCATAACCCAAAGGTTTTATTAAATATATCCAAACTGCATTCTAATTCTGCAGTTTGAATTAAAAGTTTCAAACCGCAGAATTAGAATGCGGTTTGGAATTCTTTTTTTTAGACCAATTGTAATTTTAAAAAAAAATTAGATATATATTATTTTATTTTATGGTTATTTTTCACCGAAGACTTTAGAAGTTTAATCACCGATAATCCTAAATTAGAGTAGAACTAGGGTGTTCTTAAGTTCACCAAGCCCCTTGGTGAACTCAAGTCTAAAACCCGTCAAATTGGATTCAAATAACGAATCTGAACCGTTGAAACCCGTCTACCTTACGAGTGATGCATCTACATGTAAAAGTTTTAAATATTCGAATTAATTTAGTACAAAGTCAAGAGGTCAAAATTAGAAGGTTAATAAATTAATTTTAATGCATTTATTTTTTGAACGTTTTTTTACCACTTGACTCTATGCAATTTTTATTTTTTTTACATATAGACCCGTCACTCGTAAAGTAGACGAGTTTCAACAGTTCAGATTCATCGTTTTACGGATTTCAACTAATTATTTCTTTGACATACTTCCTATCGCACGAATAATGACTTCTTAAAAAAAAATCTGTTAAAAAAATGACAATTTTTGTCAGTTTTGAATTTAAGTTTTACGTGAATAGATTGAAAATTCGGCTTTAAATATAATTTAGATTATATTTTTCTTTGAAACAAATAAGTGTGACATTAAAGTTTATAATCGCTAATTGTTACGCAGAAATTTAAAAGCATCATTTTTTTAATTTATATATTAATGCTTTAAAAGCATCTAACAGAAACAAAAAAATTGGAATTGAGAGTTTTCTCGGATACCATACGTCTATGAAAACGAACTTCAAACTTTCCTCTTTTGACTTGAATATTCATCTTGAACTTTCTAAATTCAAGGTTTGTGGTTGCATGGTTGAAATTTATTACCCTTGAATTTATGGCATGTATTTTAGTTGAGGAGGGTTCAAAGTTTCAGATAGTTCATATTTTTCATGTCTTATTATATCTTATATTTTTTTCTTATTTTTATTTTTTAAATTCAAACAATCTATTTGAACCACTTAATATAATTTTTATATTAAAATATACTTAGAAACCAAATAGGTACAAAATTATTATTTTTGAATGATCTAAAAACAATAATTTTGTACATATCTAAACAAAGATTCTTTTTAGAAAAAAAGAAAATTTGATCAGTAAACATACTTGGATGACACAGGAATAGCTCTAACACAGAAATAACAGCTATTTCTAGCAAGCCATTTCATGTTTGGATGAAAAAATAGCTATTCTCCACACAAGGAATAACTCGGGCTACCTGCTATTATGCTATTCCTTAAAAATATTGAGTTAGTAGCTATTTCGAAATGTCAGATTAGCAGCTATTTCGAACTATTATTTATTTCATCCAAACCCACCAGTGAAAAGCATAAAAGTTAAAAACTATCCGCAACCTAATTATCTTTATAAAATCAAGATGATATATAATAGATTCGTTTATTTGATTCATGGTTGCATATCCTTTCCGATTTCGAAGTTTGGTATTTTTAAAAAAAAAGGAAACAACAACAGAGAAGCTGGAAAAGCAAGTAGCACCATATCCTCTGTTTGAACCGACATTTTTATTAATATCCAACTTAAAATATAAAATTTCAAATCTATTAATAACCCAAAGGTTTTATTAAATATACTCAAATCGCATTCTACTTATGCGGTTTGGATTAAAAATTCCAAACCATAAAATTAGGATGCGGTTTGGGATTTTTTTTTAGACCAACCGTAATTTTTCAAAAAAATTAGATATATATTATTTTATTTTATGGTTATTTTTCAGACTCTAGAATTTTAATCGTCAATAATCCGAAATTAGAATAGAACTAGAGTGTTCTTTAGTTTACCAAGCTCCTTGATGAACTCAAATCTAAAATCCATAAAATTGGATTTAAATAGCGAATCCGAACCGTTCAAACCCGCATACCTTACGAGTGATGCATCTACATATGAAAATTTTAAACATTCGAATTAATTTAGTATAAAGTCAAGACATCAAATTAGAAGGTTAATAAATTAATTTTAATGCATTTATTGTTTGAACGTTTTTTTACCACTTGACTCTATGCAAAATTAATTTCAAAATTAAATTTTTTTATATGTAGGCACATCGCTCATAAAGTAGACGGGTTTCAACAGTTCAAATTTGTCATTTTAGAGTTGCAATGGGTTTCAACTAATTATTTCTTTGACATACTTCCTTTCGCATGAATAATGACTTCTTAAAAAAAAATCTGTTAAAAAAATGACAATTTTTGTCAGTTTTGAATTTTAAGTTTTACGTGAATAGATTGAAAATTCGGCTTTAAATATAATTTAGATTATATTATTCTTTGAAATAAATAAGTGTGACATTAAAGTTTATAATCGCTAATTGTTGCGCAGAAATTTCAATGCATCATTTTTTTTATATATATATTAAAAGAATACAGTCGGTAACATAATTTTTTTGAAATTGAGAGTTTTCTCGGATGCCGTACGTTTATGAAAACGAACTTGATACTAAATTTCCTCTTTTGACTTGAAAATCATCTTGAACTTTCTAAATTCAAGATTGGCCCAAAGATATTGGAGCAACGGATGCCACTCCGCTGCTTTTCAAATAGGAGAGTAGAATTCTATTATCTCAAATTCAATTTTTAATTTTTTTGTGCACGAATTTCAACACAGATAAATAGTTGGATTTGGAATAATAGAGTTCTGCTCTGCTATTTGAAGAGCAGCGGAGTTCGCTCCTTAGAGCAACACGATTGCATGGTTCAAATTCATTACTCTTCTATTTATGACATGTATTTTAGTTGAGCAGGGTAACTTCTAATGGTTCATGTTTTTTATGTCATATTATGTCTTATATTTTTTTATCTTCATTTTTAAAATTCAAATAGTCACTTTGAAGTTTGAACTACTTGATACAATTTTTATATTAAAATATATTTGAAAATCAAATTTTATATATTTTTTTTAATTTTTTTTACTGTTATATTAGATAGGTACAAAATTATTGTTTTGAATGATCTAAAAACAATAATTTTACACGTCTAAACAAAGATTCTTTTTAGAAAAAAAGAAAAAAAGAAAAGAAAATTTAATAAGTAAAAAAATAATATAGAGATGATATTGAACAATTTGAATGGAATATTTAATTTTAAAAAATAAATAATATAAGTCATGATAAAAACATAAAATATGTAGGACATTAAGCGTCTCATTTTAGTTTGAAGCATAAAAAGTGAAAAAAACTATCCGCAACCAGGCAACAATAGACTAATTATCTTTATAAAATCAAGATAATATATAATAGATTTGTTTATTTGATTCATAGTTGCACAAAATCTTAGTTGCATATCCTTTCCGATTTGGAAGTTTGGTATTTAAAAAAAGGAACCCACAGAGAAGCTGGAAAAACAAGTAGCCTCATATCCTCGAATTCGTAGAATTTTTTTTATAAACCATAATTATTTAATTAAATCAAATTTATACATAAGTTATACTGAGTTTGAGATAAATATTTGCCAATGGTTGTTAGTAATAAATTTCTAGCATCAAATTTAGTGAAATAATGGAAGAAAATTATGTGCATATACATGTTAATATTGAATATATAATGAAAAAAAATACCTGTTGTAATTTATTATAACTCAGAAATTATTGTAACTTGATCTCTATTCATATATAATAACAATAACATCAAGTTTTTATTCAAGCAGAATCAAACACTATTTTAATTGATTGTATACAAGGTTAATTACATGTTACAAACAATTTCATCCATATGTTAAGAGGAACATATTTTATAGTTTACCAAATTGATTAACGTATTGACACATCGACCGATTTACCAAATTTTTCACTTTTTCACTTTTGAGTTAATGAAGAGGATACGCATTCCATATCCTCTCTGTTTGAAGTCGTAAAATATTCCCACCGTCCCAAATTGACTGGAGAAAATTGCTGTTCCCCCTGCGCAAGCTTAGACCAAGCTCACTTCAAAGCAACCAAAACGTCTCTGTTTTGATATTTGAATCCTTCAAAGTCTCGTACTTTATGCATGCATCGCAACGGAGTCGTGTACTCGTGCTCGAAGAAAACCACCTGCGTTTTACATGAGGCAAATTAAACTGTGGATGAAATTTTGTTTGGCGCAGAAATTGACTGAAGACGGACATGGCAACTCACAATAATAGACTAGGGTTTCAACCTTACTACCCTCTCCGACGCGAATCCATATCCTCTGAGGTAACAGAATATTTCTGTTTGATCACGGCCGTCCGATGGGGTAGAACGCAAGGGGACGCTTTAATAGTCGTGCGGATTATGATTTGACGGTTCAGATCCAAACAGAAATATTCTGTTACCTTAGGTGATACGAATTCCTCCGAAGCGCCGTCACTCCTCCATCCTTTAACCCAGCTGTTATTTCGTTTCTTCGTCGTTTTTGTTATTTTGTTCCTTCCTCTCTTTTCCTTGAAGATCAGACATGATCTTCTATCAATGTGAGTGCATATCCTCTGAGATATCTCAACTTTTGCGTGACCGACATGTCCGGTGCCTAATCGGGAGTGATGTCAATATTATGTGTGCTTTGAGATTCGTGCAGAACGTATTTAAACAGTTGGGATTTTCCATAAAGTCGCGCAAAGCTTGAGATATCTCAGAGGATACGAATTCGGGGCAGGCGAGGACGAAGAAGTATCCTCTTCAATATGGGTCCGGATCCGCTAAAGTAATACAATCTTTGAGTTTTGGATGTGAACCGTCTGATTCGAATCCGTCGTTCAAGATTGCTTCGCGATTCGAATTCATCTCTCGAGATGTGTGCCTCCACTTTTGATAGATTATCTTGAATTCAAATCGGACGGTCCAGATTTAAAACCCAAAAATTGAGTTACTTCACCTGATCTGAACTCCTCCAATATGTGCAAAAGATTCCCTTCACTTTACAGTTTGAGATTTGTTGTCATCCGCTTTGAGATTCGTGCAAAGTTAAAAGAACGGTCCGGATCCATTTATTAAAAAAAAAATTCCCTTTTACGGTATGTGAATTGACAGCAACAAGATACGACCTTTTTTTTTCACCTAATGAAAAGATATGCACTCTTCAAGTCTTTGCAAGAAAAACAATTTTAAATTATTCGAGCGTAATATCAACTCAATTATTTTAAGAAAGATTTAATTGCAACCTTTGAAGTTTTATTTTGTCAGTGTTTTGCTGAGTTAAAATTTAAGATCTCTTGAAAGATGTATATGGCTTTTGTATTTATTTTCTTTTCTAATATAATATCGTGCGAAATTTGAGCCCAAAAATAATTTAGACTTTAATGGTCTTAACTTAAAAAACGTAATGAGGTATATACCTTTACCTTAATCTGCTCATCTGTAAAAACACAATAAGTACTGAAGAAAGATATCGAAATACAGTGGAGAATAACGGGCCTGGACAACTTTGCTCCTCTCTGAATTTTGTTTTGGCCCACTCTGGAAAGCCCAAAAAAACTTCGCTGCTGAAGTCTTGTTAAAAAGAAAATTGTAACAGGCCAGTCCCCTTTGAATCCACTCTCTTATTATCACTCTCCGAAGCTCAATTAAAGAAAAAAAAAAAAAAAAATCAAAGCAGCTCTCTGACTCTTATCTCTCTCTCTCTCTGAAGCCCAGTTAAAGAAAAAAAATTAAAGCTGTTCTGACTCTCAGCTCTCTCTCTCTCTGAGATAACAGCAAAGTTAGATAGAAATCAACATATATCAGATATGACTAAACAAGCAAATTTACTTTCCTTTTCCGTTTTCACGTTACTTGACAAAAGTAAGACATATAGAGTAGAAGATTGTAAATTCTAAAATTCCATTATGAAGTAACCCACTTTGAATCCTATGATAGGACCTTTTATTTTATAAAACAAATTGATGGAGAGATGAATATTTTAAATTTACAAACCAAAAACCCAATAAGCTATTTGAACCCAGTTAGTTAATGGATTAAATCCGATTCTTGTCCCCCCTGACCGAAATCCTAGATCCGCCCGTCTGAGATAAGGTTGAATAAAGATCTAACAAAGACTGAACATTTTAATATTGACGAAACTCTTATTAGTATGAAAAAAATTAGCAAATAAAGACTGCTAACATTCAAAATTTATAGCAAATTCATAACAAACATGTTGGTAAAGATCGCATTAACAATATTTAGCCCAAGGTGAAAAATATTACAAGATTTTCTACAACTATTTATTACTATACATAATGCCATAATCAAACATAAAATCAGTTAACAGCAAAAAGGAGAGGCTTTGTTTTTTTTTTTTTTTTTGAAGGTTAAGGAGAGCCTTTGTTAATGACACATCGAGGCTCTTGCTCATTCAATGACACAAAATCATTTAAAATTGGAAAACATTGAAACTTAGTAATCTCTTGCTTTTCTTCTTAGCTCATTCAACTCATTCTCAATATCGACATCTCTGAAACTGCTAACAGGTGTTCTACCAGGCGGCAATTCTCCTTTCTACAGAAAAAAACAATTAAGTATATCTACGCATGAGACAATATTCCTAACTGTGAGAGTTAGATGCATATAAATCGGATACATATATACAAAGTTATTTTTCTTATTTTGGAAGGAAAAAATTATTTTGTTTGAAACTTAAAAAAGAAGTATGTAGTATTTTTGTTAGATATTATATGGAATATTGAAAATAATGAATTTCACTTAGCTTATAGGGACCTGCAACAAAAAAAAATGAATTCACTAAAATGTATGTGCACAATAATTTCTGTAAAAATTCCCATATTTTAGAAAGCTATGATGTTTGCTTTATTAATTATTTAAAGGTTTTTTTTTTAACCTTGGCAGGAGCTGCCAAGTATAATTATTTAAAAGGTTACTGTTATTTTATTAGATAAAATGATTTAATTAGAAAAAAATAATTATGTTATGTGCTTTCTGGTGAAAAATCGTATGTCATACAACCCTGTATACAATATTAAAAAAATTCAAATATTTTAACCAAATGGATTAAAAGATTGGGCATGCATGTGTAGAGTGCTGATAAATTTTAAACTAAATATTGATTGGCATGAATCGTCATCGATCAAGATTTGGCTATTGATTGGATCTGATCTACTCTAGTGCATAGTCAAGCACCAAGGCTCAACAGTACCAGTAAACACTTATTTTCGATTTCTATGTTAAATAGTTAACAGTCATGATTCAGTTAAATTGTTAAAAAAAAGTGAGAGAAAGATCCAACCAGCAATAGGTTTTGGCCCAGAATATACAGGGAACATATTGAGACCAGAACTGATCACTGTTGTATTGCGCAAGGACATATCAAAATATTTTGCAAAAAAAGGCTAGAAAATGAACATTTTCCCAAGTGATTCTTTCAAGCAAAAAGGAACTGGGAGGTATAATCAATGGAATAACTTTGCCCATGAGCACAAGTTAAATATTGTAGAACAGACTGGGATTAGATTTAAATGGAGAAAGAAATATCCCGGTCTATACAGGGAGTCAGGGACCATGGTGAGACCAGATCTAATCACTGTTTGTATTAGGCAACGGCATGCTAATCAAATTTACAAAGAAGGCTACAAAATGAACATTTGCCCATGTAGTTCTCTCAAGCAAAGGGAAGCTGGGAGTACTTTGGCCATCAAGATAAGTTATTTATTACGGAACAAACTGGGATTAGACTTAATGTGATGGAAAAAAAAATAAAGGACCAGGAAATATATGACAAAGCACAGATCATACCAATGAAGGTCCTGATAATTCTTTTTTAAGGCTGGCGAGATCATCATCCACTGACGAGGTCTCAAGCATTGCAAACTGCAGACGTAACACATTGTTTAAGAATTATAAATACAAGTGTTCACATAGGAGAATAATAAGAAATAAGTAACTAATATAATCTTCAAATTTGAAAACTGACCTTGCCCTCCAGGTCATCAGTGGTTAACTGATTCAAAGCCTCAGCTTGTGACTCCATTGTCATAACTGCAAGGTAAAAAATGTACGCCGTTATCTTTTAGCTATCAGTTTGTTTTAAGACTTTCTTTATATCCTCTTTTTATCACGTAGTAAATTCCATTCTTTTATCCGTAGGGGAATAATCACATGAAAAGAATTCAACCTTTTTCTTCCATCTTCTCAAATGCAGAAAGAGCACTGCTGGTATTGACATTTCCTAGCATTTCACTCACTTTGGTTGCCGTCCTTAATTTTTTTTTAGAAAAAAAGAACATTTAGATCTGGTATGAGGACAAGAAAATGAAACAGAAAATTAAAAAATATATATGTATTGGTACTTGGCAGACTGAGCGCGGGCCTTAAGAGTATCCTTCTTCTGCTTTGCTTCTGCTATTTTGCTCTCCAAGAGCTGGAAAACAAGTTTGTAAAGAAACATTTTACCAATGTCACTTATATTAACACCTATTGGTGTTCAATTAGGTCTAATCGGAGTATGAATGGTTTAACTTGGCACATATAAGCAAAAGTACTAATTATAAAACTGTAAAAAATAAAGAGAGAGCTAGCTAACCTTAGTGTTTGATACAAGATTATCAACAACAGATTTCTGCTGATCAAGCTGCGTCTTCAAAGCACTTGCATTATCCTAAGAAAAATGAGAAATGAGTCCCTAAAGTTAATTATGTTATAAACAACAGCATAGATAACATTTTATACACTATAATACAATATAATGGAATAAATGGTAGTTCAAGAAGCACTATTCACAAGAGTCACAAGAGAGAAGAGACAATATAACCACTCCCCCCACCCCAAAAAATAAAGGAAAAACATGCACACGACCAAAGAATCAGGCAGCACTACTTTAACATGTGAACTAATTGTAAGAGATGACTAAATACACTAAAATTTTCCATTTTTCAGTTGTTGCATTTTCTATGTCAATTGGGGAAATTAACAAAAAATTAGATTGAAGTAAACAAATGTTCTTAAAAGTATCATCCATCGTATAAAATATACAGGATGCACATGCATTGCGAAAGGGTAAGTTTGGGGTGTGTTTTTGTTCTAACAATAACAAAGAAGAAGGTTCAGGTGTTTAATTGATACTAACAAAGTTAGTCAAATGTCAGTCCAGGGGGCCTAGTTACCAAATCTATAAATCTATTATTCCCCCCATATAATTTTATTGTATGCTGTTTTCTCTTTTTTCTTTTGGGAGAGATGGGCTGTGGAGGGGGCTGTGTTATTCTACAGTAATAAACCACAGCAACTACATTTGAATTTTATATGTACTCACAGCATATGATTTGCGCCTTTTAAGAGCCTCACGAGCCAGATCCTCATCACCTTTCTGAAGAGCAAGCTGTGCCCTTTTGTACCTATAATTTAAAAAATACACATGTAAGAAAAGAAATATAAGACCAATATAAACTGAATAGACCAGTATCAGTCAATCATAATGTATAAAGGTGGAATTACCAGTCATTTGAAGCCTGTTCAGCAGCTTTGTATTTGTTCTCCAGTCTCTTTTGAGATGCCAACACCTTCACCACAAAGCAACAAAAAAAAAGAATTAAAACATTAAGAAACATGGCAAATTACACAAATTCCCCCTTTGTGTGACCCTCAATTACCATTTTGATCCCTACAAACACAAAAGACAATTCATCGCCATCGCCTGTTTTTTATTTGTACTACTATGAACAGCACTACCATATTTTGATTAAATTGACTACAAAGATGTGCTATGAGAAAAATATGATACAAAAGAAAGTTAGGGGCTGAAAATAGTTACCTGAAAATCCAAATGTCAAATTTGGATAGTTTGGACCATTTCATATAATATTATTACTGACTACAGACTTAGTATATATTAAACCGAGACAATTCACACTCTTTAAGCAGATTGGTTGTGTTTGTAAGTGTGTATCTTGAAGCACACCTGTGCTGTTGCTTGGCGCATCTTTATCAAGTCATCATTCATCTCCAAGACAGCTTGATCCAAAATCTTCTCTGGATCTTCAAAAGTACTTACGAGCGCATTTGCATAGGACTAGACAACAGAAATAAAGTTAATTTCCAATTAAGAACACACATAAAGTGAGATCTAACAAATGACACAGATATCAAACAATGCTATACTGAAATCTGAATTACTTACCTTGACTACTCTAGCTAGCCTATCAAATAAGTTCATACGAATAGAATTGCATCTCAATCTGTTGACATTTCCCCTCTGTGCTGGTACAGCTTTCAATGAAACCGCTGTACAAAGAGAAAATTAATTATAAAAAAAAATGACGAAATTTAGCAGTTAATCCTCAGAAACAAATTCCATTATTACATTCTCTCATCTGTCAAAATTGCTGCTCAATTTATCTCTTCCTCTCTAGTTCAGCAATTTAAAAACTACAACTAGATTTTCACGGCCAAATTGCACTTAAAATGTTAAAATAATTGAGAAAAAAAAAAACCGTCGCCAAAGAAGGACGCCCTCTTCACAATCGGGAGAGCAACATAAGTTCTTCGTGAGTAGGTTCGCAGAGGTGGCGCGAAGCTTAAACTTGTAGGAGGGGCCTTCAACGCCATTAGAGAGAGCACTTCCAAGGAAGAAACGATAGATGTCCGAAAATATGGTCCTTTCTAGGTCCCGCAGTGGATTGGAAGGGAGGGAGAAATCGGTGCTTGGAGAAGATGGGACCGGAACTCTTGTGGCTAGGGGTTTGTAGTGGATCGGGTTGGATCAAGGCCTTTTTGAAACCGCATTATGTCTGCCCGATCCGATCCGTGTTATGAGCCCAAAATTTAATCCTGGTCCAGAAGATAAGTTTTATGGATTTTAGTTCCGGCAATAAAAGGCCCAATATGGGATAATATCATTTCTTCGTGAAGATTCGAGCAAGATATTACTTTAATGCAAAATTTTGTACACAATAAAGTGATCATGTATGGGAATTACAAGAGAAGATCGACCTAACTTGATACTCTTACGGGATTTATTTTTTTTAAATAGAACTCTTTTTAACTCTTTTAACGGAACAAGCATCTTATACAGGATTTTTATAAAAATAGTCTCCACCGATTTTTAGAATCAGTGTAGCAAAAAAATTATTCTCTCCACCTATTCCTAGAATCGGGTGCAAAAATGGCTCCCGATCTCTAGAATCGGTGAAGAAAATGATTTTCTTGTTACACTGATAAGGTGCTTGTTTCGTTAGAAATCGGTGGAAAATGGATTTCTTGCTACACCGATTTTAGGGATCAGTAAAGGTTATTTTTATAAAAATTCAGCATAAGGTGCTTGTTCCGCTAAAAGGATTAAAAAGAGTTATATTTAAAAAAAAAAATCCCCTTACAGCAGTGGTGATGAAGGACACTAATATGTGCTGTCAATGTCATTAAGCCGTCTCCCTAGTTGTGGGATGAAATTTAATAACTTCCTTTGAAATATTAAATTTCAGTTGTTTTTGAGATTTTAATAATAAATATTGTTAACGATAGATAACTTTTGTTATTCATAATGAAAATCATGTTTTGGTGCATTACACGAGCATTAAGATGCTGGCCTTTTAATTTTCAATATTCACCCGTGTTTATAAACGAACAGTATTTTAGGTAATTTACAATTTAATAGAGATTTTAATACCTATTTAATTATAATAATTTCATTGACTTGGTTAACATAACATGGTCCGGTAGGCGTGTAAACAGAGCATATTTGGAGAGGATAATGCTATTACTATATCCATATCCGTTTTCAATGAGTAAATTTTATAATTATAATTTACCCAAATTGGTAAAAATTTACTGAAGTTTTTAAGTTCGCAAAGTGGCAATTATGCATGACTAATTGTTTATTGTTTCAGAGAACCAATCCATTATCCTAAATAGCTTAAATGATTTCCCTACCAAATAAATGTACAAATTTTCTGAAATTCTTAGGCCCAAAGTCCTTGGACTTAAACAAATCTGTATGCTCTTTGGGAATTATGCAAGTGTGAAATATGCAGAATGTTCTTCATTACTTATCAAAACAAAATTAAAAATGCACTGGAATGTTTATGGAAGAAATCAGAGATTAATTCAGAAATTCACTTGACTGAAATCATTCGGTCCGAATAAGTAAATGAAATTGGGTGACGGATTGGATCCATTATTGTTCGGATTCATATCCGATTCATTTTTTTTATGTTTTTGGTTTTGATTAACACCGAGACTTGTAAAATCCGCATATCAATTTAATTTTATTTTAAATTTTGGATCCGAATATATATGGATATCCGCTCCATTTATACTTTCAGAAAATTATCCGTTATGTTTATACTCTCAAAAAATTATTTGTGTCCATATCCGAGTTATTTCTCCATATACAAAAAATATCTGAATCTGTGTTTGAGATTATCCGTATCCGTTTAATCTGAATTGAAAGCGGATATTTATTGGATAATACGGATCCGTTTACACCTCTACAGTGGTCCTGTCATTCATATTTTAACGTTGCATTAATTAATAATTGCATTGGAAGAACCGTTACAGTTTTATTTCATTGGAAGAACCGTTACAATTTTAATAATTGCCCCATAAATTAGTTGACCAATTTACCCATAGTTAGTCTCTGTTTTGGTACGAATCTCCTGTTTTTGTTTTATGTGGGTAGAAAATTTCTGCCCCTAAATAATAGTTTTTTAAAATGTAATTATTTTTTCCTCTTAAATTTAAACAGCAAACCAACACATTGTTAATACATTGCTCGATTAAACGTGATGTGTCATAGATATGTCGGCCCCACTCTCTCTCACTATTTTTGATACTAACATTTTTTTTTTTTATATCAGTGTTCAAATCACAGTATACTTGTCATGTTATGTATTTACTCTACTATAAGTTAGAGTAATAAAAAGAGTCGAGAAAATAAAACATGTTATCAACTATACAAGTATACATCAACTATTATTATTTATACAAAATAATAAATTATATGATATTCTCTCTTTACCTCTTGTTGCTATAAAAGGATAATTACATTACCTTTTTCTTACTTGATCATAATTTCGGGCCTGAGACGCCAATTTTTACCTAGTGGGCCTTGATCCGACCCGATCCACTACACGGCCTTAATTACTTTTATCTTTTTTTGTCCCTTAATTACATATAAATTTAATTACAACTTAGACGGATTCAAATCTGCTCCTTTTTTTAAATTGTTCAAAATCGATCACACGGCCTTAATTACTTTTATCTTTTACATCAAATGTAATTAAAACAAATGTAATATATTAAAACAAATCAAATATAATTAAAGCCGTGTCATCGATTTTGAACAGGTTCAAATGAAAGAATAGGAAAGTGCTCATTTTCTCAATAAAAGGAGCATATTTGAATCCAACTTAGACAGCTCCATGCCTCAATCAAGGACCAAAACCAAACTGTAAACATATGCAGAATGAGAGAAACATCAGAGATGTCTCTCCCTATAACAATTATATACCAAGAGAAATTTAACTATGTGCATACAAAAAGAAATGTACATGCAAGACTAGTTCATTGCTTGTCAATTGCATCAAATATGTTAGTTGCTTGAAAATAACAAATAACTTAATAAATTATAACCAAGGTTCTAAATAGCGTTTATCGCGTCATAGCGGGAAGCCGAAAAAAAAAGCTATAGCGAATAGCGTCGCTATAGCGAAAGCTATGCCACATAGCGTTTTTTTATTTTTATAAAAATTATATCATATATTTGTACTAAATATCAATATTATCTAAGTTTCATATAATAATAAATAACATCAAATTGATTAAAAAATTATAGTATTCAACTATTCATATTGAACCAATACAAAGTCCAAATTGCGACTCAAAATATCCATAGTATTACTAATATCATAAACTATCGATCTTTTTCTATTCAAAATATATTCAGCATCATGACATAATCTATCTTTTTTCTATTTAAATTTCAAAATAACCTAGACATCATGGCATAATTAATTATCTTAATCTATTCAAAATATTCAAACTACCATATAGTAAGTATCATTTTGTTACTTCAAGAAATATCTTAATATATTTAATTTGAGCCTTTATTTAAAGCCCATATAAATTAAAAAAAAAAAAACAGCTCATGTTGCATAGCGCGCTGTAGCTTCCTTATTTGATCTCATTTAATAATTAATAATTTTTTTATCAAAATAATAATTAATAATTTTATATAAAGCTTAGTATGTCAATTATAAAAAAAAATCACGGTTAAAATCCAATCTGAGCCTTTATTTAAAGCCCATATAAATTGAAAAGAAAAGAAAAACAGCATGTTGCATAGCGAGCGCTATTTGCGCTACACGCTATGCGCTATAGGGGACCGCTATTACCGCTATAGCGTCTGTAGCTCCAATAGCGTGTTTTAATTGTATAGCTTAGCGTTTAGGGTCCAAAAACGCTATAGCGCGCTATTTAGAACACTGATTATAACTGAAGAGACTGGAATAATAGAACCTAGACGTTTTCATAATCAATTAATACATAAAAAAAGAAATAGAAATTAAGTCTATGTTCTCACCTGAAAATAGTTTCAAAAGTTAATTTGACTATTGTTAACAACAAATTAAATGTCAGTTTGAAAAATTAAGGAGGTAAATAGAATGAATAGTTAAGTCACATGACTAAAAATAGAGAATGGTTTTGTGCTTGTCACCTATAAGATACTATCCTGACAAGCACTTCAACCTCAATCAAATTATTAATCATACAACATAATTGTTTAACATATCACACAACACACATAATTAACCATGGCAGCAACAACCCCTACTCTCCTCCTTGTCCTTCTCGTTTCTCTCCTCTCGATATCTACCACCAAAAGCGTAGCTACCTTCATCAATCCCCTTCACATCCCATCATGCACCGATCATCCCACCTTTTTGAAATGTGCTCATGATATTCAGTCTGCTATTATTAGTGCTACAGGTTCTGTTAACATTGGTTCAGGGGCTCAAAAAATTTCTCTTCTGCTAGACTCGATCGATGTCACAAAGGTTAGTTACACAAATGTTCTTCATTTTCTCTCAAGCAATCATATCAAATCCAATCTTATCAACTCGCTCTACTCAGCCTTCAATGCTGCAATTCATGAGATCAAATGTGCATCTAAGGTATCTTTCAAATACATAATGTTCATTAAGTTGTTTTTGGTTTATTCGTGTGAATTCATGTTATTGATTATTATTGTTCATTTTTATTCCAATTTAGTATTTATTCTTGTTTTATATATACATGTAGGATTGTAAAAGTTCGATAAGCTAAACCTCGGATAAAAGCTAACCATTTCACAAATTAAAATTAATGTCACCATAAAGGGCCATAGTATTTCATTAGAATTTTAGATTTGACAAATGTAAGCATAATTCATTTAATTAGTTTTAAACTTGACATTCTACATGATGAGGGTACAAGCTTTTTTTTTTTGTATTCTCATATCAACTAACATTAAGAACATAACATTTTCTTTTATTTCTATTATGACACAATTAGACTTTGTATGGGAAGACAACGCTATCATCATCAGAGCTCCTCGAGGTACAGAGTTTTCTAAAATTTGCAAATCAAAATGTGGAAAAGTGCATTGCGAGTTTGGAGCATCCAAAGAACAATATCAACTTGTCACTGCAATCCTTGATTGATCAATCCAAAAACCTCACTGCGTTATCACTTAAGATATTTGAAAAATTGAGTGGCAAAGTCTCTGCAGGATCTAAGCATCATTAATTGATTTGATAGGCCATATTATAAGGTTGATATTGCCTATTTACTCCATGTTTATGTGAAATCATTGTATAATGTGAGTTAAAAAATGTTAAATCTTGATGTGGGACAATTTCAATCTTACTATCTTTAACTATGTGCATTCTCTCTTTTTATGTAATATGCTGAATTAATTGGTATACAATCCTTTTTGTCATATGTGTATTTTTTAAATAAAGCAGGGATTACTTTGACAAATTATTTATTTTGACTATCTTGATAATTTACAAAAATGAAGTTTAAATTAAAATATGATGTCATGATGCACATATCATGTGTAGGAAAATTTTAAATGATAAGATTGTGATCAATGTTTTACCGTAAATCAAGTGACTTAAAATTTCAACAGTATGAATTTATAATTGTTGATGCATCATCAAATGATGCACAAATTGCATAAATATTTGATTGTTATGTTTTCTCTGTGTCCAATAGCACACATATAAATTTACTTTTAATTAAAAAATCATTTATTTTTAGTAGATTCGATAAATTCCGGAACATGTGAGTATATGACATAAAATAAGCTATATACATGGAATTACAGACACATTATTTACAGAAATATGATGGACACTGCCAATTTTAAGCTAGAATCCTACTTCACAGCGTCTCTATTTTGATTTTGAATCCTAATAATGTCAGCATCCTACCTAACTTTATAAAATGTGTATTTACAATTTCATGTATTTAAAACCCTTATTTTTCCTAAAAGAAATTCTCATGTATTTAATTAATTTCTTTTTTATGCCATAAAAAAGTTTTGGCAATAAATTTGTAGGCAAAGCGTTTGTTTACTACAATTTTGATTTGCTTGGAAAAATAATTACACCAACTGCGAGACCGTCAGACAACACTTGTTGGTAGCGAGGCATTGGTCCCTTCTGTGTTTTAATATAAATATATCATGATCATAATAGATATATATAATTACTACATTGCAACAGAGATATATCACAAGAAAAAAAATACAAAATGATATATTTATATAAAGAAAATGAACAAATAATATGCCTTAAATGATATTTATACGTACATAATAATATATTAGTAATATTAAATAGCATATAAATGACATTTTTTTTTATCTTTTTGACATATTTACATAAAAAATCTCATATTGAATGACAAATAACTTTTTTTAAATGATATAAAACAAATAGAAAGAAATGAAGACATAACCAATCAATTATCAATCAATTCAAATATTCCTTATATAACATTCACAAAACAGAAAGAAGTCAGTACCAATAAAAAAGATGATACAATATGCATGTGATGAGTATGTAACTAAATAAATTTAGACTTCTATATATAAAAAAATAAAAAAAAATGTATAAAATTATAATATCTGATCGGATGATTGATATTTAATCCGAAATTTTATCTTTTAATCAAAGCTATTGACAATTATTTTTAATTATTACCTGATAAGATAACGGATAAGGAATAGTGTTTATCTGTATTTTATCTAAGTAAACTCAAGATTAAGCGTTTGGATGACACAGAAATAATTGCTATTCCTGGCGAGCTATTCTCAACACAGCATGTTTGGATGAAAAAAAACTCTATTCTCAACAAAGGAATAGCTCGGGTTAGCTGCTATTCCGCTATTCCTATGAAATATTGGATTAGCAACTATTCCGAACCCAAAAATAGCTGCTATTCTGAGTTATTCCTTGATTCATCCAAACGCACCGTACCAGAAATAACTAATAAGGCTCTGATGTCCACCTAACAACACAAATATATCATTATTTAAATCTGAACCGCACCGTATAAAAACATCACTGACTAATGTTACAACCTTTGTATTTTGTTAATAGGAAATAAATTATTTTAGGAAGAAAATAAAAATATTATTTGAGTTCTTCCAGCAGAAAAACGAGTTCTATGTGCTAACAAAAGCAGCACAAGAGTTTACAAGAGAAAAAAAGGAAAATAAAAAAGGGTAGATTTAAAATTATACAGAATCAAAACTAAATCCGAAATTAGATACTGTTCGAAAGCTCTTGCATAAGACTTAACTTTTCTGGTGCCAAAAATGCTTTCTATTCGTCTCAAATGGTAAAGGACGACTCACCAGCCTTCATCTGCCATTTCTTTAGGGAGGAGAGAGGAGTGACCACATTATTCAACTTATGTCTACTTCACTAATTATAATTTTCGACGGGAGCGAAGAAGAGGAAAAAAGGAGGGAAATCAAACACAAATAAACATCATTCCTCTAGTCTCTATCTCGATTTGAAGGACTTTCCCTTTCCCTCCTTGCTCCATCCTTCCTTTTTCCTTTAATTTAAATTATTTTTCAGGAGCATAGCCTTAGCCTAGCAGTGTAAAACGTTGGGTTGCCTGTTGGCCCGTATAAACCAGTATACCGAAGACAAACCATTATATCAATTTTGAATCTCCTCTCTTTTATATGTATGATTTCATCTACTTGCAATTACATACAGTTCATTCAATGTTTGGAAGGCTAAGACTTCAGAGTTTCTCTCATATGCAAGCTTTTGAAGCTTTTAGCTGTCTGTACTCGGTCAACAGAAAAATAAAATACAACAGAGAAAAAGGATAACGAAAATTGTAAACAGTTGATAACATTGATAAAAACATCTCTACGTTACATCTCCAGATCGAGAAAAAAAAAAAAAAAAAAAAAAAAGCGCTCCAGCTACGAGTTCAACCAACCCCAAAAAAAAATCCATTTCCATCACAAGAAAAGGGAGTGCAATCAACGGAGCCAATTCTCTTCTCAAGTTAACACTGGCTTTGGAATTGGCCTGACGGCACCTTGCACCCGACTAAATGCCATCGTAATTCTCTCCCTCAGCCCTTGATTCTCACACTCTACCTCACCACTTTTTACATCCAATCGTGCAACATCAGCATCAACAGTTATTACCAGTCTTCCATCCTCCCCGTATTTCACACCTCCAAAAAGTGATACCATCAAGGAATGAACCACTTTCTGAGCCATTCTCTCCATCTCTTCATGTGTTTTTTCCTCAATTGGTGTCATCTTCGGCCCCTCTCTGTCTATATTCAAAATCATTGCAACAATTGAGTCTGATACCATATCGCTGATTGGGTCCGATGACCATTGCATCATCACATAAGTGTCTGATTCATGCTGTATGGTTACTCTCTCATGCACAATTAAGGTTGGCACCTCAGCCTCTTCCACTGGAAGGCTTTCCACACTCTCATAAATCTGTTTCAACCTATATTTGATTACCTCAAATGCACCGGAATAAGGTATAGTGATTCGTTGTGTTATATTTGCAGTACATAACTGAGAGAAAACACGTAAATCATCAGGTGCCATGATCTGGTATGTAAAACCCTTCTTAACAAGCAACCCACTAACCGCTTCTCCTGTCTCGGGTACCTTCTCAGCCAACCTACCAATAGTTTTTGCCATTTTTTCAGAAGTGAAGTACATCGAAACTGACTCACAATTCTTTGGTGTATAAAGCTTTGTGTTTGTATCAGAAAATTGACTCACAAGCTTCTGCTTCAACCTCCCCATCTCATTCGCTTCACCATGCACCAAAACAATATGAGGTGGCATCAGCTCCTTCAAAAACCCACTTGTCTGTGCGTAATCTGCATGCGCAGAGAAAGAAATATAATGCACCTGCATGTTCAAAGGCGCGACAAGGCCATTCATGAGTGTCACCTCCTTTGGCTCGTTTATTATGGTCTTTGCTAAGGTTCCCTCAACAACGTACCCAGGTATGACACATGCATTTTTCTTCTCAGAGCACCATTTATCAAACAGCTGCCTCGACAAACCACTCTGCAACCCACTAGGACTCGCCATGACAACAGAGGGCCCCACATCATCAAAGTTCTCAATACTCTTCAGGGGAGAGATGTGCTTGAAGTCAAAAGGGTTCGAGTTTGCAAACTGGGTCCTTATCCTGTCATTCATCGCATTAATATATGTCTGGTATACTGCCATGCACCTCTTTGCCAATGGCGATGCATAATAAATCGGTATGTTATGAAGCTCTGGGTGGTTTTCCCAGTACTCATCCAAAATGAGCAATAATTCTTGCGCTCGGCCGAGGGCAAAAGCAGGAATTAAGACACGGCCGCCCTGGGAGATGGTGGAGTGGATGATGTCAGTAAAGCGCTTTTCACGGATAAGGCGGGGCTGGTGGAGCTGCACGCCATAGGTGGACTCAATGATGCAGATGTCGGGGGTGAACTGGGGGAGCTCAGCAGCACGGAGGTGGCGATCCTCCTCACGGGAATAATCGCCCGTGTAGAGCACACGGACACCGGCAATGTCAACCATAAACATCGCTGCACCTAGCACATGGCCTGCTGTGTAGCACCAGAAGCGGATGCCATTTACCTCAAGTGTCTGGTGGAAGTCTATCACCTATGTGCCAGGAACCACAAAATTAAAGAAATTCCAAGTTCTTATCTTATAAAGGCAATTGTTTACCATACAGCTGCTGGAGGGGGGGGGGGGGGGGGGGGGGGTGTACAATGGTTGGTTATTTTTGTGACTCTGTATAATGACACAGCAAAAGAACTATTTGTGCAACTCTTTTACTCCGAAAGATACCCAGTGCAATCCTTGGTGCTTTAGAGGGGTAATTTCAGTATATTGTAAGAACCAGGAAATAAAGCTTCGAGTGCCATCCTTGGTACTTTAGATGGAAACTTGTGTGTTATTGTAAAAGATTCAGGAGATGGGTGATATAGGTGACATGACATGTGCTATATCTCAAGGACGGAAGTAAAATGTTGCCCCAAAGTGCTTCCCAAGGACTTAACTAAAGACTAAAAATAAGACACGTAAGATAGTTAAGGGTGTATGGGTCTCATTCACATTTTGGACATATTGCAGAGGCATGCACTAAATTTTTTTCAATATATAATATTATTACAGGATCAATTAAAAGAAATC
The DNA here is from genome assembly GCA_033356055.1 of Carex pumila. NCBI lineage: Eukaryota > Viridiplantae > Streptophyta > Magnoliopsida > Poales > Cyperaceae > Carex > Carex pumila. The sequence continues at coordinate 286,336 of JARJHM010000175.1, read as the reverse complement.
AGTACAACAAGACAAATTTAAAATAAAAAAATAACCCAACAAAATGTATGTTTATATAACTTACCTCAATTTTATCCATGGAACGAATAATGTCATTCTCATCATACAGCATATCTTCAACAGATACTTTGCTCACTTTGACATAATCTGACAAGAGGAGCCTATAGATAGCTTTTGTTGAATGGGTCATGAAAACTCGGCCTCTGAAGTTAGTCTGTCAATCAATTAGAAATTTGGAATGAAAGTAAGCTCCAAAAGAGACAAGACTGAAGCTAAAAAAACTAGTATCCATAAAGTTAGCATAATTGTTCACAAATGTACCAGTAAAATGAAGGACTCGGATGAAACTAAGGTGAAATCAAAATATACTTTGACCGAACATGGCAGCTAGGTAACCAAGTACAGGTCGATAGTATTTAAAATCACATAAGAAACAGCAAATCATACCTTCTCTAGAAAGTATGGCAGTGAGGCAGCATGATCCAAGTGAAAGCTACAAGAAACCACCTCAAGTCAAAACCTAGAAAATACAATAGTAATAGTGCAGGAAAAAAATGAGCAAGGAGAAGTACATACTGAGTAATCAGAAGCACATCAATGGTTGAAGGATCTATCTCATCAAAGTAAGGTAAAGCTGCAACTCCTGAGTATGCTGGGTGTATTCCACAGTCAAACTGCCAACAACAAAGAATTAAATGATACTCACCAGTCATTACACTCTTACATTGCAACCTTTTACAATCCGGTGCTGCTCAAAATTACTCTTCGATTTTGGTTAGCTTTCTTTTTCCAATTGATTCATTACTGTGCTTTTTATAGTTTTGATTATTTAAACTAAGGTTCCAATCAACAGTCACAAGGTTAAACTTACTCCACAACAACCCCCCCCCCCCCCCCCCCAACACACACACACACATAGAGCTAGGGGTGTTCATTGGGTCCGGTTTTATCGGTTTTGAACCAAACCGAATTGGTTTGGATTAAACGGTTCGGTTTTTTCGGTTTAATGGTTCGGTTTGTTTTTTACAACCGAATTATAACTTCGGCTCGGTTCGGTTTGAAAATTCGACTGAACTTTTATATATTATGAATTTGGTCCGGACCGCCCCGATTTATTTCTTAATCAATTGCTTTAAATACTTTGATTTATTTATTAATATCCCAATTTAATTCTTAATAACCCGGTTTATTTCTTAATATACTTCGGTTTATAATAAGTCAATTGCTTTAAACAAAAAACATTAATATATTTTGGTTTGAACTGAACAAACTGAAATAAAACTTCCGTTTGGTTCGGTTGCAATGCTAAATAGGTTCGGTTCGGTTCGGTTCTTAAAACCGAATTATAACTTTGGTTTGCCTAATTCGGTTCGGTTTCAACCGAACCGATGAACACCCTCCCAGCCACAACAACACACACACACACACACAAAACAAAAACAAAAACAAAAAAAAAAAACAAAAAAGAAGAAGAAGAAAGCTAAAAGGAAAGTATGAGGTTACCAGGACGGTTTTGCCCTTGAAGGACATGTGCATGCAGGAGCGGCCGACCTCATTTCCGGCGCCCAAAGGAGTTAAAACAAGCTGATCGCCTTCTCTAGTGACCGGCGTCGCAGTTGGATTAGGATTCGGTATCATACTCTGTCCCCCAGTCATAAACGACGCCATTCTCGCCTACAGATTTAACTTCACTACGCAGCTCGAGTGTTTCTTCACAGAGGAAGGGGTTTGTTTGTTCTATTTTAGGGGTTTCGGGAGGTGTTCTCATCTTATCACCTAAAGTAACTCAAATTTTGAGTTTAGATTTCAACCGTCAATCTTTTCTGGCACGAATAATGAAGAACTCTGTGCATTCCATCAGACCCAAATTATGATCCAACGGTTCTGTTGAAGTCTTCAGTCATCAACTGGCAAGCCTGAGAAGGCGAGAATAGAACGCTGGCGAATTTGTTCGGGGAAAGTGGGTCAGAAACGGGTCCGGATCCCCTAAAGTAATCCAAAATTTGGGTTTTGGATCAGGGCCGTCTGATTCGAATCTGTCGCTTGAGATTACTTCGGAATTCGGATAAGTTACTTGGGATGTGTGCGCTCCACTTCGGATGGATTATCACCGATTAGAATCGGACGGTCCGGATCCAAAACCCAAAAGTTGGGTTACTTCACTGGATCATGATTCAGGTAAAGCGTTCCTACGGGCGTTTTGGATGCAAGAAAACTCAGATAAAATGGGCCGCTGGACTTGTGTCGTTTGGAGTTTGGTTCTCGGCCCAATATTGTTGAAATGGGCTATGAGAAGATCTCTAGAAATTATAACAAGAGTAGTTCTAGCGTTAAATTTTTACTCCATTTGTGATTTACAACAATAATATTCAATTTAAAATTCTAAAATTGTAGCTTCATTATAGTTTTAATGAGCTATGAGAAATTCTCTGGAATTTTTAATAATAGTTTAGGGTTAGATTTTTACTTCATTTGATATTTAAAAAAATAATATTCAATATTCAATATAAAACTATAGAATCATAGTTTTCATTGTTTAACATTGCGTATGTAAATTTTAACTAATTTTAAAATAATTTTGTTTTCTGCAAGCAATTTAAATTTTTAAGGTTTCAAATTTAACATTTTGATGATGGATAACCAATCAAATTTTAAATCGACTCGGAATTTATACACATAAATTATGCATGAAACATCTGAATTTTATTTATTTGTTTATATAATATTTTTTATTAAATAAACATCTGAATTTAAAAATCTGAACATGAAATAAAATTTCAAACAAAAGTACACTAAAAAAATACTGTACAAATCAGGTAAACGGATCAAAAGGTACTATTGATACCCCTACTTAAGCCGTTCCTGAAAAAATGCTGATTTTTTTTTGCAAGTTAAGACCGTAGGAAAAAAAGAAAAGAAAAAAGGAACAATTGTTATTCCTCGGGTCTTTGAAACCAAATCCTCTGCCCTCCGGGGGGCAGGAATTTCCTGCCCTCAGAGTCTCTGCGGGTGGGACCGGTTACTGTTTTAAGGGTTTAACTATTGTTACTGTTTTTAAATGGGTCCCACTCGCAGAGACTCTGGGGTCAGAAGATTCGGTCTCCGGGTCTTTGGTGTTTGGATTTAAGAACATTTAATATTTGCTTTGTGGAGGCCACGCGCCTAGAAATAGTAATTAAGTTTACTAGACTTTACAGTAAGGTCGTGATTTGATCTTTGACTGATTAGTTGTTGTGTTAAACCGTGGGCTGGACTAGACACGGTGGTTTAAGGCACTCAAATCTGCTCATCCTATTCTTCAATTCAAACTATTCAAAATTGATCACACGACTTCAATTACATCTGATTCGTTTTAATAGATTATATTGATATAAAAGAAAAAAGTAATTGAAGCCATCTATTCGATTTTGAATGATCCAAATAAAAAATAGAAGAGTGCTCATTTTCTTAAGAAAAGTAACAGATTTGATTCCGTGGTTTAAGGAAGCATTAAATTTGGAGTAAGGCTACGGTGCTACGACTCAATATTCGAGTTTTCAAAATTCTAACAGTCAATTCAAACTGTTCATCTTATTCTCCATATTAATATGTGTTTGGAGATCAAATTTTACATTTTTTCGGAATTTTTTTTACTATTTTTTAAGATAGGTAGAAAATCACTTGATCTAAAAAATTATGCACCATTCAGATATTTGAATATTATAGTTTATTTCTTAATACTCCGGCTTATTTCTTAATGTACTTCGGTTTATTATAAATCAATTGTTTTAAATAAAAAATTAATATATTTCGATTTGAACCAAACAAACTGAAAAAAAAAACGAAATAAAATTTTGGTTCGGTTTAGTTGCAATGATAAATCAGTTCGGTTCGCTTTTATTTTTAAAACCAAATTATAACTTTGGTTTGCCTAGTTCAGTTCCGTTTCAAACGAACCAAACCGATGAACACCCCTGTGTATAGCGTACTTTAGTTCTTATTATGGATTTATATCTTCATTTTCAAAGTTTAAATAGTCAATTCAAACTGTTTATCGTGATCCCCATATCATAATGTGCCAAAATTATTTTTTTAGAATTTTTTTACCATTTTTTAGAATCTGTTTACTTGAATAATTTTAATATAGCATATTTTATTGCAACACAACCTATATATACAACTTAACCAAAAGTAAAATAAAAAGAATAGCAAAATCTTTTCTCCGTTTAACCCGTCGGTGAAGGGTGAACCCACCTTGACCATCTTATGCTTGGAGGTAGAGTATTTATACTCGGGCGGGTACGGGTACCCCGGGTATACCCATCTCGGGTACGGGTATAACTCAGGTACGGGTATACTCGAGTACAAGAGTATTCAGGTACGGGTATGGCGGGTATAATTTTCAAAATCCATACCCTACCCGAGTTATACCCTTACCCGTGTACCCTAGACGGATAAGACAGGTACGTGTACGGGTAGGGCGGGTAGGGTATTTTTATTTATTTTTATTTTTTTACTGTTTTTTTGTTGGTTTTTTTTTTTTGATGTTTTTTTTGCTAGTTTGGGGGGAAAAAAAATCAGAATTTTTGAATTTTAAAATGGATGAACAGTAATATGGGTACGGGTAAACTCGGGTAGGGTATGGTCGGATATTGATCCAAAATAATGGGTCCGGTCCGGGTTTTTTTTCATACCCACGTACCCGAATACCCGACCAATACCCGACCTCGGGCACGGGTACCTCAGGCGACGGGTACGGGCGGCTATACCCAACACGGGTTTTTACCAAACACTACTTGGAGGCAAATAAAGGAGCCGAGGCAAAGTAATTGCAGGGTAAATGTATAAGAGTTAATGCTGGATTTGATGACAGAGAATGTGCATTTAGTAGTATTCTTTTTTTGTTAAAAAACGAGACGTGCCTTTAAATCTAACCGTTAAAAATGTAAGGACAATAAAAAAAAAGTGCACTTATGGCCTGAAGCCCCGAACCAGGCATTTTCAATTGTTCAGTTTCTACTATTTTATATCTAATCTGACAGATCACAAATTCAGATCTATAATCTAATTTTTGGGTTTTAAATCGGGACTATTCGATTCAAATCCGCTATAATTCATTCAAAGTGGAGCGCACACAACTCAAGCAACGAATCTGAATTCCGAGATGATCTCGAGTGACGGATTCAAATCAAACGGTCTCAATCCAAAACCCAAAAGTTGAGTTGCTTTAAGGGATCCGGACCTGTTACTATACCCTTGACCATTTGATCCAAGGTCCGACATTTTCAATTTTTTAGTTTCCATTATTTAAAAAAACCAGTAGGATGTTTTTTTTTTTTTTACAATACCTTAAACGACAGTGGTGCTCTCAAAAGATTAAAAAATTGAAAAAATTTACAGGAGAAATGATTAGATTCTATGTTGTAGCAATATGATTGTAAAATTATCTTTAACTATGTCCAAAAATATCTTACATTTGATATTGTTTTTCGGGTTCCTTAAATTTTCTTTTTTATAACTTGCCTTCTTTCTTTCATTTTTATTTTTATCCTAACTATAATTTTTGCATATTCCCAATTTCAATCGCACAATAAAAAGGGTGGTAAGAAGATGAATTCTTCTTATAGCACTCGCCACCATAGTGATTTGAAAATAATTTAGGTATAATTAAGGAATAATTTAGGTATAATTCGGAAATAATTCGGAATTATTCAGACCAGAGATCTTAGTCCTGCAAGATAGCAAAAAAACAAAAAATAAAAAAATGTTATGGGAAAAATTCGGATAAAAATAGCGAATAATTCAGAAAATTCGGAAAAATTTCATAAAATTCGTGAATTATTTAGGTTTAATTCGGTCAAAGTTCGGTCAACCGAATAATTCGACGTTCAGTTCGACATCATCAAAAAAATGAATTATTCGGATATAATTTCTGAATCTTGTGACTATGCTCACCACTAGCTAGTTAGCTGCTAATTAAATATTTAATAAATTTAATTTAGAAGAGAGCGTAAATGTCTTTTTTTTTTCTCTCTTTTTTTGTTTTTCTACATTGCTACATTTATAGAACTTTAATAACGTAAAATTCAAGTCTCAAATTTTGAAATTTAACTGATATATTTTCTAAGTGAAGATTATGACACCATGGCAAAAAAAAAAAAAAAAAAATAGTTATTTATGATTAGTTTTTGGGCATGCACAATAACTCAATATAATATTCTCAAAAAAAGAAAAATACATGTATGATACAAAAAATGTGCATAATTTGCATTTTCACCAAGGATTAGGCGAAAACCAAAGTACTCCATCTAGATTTGCATCAACATCAAGCGAGAAGTATTCTACAGACCAATTGATTAAATTACAGACAGCTACATAAAGATTGCCATTGATGATATGGGGGAAGTAAATACAGTTTCCTTTGATCCCAGGATACAAAGATGATTCAACAGATATAGATCCCTTCTGTCCAAGAAATAAGGTTTTGTTACCAACATCTTCAATCTTTTGCCATTCACACTCTTTGCCAAATAATACCTCATTATACTTAAAATACCTACTTGTTAACTTGAAAATCTCAAAGTGAGGAATGCCATCCAAGTGCTTATTCACCATTGCATGTGTTACTAGCAACAACTCGCCTGAAGATTCCACTAGAAATTTTCTAGAGAATATGCGTCGTGGATCCCCAAAGGTGCGCCACACTAAAACGAATTTCATATCAATGGTAGTCTTCATCATTGTAATTCTATAAAGATCGGAGTTTGTATCCATTGCATAAAAAATGCCATTATGATTTATGAGAGTCACAATTCCTAGAGAATGTGTGTGGATGTTCCATTTGTCATCTCCGACTTTGCAAAAACATATATTGTTATGATTGCAAGCAAACATCACGATCCAATCGTATTTATTACCTAGAGGGTATGAGGAAACTACATTCTTTATACGAGCGAGAGATAATGATAATAAAGGAAACGATGGTAAGCGTACTTCTTCACCTGTAAGTGGTTTTATCAAGACGATTTCATGAGTAATATAGTCAATCACAAACAACCAACCTCTACATGAACCCATAATCCATTTGTTTTTTGTTTTTGACAAATCAATTTCAATCGAAATCTTCACCCTCTTCTCATTGGAGAGATTAAACAGGCTGTGAATCTTGCTATCCATTGCATTGTATTGTACTAGTAGTAGTGGCAAAGGTTTTCCTTTCGGTAAATAATGCGATATGGGAATTTTGGAAGGAAGGCAGTGAATGTTATTCTTGAAAACAGAGCGCCATGAGGTGCAAACAGCACTGAAGCTTAGAAAATCCATGTGGCTATCTAGTTTTTCAGCAAATATTTCTATAAGATGCTCTGGAAGTTTGGACCAACAATCCATGGAGATATGTGCTGGAAGAAGAAATATTGAGAAAATAGCTAGGGTTCAACTAATGAATTTTCGATCAAAAATAGTAATTAATTACAGGTGTGGTACCATTATTTGAACTTGTAGTTTCCAATGAAGTTGGTGGATATTTAATATTTTAAAGAGAGGGTTCAAATTTCCTTATATTTTTTGTATCTTCATCATGCCTCTATTTTTGAAAGTTTTAATAATTCAAAATCTAAAACTTAAAGAGTCAAAATAAAACCGTTGGATATGATTTATATCATTGTATCTATACACATGTAAAAAATTATGGCATTTCAACTTTATTTTGGTTGTCATCAAGGGCTTATAAAAAATATACTAATGTGGATATTTCAGAGACATTCATTTTTCAACTTATTAATTCACATAAAAGCAAAATTAAAATGTCATAATTTTTTATGAACACATAGAAAAAATAACATAGATCACATTCAACGGTTTTATTTTGACTTTTAAGCTATAGATTTTGAACTATTAAAGTTTTAAAAAATAAAAGTATGATGAAAACACAAAAAATGGAGGTATTTGAATCTCATCTATTTCAAAACAAAAACAACAAAAAGGCGTAGAAACATTAGTATCTAATTAAATTCAATGAAAATAAATAACTTGCGAGAATATTTTTACTTGGCTGGATCTTGATTCCTGTCGTGAAGTGCCTTTCTCGTCAAAATGGCGAATGTTTGGTTCTTGTTTTAATTTTTATTTTGGTTGAAAGAGAACTTATTATTTGCTAGAAAAAGAAAAAGTGCGGCATCTATAGCTCTTATTTAGCCTTTTCCTTCCTTTTCCTATTTAAAACTTTTCTTTAATTCCATACCTATTCACTATTTTTAGAATATTTTTTCCTATTTCTTCCTTCATTCTTCATGCTTCCGCCGTAAATTTTAATTTTGTGAAGGGACTAATTAAATATATTTGTAAAGAGGTATAGATACACAGGGGCTGATGCAGAATTTTCAGCAAGGTAAGACAAAATATTATCAAATTGGGTTTAAATAACTAATTGAATTCAAACCCATTAGATAATCGGTTAAAAAACATAATACTTTTATATTGAATCTACCAATTAATTATGATTCTAAAACCTAATAATTTAATATTACCATTTACTAATCATTCTTTATATTAAAAAGTAGGAAAATTTTTATAAAAAATAATTACTCCAAAATTAATGATAAGGCCAAATCTTACCCAAAAAAAATAATCCACTATTTTAATTAATATAAAAAATTGACTAATTAAAAGAAGTCACAAAAAAGTTTTCATATTTATTAGTATTTTTTTTAATAAACAACTTACTGTAATAATGTATTAATGAGATATTAAAGAAAGAAGGAATTCATGAGGCCCGAGTTATAACATAGGTGTAATGTAATAATAGTACATTAATGATATATTAAAGAATGGGGGAATTCATGAGGCCCACGGCCCACTAAGAAATTTAGTAACACTTGAATCATCTTTTTCCTCTGAGTCACAGGTAGGGGTGCAAACGGATCGGATACTGATCGGATAGTGCTCAATCCATATCTGTATTCGTATTTTTTTTCGGATATGGATACAGATCAGATAGTAATCGGATATAAATACGGATCGGATATTAAACGGATACAGATACGGATTGGATATTTTCGGATACGAATACAGATGCGGATATAATTCAGATTTCTAATTCAAAATATATATCTAATTAACTTGTTACACCATTACAAAATATATATCTAATTAACTAAAATTCACCAACATAAATATAACTTTAATTAAAAATACCAACACAAAAGATCATCTTTAAAGATATTCTAATACAAAAGATAAATAGACAAAAAAAAATTCTCTCAAATCTTAACATATCTGGATATCCGAAAAATTAAAATATCCGGATCCGGATAATTATCCTTATCCGTATCTGATTCCGAAACTCAACCTGTATCCGTATCGGAATCTGCATAAAAAAATCCATATCCGTATCCGAATATCCGAATCCGCAAAAAATCGGATACGGATCTGGATTCAGACGGGTAATATCTGACCCGTTTGCACCCCTAGTCACAGGCATCTTTCTTTTTAAATTCTCCCTAGTTCAACCGGCCATGAAAAAAAAAAAAGGCAAAATTCATCCAATATGAGAGAAAATCGTCTTTAAATATTGAATTATTTGGCTCACATCTAGATTCAGAATAGAACAATGTTATTTTTCAGGGTAGGACAAAGGCTCAAAATTCAGTATTTATAAATTGATTTTGAATTTTCAGAGTAGAGCAACTGCCCTACTCTGTAATGAACTGGATCCACCCCTATAGGTACATCTAGTGAGCCTTTTGATTGTTCTCTAGCAAATCTTGATCGTTTGATTAAACACAGTATTATACCATTTGTTTTGTTCTCTTTCTCACTAAATTAAGAACAACTTAATTATTAGTAAAATAAATTATTAAATTCCAAATTAATTTTATTATTACCATGGGAGATTTGCACCATTGGAATAACTTTATTATTTAACAATTAGGAAATGAAATTATCTTGTAAGAGGGTAAGCATGAAATTTGCTAAAATAACACAACATAAATCTAATCAAAAATGCAAAACACAAAAGTCCTAAATTTATGATAGTTCGCCTTTGGAATAAAATTTCAATAACTATACATGTAATTTTATGGGTACGTAAATCGCATAATATTACAAATATTTTAACTCTGTTTATACACATAAATAGTGCCATAACACACATCCGAAATTTTACTAATTTGTTTTAAACAAGATGTCATGGATGACCAATTTTTTTCTCCAAGAACAAGATGGGAAATGAATAGCTGAGTAAAATGTCTATGCAAAAAAAAAAAAAAAAAAAAAACGCTTGATGAAAAAAAGAAAGAAAATAAATAAAATTATGTAGAAGACTAGAAGTTCAGATCCTCAATCAGGATTCGTATTCGTTTGTGTCAATTACTTAATTCTACGTTTAATTCTCAGAAATAGATGTCTTAAAAGCTGAACACGAAATAAAATTTTGGACAAAAGTACACTAAAAAAAATAAAACTCAAACTGTGCTAAAAAAAACTGATATTTGAATTCGAGGCTGGTAAAAAATCGAATTTTTGTTTTATCACTCTAATAAATTAAAATTAATTGATTACCATCCTTCAAGTCATATTTTAAAATCTACCACCTACGCAGACTGGAGACGTGCACGGATCACAATCGGTTGTATGCATTCCACTAGTGGAATCTTAAATCCGAATAAATGGGTAGTAATAATTTAATTCTGATTTATTTTGGGAAAAAAACAATGTTATTCCTCGGGTCGTTAATTGTTAATTGATGTTAGGATTGAAGAACATTGAATATTGCTTTGTGGAGGCCACGCGCCTAGAAATAGTAGTTTACTTTTACTAGACTTTATAGTAAGGTCGTGATTTGATCTTTGACTGATTGGTGGTGGTGTTAAACCGTGGGCTGGACTAGACACAGACAGGCTGGTTTGTTTCTATTATAAAGATGTAAGGAAGCATTAAATTTGAAGATTCTTTCATCAGTGCTTTGACCGACATTTTTATTTATATCAATTTTTTTAATATATTTTATTTAAAATAATTAATTTTTTGAGTTTTTATTAAAAAATACTCAAGTTACGTGATTTTCTTGCAACTTGGGTATTTTTTTTATTTTTTCTTTTTTCTTTTTTTTTTAACCAATGAAATGTGAAAAGATCTTTTCATTGTGTATTTAAAAATGGATATTAAAAATACACACGTAGACACGCGGCATGTCGGCAGATATTTTCGTTGGTTTAATTTAAAGATATATATATAAAATTTTATTTTATGATTATTTTTCTTCTAATATCTTAAAAATTTTAAATTAATTTTTATCACAAAGAAGTCCAATTAGATATACTTTATTTATTTTATAGTTATTTTTCATCAAAGACTCTGAAAGTTTAATCGCCGATAACTCTTAAATTAATTTTTATCACAAAGAAGTTCATTTAGATATATTCTCGTATATTCCCGTTTGATTGTGTGTGATAATAAGTTTTATAAATCATGTATGCTAGTTTTATTTGTGGTTGGACATAAATTCAATATATTTTTATATATGTTTTTTCTTCTTACTTATTTGAAATTGATTAATTCTTTTGTTATTTGCAAGGTTTTAAATAACGATTATCGCGTAATAGTGGAAAGGCTAAAAAAGTAGCTATTGCGAATAGCGTACCTATAACGAAAGCTATCGTACATAGCTTTTTTTGTTAAAAAAATATATTTTATATTAATTATTAACATTATATAAAGTCTCATAAATCAATAAGTAACACAAAATTAATTCAGGAATTGCAATATTCATATTGAACCAGAACAAAAATTCAAATTACTATTCATAATATCTCTAATAATATCATAAACTATATATCTTTTTGCATTAAAAAAAACCTAAACATTATGGTATAAATTATATATTTTTTCTATTAAAAAACATAGATATCATGGAATAAACTATTTATCTTTTTCTATTTAAAAGTAAAATTAATTTGGACATTGAAAAAATTGATCTTTAAAATTAATTTTTAGTTTGGGCATTTATATAAAGCCTATGTAGTATAACGTGTGCTATAGCGCGTAGCGTGTAGCGCAAATAGCGGACTGCTATTACTGCTATAGTGGTCATAGCTGAAATAACGCACTTTTATCCCATAGCGTAGTGTTCAAGGTCTGAAAATACCTATGTTACTCGGATACGTTGACTTAGGCACCGTACCCGTATCGGATACCGATACGCGTCCTATACGACCACAATACGTATCCGATACGCCAGCTGGCGTATCGGATGACATGGCATATCTCTAAACTGCTAGATACGGTCACGATACGCGTTGACTCATATCTGATACGTCTGTTTTAGCGAGATACGGGCGGGATACGTGCCTGTGATCCGCGAACCCGCGAGCCGCGCCCGTGGACCAGTCCAGCCGTGTGAACCGTGCCCATGGACACCAGCCCGAGCGTGTGGACCGCGCCAATGGACCAGAGCAGATTTTTTTTTTTCTCTCCAAGCTGGGTTTGAATTTGGGACCTCCCAAGTGTGAGTCAAAAGACTTAACCACTACACTAGAGCATTACATGTGACAAGATCTAGTCAATATAATATTTATCTTAAACTTTCATGAAGTCTATATTTTTCTACAAATTTGATTTAAGTTATAATTATATAAATACAATATATAAATTAATTAAAAATAATATATATAATAGACGTATCGTATCTTATATTTTTCAAAATTACCGTATCGCCGTACTCGTATCGTATCCGATACGATACCCGTATCCGTATCCATGCAACATACGAAAATACTATAGCATCGCTATTGCATTGCTATAGCGCGCTATTTAGAACATTGGTTATTTATATACTATATATTTTTCTTACTTACTAATGTATTTTTTTTCAATTAGTACAATGTGTCCATTATGAAACTAAGTTATTATCATAAACTAAATTTAGTAATTTTATGGTGGAATGTTTCATTTTCTTTCAAATAATATATTATTAGTATTTGAAAAGCTTAATTCTTGAATTTATTTTTTCATTAAATAAATGTGTTACTTATACATGTAAAATACTTATGCGTTAAGAAAAAAATAAGAGTAGTATCATGTTATAATAATAGAACTAAGTTAAATTAAGTTTATGTCATAAGTTTAATGAGTTTAAATAAATTATTTTTAATAAATTATGATATATATACATAAATTTAATAAAAAAAAACATTAAATTGTCTGCATAATTCCGATTAATCGCTTGGCGGTACCCTGTCCGTCCAATGACCGCATACTGTTGATAGATACGAGGTTGGGTAAACATGCACGTTCATCTGCATGGAGTTGCTCAGTAAGGTTCGATCTCCCATTTGCAAAAAGTTTGAAAATGCACCATATATGAATCAAAAGAAATAGATGAAACATGCAAGTTGCTTTCTTTAATTGTTCTTTTTCATTAAAATATGACATGTTGAGGTATTCTATGATCATTTCCGATTCCTCAATCTTTTATTTTTAGGAGCAGTTATAAGCTTTATTGTGCCATATTCATTTTTAGAAGATATTGACCCCTTCACCGGATTCCACTATTCATTTCAAATTATTCGTTTAATTTTTTGATGGATCATCAACTTGTAATTTTCTGAATCCCCTGAGCAGTCTGAGGTTGACCACATTCTTATTACATTATGTGTGTAGAGAGATGAGATGAGATGTGACTGAGATTCGTTCCTCAATCTTAGCTAGAGATTGATGAGTGAGAGGAGCATAGACCAACGCAAAAACATGGGAGCTAGAGACGGGGAGAGCGATGTGGGAGTAAACAGGAGATATGGAGGAAGGGTCAGGGGTGTCAATAGATACGATACGGGTAGGGTGGAAGCCTTTTTATATCCATACCTGTTAAGAATTACCTTACCAGTCCATATTTACTCTTACCCATTAATAATTGACTTTACTCTATCCTATCCTTACCTGTTAAAATTATCAGGTAACGAAACGGTAGCGGGTGGATAACGAATAATACTAGTATAATAATTATTTTTATTATATTTTACAAATAGAACATCAAAACTCATTTATTTTGCAAATATGCAATGACATTATTAATAAAAAATAAAAATAAATGTGCAATCAATTTCAACTAAATTGTATTTTTTATAAAACAAGATAATTCAAAAATAAGAATATATTTTCTGATAAATTCAATTATTTAATTAAAGAACAAGACATGCAAATGAAAGTAATATGTTTAATATTTTTCTTATAACAAAAACAAAACACTAAATAACAAAATTACTCACTAATTATTGCTCAAACATTATCATATTATTATATTTTATATAATTACCGGGTAACAAGTACAAAATAGCATTTATCTGTACCCTTACCCATTTAGCTAACAAAAAAAAAATCATTATCCATACCTATATCTAATAAGTTAACAAAAAAAAAAAATCTTATCCATACCTGCCTTATCAAATACGATACGGAACAGATAAACGGTTAAAATGGTATAATAAGGAAAGTAGGACCCAGATGTGTATTTTGTCAATAATTTTGAGTGGATGATATTTTGTTTGAAGTTTCTGTGGAGACTGGAGAGGACTGAGGAGTTTTCCATTTATTATTGCCTTGTGGTGGCCACACGCGCCCACGCGCCTAGAAACACAAATTAAGTTTACTAGACTTTATAGTACAAGTCGTGATTTGATCTCTGACTAATTGGTGGTTGTGTTAAAGTGTTAAACCGTGGGCTAGCTGGACTAGAGTCACTAGACACAGACAGGGTGGTTTCTTTCTATAACAAATTTGAATATTCTGTCATCAGATCAGTATAGTATAGTGCTTTGATGTCTCTTTCATCTGAAATTATTGTTGCAGATATATATATGCTCCGTATGGACCGTATCAATTATCAAGGCGCGAGCTGTATATATTGTTTTCATGACAAGGTTCATTTTTCAAAAAATCTTGGAATATAATTAATTATATATATAAACGCTTTGATTATTAAGTTCAATTTATTGCCTTCTCAAGGAACTTGGGCTCACACTAAGTTGTATTATAAAAATATTATATAATAAAGCAAGTATTTAATTAGAACTTCTTGCAAAGAAAATATATATATGCCATTAATTAATACCGAGTGTGCCGACCACACGCATGATCGATTTTTTCAACATTCTTTAAAACTCATTTTGCAAAGATATATATATATATATATATCTTCAAAATTACTGATCTAGCTAGCTTCGCTTCAAAGGAATAAAGAAATAAAGCTAAGTTAACAACTTAATCATGCATGCACCTAGAACTCTAGAAGGCGAGAAGACTAGTATAGGAATAAGTCTCTATCTCTAAATCTAGAAGGCGAGTCATTTAACAATAAATATATACAAGTTGCATGCGAATAGTTTTATGAGCACTTCACATGTCATTGCTTAACTTTTCTTTGTATCTAGAGCACTAGTCATAACCAATAAAGCAATATATATATATATATTCTAATCCTGGTTGAGAGTGCAAAGCATCTAATATATAGCAGGTAACAAACACATCTGCTGTGATGAGTCACACCGAAATTAATGTGGATCCAGCTTCCAGCATCTTTATTTTTGTTATATATTGCTTAACACCCCCTGACTGTATGTAAATCCATCCCTGACTTCACACATCATTGCTTAAGTTTTCTTTGTATTTAGAGCCATAACTGATAAAGCAATATATAACAATAGAGTAAAACTAGGGTATTCTTAACTTCACCAAGCTCCTTTGTGAACTCAACTCTAAAACCTATCAGATTGGCTTCAAACGATAAATCCAAACGTTGAAATCTTTCTACCTTACAAGTAATGCATCTACATGAAAAAATTTTAAAATTTTAAATTAATTTTGTAAAGAGTCAAGTGGTCAATAGACATTCAAAAAATGAATGCATTAAAATTAATTTATAAACCTTATAATTTTGACAACTTGACTCTATACAAAATTAATTCAAAATTTTAAAATTTTCACATATAGATGCATCACTTGTAAGGTAGAAGGATTTCAACGGCTTGGATTCGTCATCTGAAGCCAATCCGATAGGTTTTAAAGTTGAGTTCACAAAGGAGCTTGGTGAACTTAAGAATACGTGCTATAGCGTAATAGACAATAGATTTTAGAATTGAGTTCACATGTACATTTTCATATAGAGATCATGTTGAACAGATTATATTGATCGTTTGAATTTAAAAATGAAAATATTGAGTCATGGTACGGGCCAATACATGCTATGCATAGTATCATAGCCTCACTTATATTTTTATGTGCATGTAAAAAATGATATAGATCAACTTTAATAGTTGTATTTAATTATATTCATCCACAAGAAAAAAAAAATTTATGATCATAAAATATTATTTTTTTTCTTATATTATACACCTTAATTATTGTTTTTTTTACTCAAGTTCCCTATATTTTCTTATATATAAATGGCCACCGATTTTCATTTCAAACCATCAAAGCTAGCCTATGATTCAACTTGTCTCTAGATAAAACTGATCAAAACATAAAACATGGAAATTTGAAGGATTATAGGCTAATTAATTCTAGCTGCAATGGCTAATATTCCTTTCTATGCCGTGTGGATGTCACACAAAATATTCAAGGTCAAAATAGTTGATATGGTCTTACAAAGCACCTCATACATTAAATTAATGCAAACAATTGTTAAATTGCAACCATAACCATAATCAAAATAAAATAGCCAGCTTGTCCAACCACTTCATCTCGATAGTTGATTATAATATATCTAGTAAAACAATAAGAGCCTTATTTAATAGCCTAAATATATACAACCTTTACTTCATCATTTATCACCTTCCCCAGTAATATATATCTTTTCTGAGAACCTTCATATGCTTCATCATTCATCACCTTCCCTAGTAATATATATCTTTTCTTAGAACCTTCATATGCTTCTATAAAAAACAACAACTATTATTTAGAAAGCAATAGTTCAAAAGTGTCTTCCCTTCTAATTCTCTAGAAAGACTTCCTCAGGAGTTTAAATATATATATACATATTCTTTCCACCACAGAATCATTAAAGAGCTTTAGAGAGAGATATACTGATAAAGTGGGAGATGGACAGAGAAACAAATTCTTGTTTATTTGTGCTCCTTATTGGAGTTCTTTTGAGTTTTTCTCCTCCTTATGTGATTTCACAATCAGACTCTTGTAGTTCGGCTCTTGCTGTCAGTGATTTAATTCCATTTAACACCAGTTCTTTGAATTGCACCAATGCATGGAGCTCACAAAGTTTCATCCTTAGGGTAAATTAATTTTTATGTTCTTAAATCTTGATAATTTCTTTTTCCCTATTTTACCTTGAAGGTTTATGTAAAATCAATATGGCTAGTATGGGAATTGTAACCAGATATAATTAGTACCAGAGTACCAGTATACAGCAATACCAGCATTCAACCATTCAGTACAATAGGTGATCTTCTTTGTTTTTTCATTCTCTCTGTCTTTTTTCTTTTTCTTTTTCTTTTTTTCTTTTTTCTTTTCCTTTTTCCTTTTGAGTGATTGAGGATCTAGGATCTAGGTTCTTTTGGTTATCTAAAATTCAAATGAGGATTTGAAATTTTTTAATTCCAGTCCAAATAATAAAAACACAGAGAAACTTAAGTCTCAAGAGATAATGAGTTGATTAGCTGAACAACTGACACAAAAGATTCGTCTTTCATTCCATCAATTTGATGTTAAAAAACCTAAGGATCTAACCTGTCAACACTTTCCTTAGTATGGCGAGAATGGCGCAAACACATGGAGCTTTGTCTTATCAGCTCCTGACAGAGGGACCTACATCGCAATCGGCTTCTCCTCTAATGGTAAAATGGACGGGAGCAGTGCCATGGCTGGTTGGATTTCATCCAATGGTGGGACCGGGGTAGTGAAACAATATTACCTCGGTGGATATAGCTCGGACAGCTGCCCACCTGACCAAGGCAGCCTTCCTCTGGTGGCGAATACATCGTTAATTGTTTCACAATCATCCCAGCTTTATCTTGCTTTCCAGTTGAATACTCAAATGCCTCAGTGGTCGCATTTGATTTACGCGGTTGGACCATCGGGCAGCTTGCCTTCAAATAATTATCTACCAGAGCATTCTAGCAAGGCATCGGCTTCTGTCGACTATTCAGCAGGTACGTCCTGGAAAATGTGTTGTTCATATTTAAATTTGCTAGTTACACATTGTATAATAGAAGCAAACCTCAATTTCAAATATCAGTGCCCCAATTGACTAGTTAATCAATCTTTCTTTCTTCTAGCTTGCTAGTAGAGCAACCAGGTGGTTAACATCATATATACATGTTCAATAATCAAAATAGGTATATTTTAGTCAGGGGCAGAGCCAGACTTTCTAACTATGGGGGTCATTCGTGAATGGAAGTCAATCATATAAAAATTTTATGCTGTGAATGGAGCCAATTTACAGTATCTATAGCATTTTACTCTAAATTATATAGAAAATTATGTATAAATAAATAAAAATTGAAAAAAAAAAATGGGGGTTAATTGACCCCCATTGGCTCTTATGCCCTCCCCCTTTGGATTCAGCAACTCGAGGTCAATAGGAAAATTAGGCATCGATAGCATAGAAATCAACCAATAGAAATAAAATGCATTTTCATTGACCATATTATTTTTCACACAATAGGTACACTTTCTGGAGCTGGCAGTGGATCATCATTTGACAAGGCCAGATGGCACGGGTTGCTGGTAGCACTGGGATGGGGCATACTTATGCCTGTAGGAATCATGATGGCAAGATACTTCAAGAAATATGACCCGTTCTGGTTCTATGCACACATCTCCATTCAAGGAGCCGGATTTGTTCTCGGCCTAGTCGGAATAATTATCGGGTTTAGTCTCAATGATGATGGAGTCGATAATGTTGATGTTCACAAAGCAATTGGGATTATCATCCTTGTCTTTGGAGCTCTTCAGGTACTTTTTATAAAAATAAAGAGCACTGGTACTACTATTAAATTAAGAGAGACTACAGTGATACTCAAGGTTTTCTTCTTTTAATTGATTATAGCGAAAATTAAACATGTCTGGCAATTGCATATATGGCTACCCTACACTGGTAGCTGAGCTACTTATCCACTTATCCATAGTCCATTTATAAAGGGAAGGGAAATAATGGAACACAGTATGAACTATACCCTGTTAGAAAACAGAAAGCAAATGCATCATTAATATTAAATAAATTAATTAAAACAATTCCTGTATCGAGTTCCTCAGTGTCATAATGTCAGACATAAAGTTGTCAACCTCTAATCGATCACATTCTTTGAATTTAGATCAAGGCATTCTTCATAAGACCTGTCAAGACATCAAAGATCAGAAGATACTGGAATTGGTACCACCACAATATTGGCCGTGCTGCGGTGATCTTGAGCATAGTAAACATCTTCATAGGATTGGATATCGCAAGTGAATCAACTGGTTGGAGCGTGGCTTACGGCATTTTTCTAGCACTTTGGGGTTTATCATGTATTTTCCTCGAGGTTAAATCATGGATGGCTGGTCGAGATTATCAGTAGGCACTTAGGTGGCTAGAGGATTAGATATTATGCGGTCTCTGCTTCATTTTCACATATACTATTTTGTTTTATCTTTTTTGTTTACCTTTTTGTTTGAGTTTTCTTCTGCTGTGGTGGCCTACAGCTGCTATTACATTCATTTGTTATGAGTACAGATTGTTGTTTCTATGATTCTCCTCCCCGCTTCAGCAGTTGCATATACCGGTTTATTTTTAGGGAAAATTGGTTATTTGTCACTCTAAAACCTTAAAATTTGAAAAATATCACTCCAAAATTAGAAATCATCATAATGCCACTCTAAACTTAGTTAACTTTTAATTTTACCACTCCAAATAATTAATGACTAAAATACCCTCCCAAGGGAGGAGCTGGGGTTGCTCTGTTCTCTGTTGGGGCTGTTTCGATCGGCATCTCCAGAATCAGTACGCAAAGAGTCATCTTCCAAGGGAACACTCGGTACAAAGTCGGTGAGCACGAGCCTGATGCACCTGATGTGGCCTTCATGTGCTGCAAAGTGAAGAGCTGTCCTTCCACTCAAGTAATCTGCTCTAGTCACCTTCAAATCAAATATATCTACTCATGAAAAGTTCTTTTCTTTTTTGTAGAATTGAAGAAAAATAAACTTAAACAAATGCAAAGATTATGCATACATTGCATCTGAAGAGGAGGAGAGTTTGAACCACTTCCCAATGACCGTGCTGGCATGCATGCATCAATGCAGTCTTTACCAGTTGATAAGTAAAGAGAAATAAATGATCAATTCACTGAGATCAATTTTGAACTCCAATTTGTGCTAAAATTCCAAATGAAGAAGTATCAAAATTAGCAAAATCAGAGAGGGTTCAAGGTTAGGCAAAACACACAATCTGACACCGAAGGCAACAAATTTCATCAACAATCAAACAAAATTCATAGTTTTGTGATGGGAGGGTATTTTAGTCATTAATTATTTGGGGTGGCAAAATTAAAAATTAATTAAGTTTAGAGTGCCATTAGGATGATTTCTAATTTCGGAGTGGCATTTTTCAAATTTTAAGGTTTTGGAGTGGCAAATAACCAATTTTACCTTATTTTTATCATAATACCTCTTTAATACTAACATTGGTCTATAACTCTATATATTATAATATCAAATGCAGCAGGTTATAATTTGTTCGTTGTATTTTTCTTAATTCTTCCTTCGTTTCTAAGAAAATGCTAGAAAGGAAGTTTAGTCTTATGTACAGCCAAGAGAATATGCGATAAAAACCTATTTCCAGATTACCAAATCAAAATTTAAATCCCTCCAATTTCTAAAATCAAATCACCAAACCAAACCAATGCCAGGCTGTGATACCATAAAGGATTTCATAAAAGAGAGAATTTGTATTGATTTTGTGCATTTGAGTACAATAACATGACACCTATTTATATATTTCATTAAGATACAATCATAAACAACTCCATTAAACATCTCATATCTACCACCATTACACTGCTAATCAACTCCTATAATTCGCACCCACTATTATCTCCAATACAATATATTTGATTCTCTGGTAATGACATTACCTTGTAAAATTTAAATGACTTAATATGCATTGTTTAAAGTTTAAACCAACTTGTATTTTTCTAACTACAGTTATTACTAAGCATAGACATTACCTTCTAAAATTTATTTGGCTTAATATGCATTATTTATAACAGCTTGTATTTTTCCGTAACTACAGTTACTTTTTTTCTTGCATAGACATGGATGGACAACCAACCGAACCAGAATAACAACAATACTAAGCATAGATGGGATAAATAGGAAGATGAGAAGTTGATAGAGTGCTTGCTTTAACTTTCATAATCAAGAAATTGGAGAGTTGATAATGATACATTTCGAAGTGGCTTTGTACAACAACTAGAAAATGGATGCACGAAAAGATTCCAAATTGTCAAGTAAGAGTTGTCTGATCCTCACATTAGCTCTCGAGTGAAACTATGGAAGAAACAATATTATGCACTTTTTGAAATGCAATGTAGGGACCTAGTGCAAGTGGTTTTGGATAAAATGATAGAGACAAGTCCATAAGTTGTGAGAAAGGTGTATACAATGATTGGGTCAAGGTAAAACACTTGATAAAGCTTGATCAAGTGCTTTATCTTGACTCAATCATCGTATACACCTTTCTCACAATTTGTGGATTTGTTTATGTCATTATATCCAAAACTACTCGCACTAGATTCCTGCATTTCAGAAAGTGCATAATATTGTTTTTTCCATAGCTTTCACTCGAGAGCTAATGTAAGGGACAGCTCTTATTTAACAATTTGGAATGTTTTCATGCATCCATTTCTCCAGCTGTCGTAGAAAACCACTATGAAATGTAACATTATCAGCTCTCCAATTTTCTGATTGTAGAAGTTGAAGCAAGCACTCTATCAAGTTCTCATCTTCCTACTTATTCCACTTATGCAAGCTTAGTATTGTTGTTATTCACTTCAGTCGGTTGTCCATCAATGTCTATGCAAGAAAAAATAGTAATTGTAGTTAGGAAAAAATACAAGCTGGTTTAAATAATGCATATTTCATTTAAACTTTAGAAGATAATGTCTATGCTTAGTCATTTTCTATGATTAGTACTTTAGTAGTAACTATAGTTAGAAAAAAAAATACAAGCTGGTTTAAATAATGAATGTTAAGTCTTTTTAATTTTAGAAGCTAATATCTATATTTAGTCATTGTCTACTCTAAATGCAAAAATTACTAATCCATTCGTGGATTGATACAAGGCATGGAAAGCTGGTAAAGTCTTTTTTTTTCTTACAACTACAAGGTATTGACTTGTATGGTACATCAACTATTTCAATGTCAAAACCTTCACCAATAATTTGGTATCATACTTCTACATATTATTCCTTTCATGTCTAGTACCAGAACAATAACAAATGCACGGGATCATCCACCTTTATGTCTTTCTTGGTCTAAGTTGTTCATCTTTTGTGCAATTTCAGTTAAATCTGACATCACTGGTATAGAAATATTTGAATCCTACAAGTTAAAAAGGTAATAGCATGATTAAGATTGAAACTTGCAACTTCAAATCAAATAAACTAGATTTCACCTAAATTCACCCAAGTGGTGCAATCAGCTGCAACTGACAACAATGAACTTCTACTTAGCTTAAATTTACATCAAATTTAGAATTGAACACTACAAAATTGTGCTATCTGAAACATTTAGAAACCCAAACAAGCATCCAATGGTGCAAATTGAGCTCTTAATTTAACCGGATATAGCTTAAGTTCGTCAAAAGTTGAGCAATAAAGTTAAAGCCGCAACATTGCACAAAAACTAAAATGCATTCAAATCAACCATTCTCAGCCATCGAAATCAACGGAGTAAAATCGAACAGGGAAAAGAGAAAGAAAATACCAGAAAAGAGATGAGTTAGGCAGCAGAGAGAGAAAATCGGAGAAGAGAGAGCAAACCAAGATGCACTTCCAGTAGCTATTAATAAGAAATTATAATTACAAAATCATATGTTACTATCCTATATTTATTATTCTTTACTATTTTTGTCAAATACAATTATATAATTATAATGACAGAAAATCATCTTTTAAAAGAACAAATCAAACGCTGCCTATAAATTTAATCTTTCCTTATTTTAGAATATGTAATGTACGTACCTGAAAAATTCAGCACTATCCATAATTAACAGTAAAATACTAAAATTAGTCGCCTTTCGTTACATTCTTGGAATGAAATGAAGTTAGCTTTATAATTACGTTTGCATGGCGTGGCAGTAACAACGCGCTAATCACCTGATCCAAGATTTCTAATATTGGTAACACTTTAACATGACCGATCGAATTTGAGATTTATACGAAGCAACTTCAAAGCAATTTTAGCCCATGGGCCTCCGCACTTGGGCTTTTCAACTTTTGTTTGCATCGTACAAGACTAATCTAGACCGTCGATATATGAAAACTTTTTTGCATTATGAGCTAGCTATATACGCTTGACCAAAAGTGAATTCCACTTAAAATATATTTAAGTTGCACGATGAAATTTGTGATTCTAAAAACAAATAAATTATAATAAAAATTCAAAAAAATCAATAAAATCAGAAGGATCAACAAAATCTGAGAAATCACAAGAATCAGAAGGATCAACAAAAAACATTAATTTTAATGATTAACTTTTTTTTTTTATTTCGGTTCAACCAAATAAACAGAAATTTAATTTGGTTTGTTGAGTTTAGTTCATATCAGAACACCCCTAACGTGTTAGCCTTAGAAGAGTTCACATAAAAGAGAGCTGAATAGCAGGTGGTCCAGATCAAACCTCAATCTAATCCAACGGAGAATGAAAGAGCATCATGCGTTATTATTTCAAGATCAGTGCATTCAACGCGAAATAATCCTGATCAGAAGCTAACGCATTGTGAATGGCTCAGATCAGAGACGCTAGAACTGTGAATGGCTCAGATCAGAGACGGCAGAACTGTTCATTCAACTATAAAATCTGATTTAGAATTTATATACACATATAGGGAGATTTCATATGTACTCCTAAAATTTTTTAAAATTGTGTATTTTTTCTTCTAAATTATTTTTTCTTCAAAATTTCAAAAGCTTACAAATTTATTCAATGTATTACCTTTTCTATTAAAAATTATTTTAAATTTATAAAGTTCTCATTTTATTATTTATTAAAAATATGTAGCATACGTAAAAAAAAGTGCAGTCTTTACATTGATCAGTTTGTGAGAGTAAATTGTGTATTTTAGTAAAAGGTAAAATGATAGTTTTATAAATTTAAAATGAGTTTTAACATAAAGGTAATAATTTGGATAATTTTGAGTTCTAAAATTTAGAAAGATAAATTTGATATTATGAATTTTATAATTGGAAATAAGCAAGTTCTATTTTCAAAGGATACACATAAATTCATGGTCCGGATCAGATTGGACGGCTCCTGTTAAGTCGAGCCAACAAACATAAATTATTTGATTCGGCCTTTAACCAGAAAGTTCTTTTCTTTTTTTCTTTTCTTTTTTGTCTTCTTCTTCTTGTGGTGGTCTGGTATCGTCTGCATTAACTCAAAAAGCATAATTTGAGCTAATACATATTGACCGTCCGATTGAAAACGGAGCTCATCCGGTCCCCATCTAAAACATATCTGTCCTTAATGTTAGTGCAGATTTCATTCACACGAATCGTAAAGATAACTGTACGGTTCAGATGTATTAACTCAAAAGATTCCTTTTTAAGTTAATGCAGAGGATACGAAATCGTCTGGTCTCTGGTTAAACCTAAATAATTCTCGAGAGTTGAATCAAAAAAGGCAAAAAACGATAAATAACGGAATAGGCAACAAACAGTTTGTCGGTTCAAGCGTGAAAGCGAGGAAGAAATTGAAGGCCGAAGGCCAGGAACCAGATAACTGGATCTTACAAACAATCGGATCTGAATTCGAAAAGAAAGCTTTAGAGAACGAGAATCGTATTTGCGACGTGAAACCCCGATCAAAGGTTCGTTCATGAAATTATTTAGTTGCAATCAAGACATTGGTTGTTGCTTCCTTCAATTTAGGGTTCCTGTGCGTTGGAATTTATCGTAAGTTCTGAATTACTCTGATTAAACTAGCAATGGTGCTGTTTAATCCTCGGGTAGGTACTTAAATTCAGCTCAATTCCCTAACTTTCTACTACTATTGCTAAATTTGGTAAAGAAGTGCCTTAGGACATGCTTTTACATAATTCTGGTGCTGTTATCAGATCTTAACTAATATTAGGGGGTCAATTTTATTTTATTTTTTGTGTCAAGCTTAACTCCACTTTTGCTATTTTTGTGTTATTTAATTAAATTCCTGAAATTTTCACATTGACTAAAACTGAAGTACTGTAAGAAGAGTTCTATTGCCAGTCTACCATATTTCAATATGAGATCAATTAAAGCTAGTGTTGTTTACATACTTGTATGGGTGTACAAGACCCGACTTGATGATTTCAGTTAGATCTTGTTACTCTAGCTTTTTTTTTTTTAAAAAAAAAAAACCTCAAGACCTGAAGATTATAAATATACACATTACCAGTGCTGTAGTGTCACCTATTACATTACCAGTTTGGTCTGATGCTGCTATATAGGACATTTTTTTCTTCACTAGGCACCCTTTCTTAAGATTTATCTCTCTGAATGTTCTTTCTAAATAATTTCCTAACAGTTGTTTTTTTTCATGCAGGGTCCTCAACTGGTGGCTACTCAGAGCACAATCTGTGGGTCTTCAATATTTCATAATTTAATAAGAATTAAGATTTTGTAGAAATCGACAAAGAAGCATATGGGGAAACCGTTGATTTATGAAATTGTGGAGAAACCTGCTACTAGCACCATAATTGCCATATGCTCCTTGATATGGTATTACATTCAAAAAAAGAACATAGGTTACAGTGATGTGGGATTAAGCTATGATACTGCAATGGAGGGTCAGTATTGGAGAATAATTACCTCCAGTTTCTCCCACATTAGCATTCTCCATTTAATTTTCAACATGAGCGCCTTATGGAGTCTCGGTACAGTAGAACAGTTAAAGAGCATTGGCTTTGGTGTGGAATTCTATCTCCAATATACCCTTGTGTTGGTAGTTTTGTCAGGTCTTTTAGTTCTTGGATTCTACCGTTTGCTGATTATGAAATTCAAACTTGAGCATTATAAGCAGGTCACTGCTGTAGGTTATTCATGTGTTGTTTTTGGGTGGATGACCATTTTGGCAGCAAAGCAACCTTCTTCAAAGCTGAACCTATTTGGAGTTCTTTCTCTGCCAATTAGCTTTGCCCCATTCGAGTCATTAATTTTTACCTCAATAATGGTGCCACAAGCAAGCTTTATTGGACACTTGTCGGGGATACTTGTAGGATATGCTATTGCATGGGGGTTGATACATGGCATGAACAATTATTGGGCTGTTTCTATGCTTGGTTGGATTGTGCTGGTTTTCGTGTGGAGTTTGAAGAAAAGTGGGCAATTTGAGTTAGGTTTTATTGAGATAGAGCCGGTTGCCGAGTCAGTTGGGTTGGTAGCGGATAGGAATTCAAGGAGTTTGCAAATGGAAGAGCTTCCTTTGAGAGTTGCGCAATTGTAATGTTTCAAAAAGATTAAATGTAATTTCTGTAGTTGATTGATTTGTTTGTTATGTTCTTTATAGTATATATACAGGGCTTTAATCAATTGGGTTGAGAACATAGTTTTGTGCATGCATGAATTAGATGACTTGATAACTTAGTTTCTAATATAACTTTTTTGTTTGTTTTAAATTATCAAGATTGTTAAAATAAAGCATTGTTAAGTCATCCAGCTTCTTACTTGAGAGTTATTGTCAGGATAGGAAATTAATTTATGGATTTAGTATAGGTAATTTGGACAACATCGCCATGTGGTGTTATTAAATTTAATATTACTTTAATTGGATCCTTATATAACTAAGATGAATTTTCGTTTAACTTTAGCTGAATATTTATGTAATTTAAAAATAAAATTATTAAACTAAGTTAGGTACTTGTTTAATTAAACTGAATTCATATAAATACTAGTATATCTTAAATTAAATATTTATATAATAAAGTTAATCCTTACTAATCTAGATACTCGTATAACGAAGCCAAATCTTTATAAAGCTAAACTACGTACTAATATAATTTAAACTGAATACTTGTATAACTTTAAGTTAAATACTTTTATAAATAAGTTAATTTTTTTTATAAATAATATAACTCATAATATAAATATAACTGAATAATAATATATAACTTAGGTTGAATATTCAAATTCCTCCTGCTTAAAGCAAATTAACTCAGTATTGGTTGAAAACAACCACCATGAAAATCAGATTATGCAATTAAATGCCATCAGGATATTCAACATGCTAAAAGTATTCATTAATTGAAAATTTGAAACCATCGTTTGGAAGAATTCAATAATGTCAAATGATGCACTTGTTCACATCAGACCCAATTAATTATCCTTCCCCTTTAACCGCCACAGATAAAATTTAAATTACACAAAATTGTACGAGGTTACATGTTTATTTCCTTTCAATTGCAATATAGAAGGGTAATAGTGCAATTTCAAACACAATGACTGCAGATAATGCCCCTTTCAGCAACCCCAATTCTTCTTAGTATGTCTCAAAGTTCATCCTGTAAATTAAAATTAGAAAAAAAATATAAATTTGATTTCAGTTTAAACTGTTTGTTGTTGAAGTATACTTTACACGGACAATGCATATCCTGTTTTATGAACTTACATGGTAGTCATCCATATAATCCCTGTGATGGCGCTGCACACAAAAATCCACTCCAAAAATCAGTGTATTGTTGTTTTCTTAAACAAATTTGTTAACATTTGTGCCTTGTACAAAAGATCCTCAAAGAATAAGCATATCAGACACCTGAGATATTTATCTCTAGACCACAAAACTTACCTCTTAATGAAGAGTCCGTCTAGTATATCATGAGTGTCATTTCATTCTATATAATACTAACTCTAAAATCTATTGAATCCACTTCAAATGAAGAATCCAAATCGTTCAAACCGATCTACTTCATTAGTTGTGCGTCTACATGCAAAATTTATAATTTTTTGAGTTTATTTAGTATCAAGTCAAGTGGTCAAATGTGAGAGTTTTTAAGTTAATTTTGATGCATTCATTTTTCAACATTTTTTACCGCTTGATTTGATACTAAAATAACTCAAAAATATATAAAATTGGCATGTAAATGCATCATTCATATAGTAAATCGGTTTGGATTTATCGTTTGAAATCTATCTAATAAATTTTGGAGTTAGTGCTATATGACACCAATGTCATACTAGCGAGACTCCTTAATAAATGGAGTGGAAGGAGCATTCTAAGCAGTATTTGTAGAGAAAAAGAGGAGAGAGGGAACAAGGAACATACATTCCATACACTTTTAAAGGTAGCACCACAATTAAATAAAATTAAAATGTATGTACCCGTCTGTATCTATCCTTGTAGCGGTCACGATGATGACGATCATGCCCTCTCTCTCTTCTCCGCCTTTCTCCCTCCTCCCTTGCCCTTCTTGCATCCTATAGAGTCGCATGCAAAACATTTTATTTAGAAATCATGAAACCATAAGCTATAGCTTGGTGGTACATAAGCCAGTAACCAACTTAAAATATTATATAGTCCTAGCTCAGTACAAATTTATTTCTCTCTGTTTTTTTTTTTACAAATTTCTCTCTTTTTAAGCACTGAAGGGAAATAGTTCACTTGAGAAACTAAATTTCTACTAAAAAAAAAGAGAGAAATTAAATTTGTCCAATATTCTCACCTCATCTTCCCTAGCCTTTCTTTCCTTTTCAGCTTCTTCAAATGCCTCCTTCTCAGCCTATTATACGAACAAAAATAAGAGAAAGAGTAAGAAACCAAAAACTACTGACATGAATAGAATTTCAATGTCAGAGAGAAGTATAAATGTCTAATTTTGCATTTACCTCCCTATTAGCACCCCAAGTCTCTTCCACAACCTGCTTAGCATATTCTTCGTCGTCACATATCAAAAAGTTGTCAAAAACTGCACCAGCTTTTACCTATAATTAATCAAAGTGTAAATTTACAACAGGGTCCCTTACTCCTTACGATAAATTAATATTACAAAGTATCTATACGCATCTAAAGCATGTTTGGAATGAATGCCTTTACCTGCCATACTTCAATTCCAACATATCTCAAAGGTTTTAACACATAGAGATCTGGATCATCTTCAAACTCTGCCAAAAGCAAAGAATTTCACAAACTTTACTGTTAATTATTACTGAAAACAGAGACTATGCGCAAACTTTTATCTAGATGTAATAAATAAACAACATCACAATGCCCACCTGGATTATCGATCCATGGGATCTTCCATTTGCCCTTGTAGTTAGGATTCTTAATTTTCTGCATGTGCAATGCATAAGAAACTCTTTAGAAAACATATGTACAAGGAAAAATGAAAGAGAGAATACAAAAAAAGAAAGGCCATCTTGTACCAACCTTGCGTCTCCATGTTCCCTTGTATGCAGGATTAGGCACCTTAGGTTGCCTCCATATGCCATCTTCATCTTCATCCCATGTATCAGGCTAATACATCAAATAATTATTTCGATCAGATGAGCAATTTTAAGTATGATTCTACAAAACAATAGCCTCATGAATACTCCTGCAGAACAAAAGGGATCTTGCATACCCCACTAGAAATAATACTCCTCTCCTAATTACTTTTTTTTTTTCTTGTTTTTTTGTGGAGGTAAGGGGAAGGAACAGCATTTTCAGACTACAGGCGGTAGAGATGTTGAGGATATCGTTTTCTTCTAGGGGGGTACGACATATTATTTTGCAGTGCTACATGAAATATTTTAACATTTTGTAGGACAAGTCTAAAATTTTCAAAAAAATGTGCACATTCTGATCTAATTAACAAAAAGCGGAAGTTTATGTACCATTTTAGCCTTTGGGTCTGGTATCTCAGCTGGAATGGAATCATACCCCTGAAGAATTAGAAGAAAAACATTAGAAAAAATTTAATTCTTGTTCATTTTTCTTTAAATAAATAAGAAGCATAAACTTATATACAAATTGAAAACCAGACCTCTGGTTTTATGTCATCTGGATCTTCAATATATTCTCTGTCATCCCAATCTTTCGGCTGTAGTAAGAAGTTAACGAATATAATTAAGTCACAAACTGTTGAAATAGATCATTAACTTCAAGGTTGTCAAAATTAGAATGTATTTCTATTACAAAAAGTAAAGAGGAAAAAAATTCAATTGTACCCCTACAAATCCTCAAAATAATGTGTACTCCGCTTTAAGCAAAAGACATAAAACCTAAGTTCCTCATCTTATAGAGTTCTTTTAAAAATGCCCCACCCCTCACCCCTCAAAAAAAAAATATATATATATATATAATGAACAACAAAAAAGACAGTACCCTTTCTCCCTCAATTGACTATAAAGAATTACGGAAGTTTACCTGGAGCATCTATAAAGAAAAATGAGAACAGAAAAAAGTTCTTTGGGAAAAATGCATGATATTCATTTGAAAAAGCAAAAAAGAAAATTATAGAAAATATCTTTCTAACCTTTTTGGCATTAACAGCTTTGATCTTTCGAGGGGGTAGAATGTCCCAGTCAGTGTACATGCTTCCAGAGTCTCTCTCTCTATTATCAACCAAAACACTGTAAGATGCATCTGGCCTCAGTATGAAGGTGTAAACATGTGTCAGCTTGTCAGTCTCACACTGTAGATCTTTCTTCAGCGGGTAGTTTTGCCCCTGGTAGGAGAGGATGACATGGAGCTTCTTTGTCTGGGTCCCACATATGTCGGGACCAAACATTAAACTGCCAAAAGGAGCTTCAACTCAATACGAATAAAAACACAGAAGTTCTGGCAGGGTTTTACTATCAAACTGAATGTTTGGGCTTATAATGCACAAGGGATTGACTGGTGCCAATTAATTGTCAGTAATGACAACAGTTTTACTCAATTAATTTATTTAATGTAGCAGTTGTGTATAACATACAACCTTGACTTTCCATCAATGATTTACTAATATCCTGTATAGAGTCTCTGGAGGTACAGGACATTCAACAAATGGAGGTCAATTGAACACCATTAATTTTCAAAATTTTTGTAGTTGTGCATGGTTTCTATATTGTTTAGAGTAAAATGCATGGGAATTTTATATGATTGACCAGTTGACCCCATAGCTTGAAAGTTTGGCTCTGCCCGTCTGGGGATGCTTTCACAGCCCTCCTTTTACATAATTTATTTCATCAAGATTTTAATATGATCGAACAACAAAACAAGTATGAAAAAAAAAGGAATACCTGTAGGGAGTATCACCGCCAAATTTCTTCTGGTTAACATAGCCAGAAAGAAGCTTGATGTAGCCCCCACCACACTCAATATCTTGTTCAAGCTTTATTGAGTATTGCACTACCAAGGTGCGGTTTTTGTTGCTGAACTCAGGAAATTTTGCTGATATGGCAGAATGCTTGGCATCTGTAGTTGTCTGGATTCCTGGACCATATAAATATAAAAAAAGTGTATATCATCATTTTAACTAGCAGGGGATGATTTTTGTTGTTAACTTAAGTATTGCCAAACTGGATACATTTCTTGACTGAGCATACACCCTTTTGGTCTGGTATAGCCTTTCGATATCCTATTGTAATTATTTTTCTTTTATCTCCCACACTAATGAAGTAGTAAAACCAATCTATATAGTGTGAGTACTAAATTGCTTATTTTATTGAGTATTATAGCAGAATAAAGTAAACTTATCTATACCCTTCTAGAAGAGGATAAAAATCAGATTTCTTGCCAAGGACCGGCAAGCAGAGACATTAGAGTCTATTTCCTCTCATATGTTATTCCAACTATAGGAAATTAGGAATATTTTTAGCTCCTTTTGGAGGGAACAGGTAACTGTTAAATTCATCTAGAGTTAACTGTTTAACCTTCTGAATATTAATCGAATTAAAAGAATAGAAAACCAAGATATACCTTTGTCATCAGGGTCACCAGACCATCTACCAGCAGTATGCCTGAACGATCCAGCTTTTCCTTCGCTCCTTTTCCAGTCTGATTTTACCCATCTGCTTTGCCAACCATCTACCAATAAATATTCCCAAATGAGCAACAAATAATTTATTTAGTCAAAAAATCATTACAAAATATTAAAATCAGTAACAGTCCAATTTATGATTTTATCAGCATCACCAAGTTGAGACAATAATCTATAATACTTCAAATGGTAATATATTTTTTTTAATAATCTATAATACTTTATACCCCACCTAAATTCTTAAGTAGCTAAAACAAGGAATAAATGTACAACTGTAGAAAATTGACAAAGTATCAGTTGGATTAGAGCTAAAGAAAGAAGTAGAGAGAGGGAGAGGGAGGAAAACCGTCGAATCGCTCTTCGAAGAAGACTTCACTGGAAGCTGGTGAGACGAGGAGAATGAGATAGAGGCATAGTAAGAGGGAGGAAGTGACGCAGTGGAGTGAAGAGAGAGCAGCGACCCGTTCCACCATTTCTGGCCGTAGCGTGTCCCGTGGGAGTGAGAGAGAAGGGAAAGGAGTTCCATTTGTAGAAATTCTAATTGATCCAAGCACCCTGCCGTTGAGCTAAATTACAGAAAAACCATATATACAGTAATTCAGTAGGAAATAGGATTATTTTGGAAATTCTTTTAGAAATCATTTTTTTTTCTTTAAAAAAATACCGAATAGACTATTTGGTACTTCTTATTTACATGTACCAAATAGTTTATTCAGCACCACCCAATTTTACAATTTTTTTTCATAATTTTCATCATGTCAAAAAATAAAATTAAATGGTGCCGAATAGGCTATCCGGTACTATTTAAATGTAAATGAGAGGTCCCGAATAGCCTATTCGGTACTTATGACTTTTATAAAAAAAAAAATACAATCAAGTTGGTTTTAAACTTTGATTTTAAATGTGGATAAAACAAAATTAATTTATATCTCAAGACTTGTTTAGTCTAGTGGTATGTACTATTTATCATATTATAAAAGTTATATATTTAAGTTTCTCCACCGCAAAATAATTTTTAGGCTTTTTTAAAGTTCAAATGGACCATATATGTGTCCGTATATTCAAAATTATATAAAATTTTGTATGCGAATGACCACTGTATAAGTATATGCAGACGCATATGTGGATCATGTAGCCGCATTTTATAACACTGTTCCTGATGATGTATTTAACAATATAAAAGAATAATGGTGTTTTGGTAGTTTTATTCTGAGAAAAGGGCATTTTAAAGTCGTCTCAGGATGACATCGTTGACTGGCATAGCAGACCAAGAATAATCAAGTCGTCTCCCTTGGACTGTTGGACACCACCCACAGTTTCTTCAATGTTGGTTTCTTCTGTGGTCTTCACGGACAGACGCTCGGTGTGGTGAGTCACTGGCAATATACGCCTTTAAAAATTTGTGAATATTTCTTCAACAGTGACAAATAAATTATTCGATTTTGGTTCAGCAAGGTTAAAAATTTGTAATTTGAAAATAATTCAGAAATAATTCAGAATTATCTGAACCAAATATCTCAATTTTGCATTAGAGCAAAAAAAAAAAAATCAATGTCATAGGAAAAATTCGGAAAAAATTTGCAAATTATTTGTATTTAGTTCAGTCAACCGAATAATTTAGTATTCGGTTCAGTATGATAAAAAATATATTATTATTCGAGTTTAATTCCCGAATAATTATTTGCGAATCTTCTGATCATGTATCTTACAACTAAATAGAGGCGCAACATTTTAGTGAACAGAGATGAGCCGCAGTTAAATGAGGACACATGAACAATCGTATTAATTGTTACAAATTCTATGGCTGATTTATTCTTTTAAATATAATATATCATATTTCTACTTGTAGGCCCCACGTATGAAAATGAACTTGAATAATTTATCCAATCATCGACCCGAGAAAGGAGAAGAAAGAAACCAAAAAAAAAAAAGGAGAAAGGAATGAAGCCAGCATCATCAATTGGTTATCAGAAAGTTAAAAGAAAGAGCAGTCTTGGCCGCTTGCAACAAAATAACTAATTGGAGAATGCCATCTCATCATATCGACGTGTTCCACGGACTTTGAATTTTTCAAAAGAATCTTCATACTTCTGCGCATAACGGACTCGGGTCTCCGGGTCGACTCATCGGAGGGCCCGGATCTCCTAAACTAACCCAACTTTTGGGTTTTCAATCAGGATCATCTGATTTGAATTTGTCGTTCAAGATTACTTCGGATTCAAATTCGTTACTTGAAATATGTACACTTCATTTCAAATGAATTATAATGAATTTAAATCGGATGATCCCGATTCAAAACTCAAAAGTTAGAGCATCTACATCTCTGAAACTTTTAGAATTTTTAAATAACTATTAACTAATTTTTAGAAACTTTATCTCTGAATGTTTTTAAACTCTCACATTCTTAAAACTCAAAATTAGAGTTTCTTAATTACCACATCAACAAATAAATTACAAGATAAAAGAATTTCAGCCAATTATTTGGCCACGTCAGAGTTTATAAATAGTTTATTATTAAGAAACTTTAGAGCAAAGTTGTTAAATAAGAAACCCATCTGCATTCCTGAAACTGATTTAAAAACTGTCACATCAGATTAAAAACTCAAAAAATTTCAAAAATATAGATACTCTTAGGTTACTTCACTGCATCTCAACTTGTTCGACGCATCTGAACAGTGTAATATTTCGCGTAGCGGGGTTAAAGCAAATATATGCCGGAAATTTTATTTATACTTCAAAAAGATAAAAAATAAAAAATCTGCATCCATTTATTAATATTTCTAGATCTGCTCAATCCGGTGAATTATTTTTCAAATCCAGTATCTTATTATGAAATAATTCTCCGAATTCAGATTCTCTTTCAGGAGATTTATACTCCGAATTTGTTTTTCTTAATTAAATATAAAATGTTATGGTTTATTTATTTTTATATTGAAATATTAGAAATATTTTTATATTTGAAAATAGATATATAATATATAATTAAATTTATTAGAAAACTGTGACAAATAATCTGAATCAACATTTTTCAGGTTGATTTTTTTATGGCGGTAAGAAAAATGAAAATATTTCTTTGTGTTCTACTAGAACAAAAAATAAAAATGTTTTGAATTTGAGTTATTGATCCCAGTTCATAAGTTACTTTTGAATAAATAAATAAAATATCATAGTCCTTCTATTTTCGAAAAAAATTATCTGACAAAATAACAGATCAAAATGAATTTGATATCAATTTTTATTTTTCTTCTAAGCTAGATGCAGTATCTTAAAGTCTGAATGTACTAGAATGACCATGATATTTTCTTTATTTACTGAGAAGTGACTTTTGAATTGGGATCAATAACTCAGATCCAAAATATTTTTATTTTTTCTAATAACAACACAAAGAAATATTTCAATTTTTCTTACAGTCGCAAAAAATTCGACTGAAAAATATTGATCTGAGTTATTTATTGTAGTCTTTCTAATAAATTCAATTATATAGTATTACATCTATTTTTCAAAGAAATACAAATTTTTTTCTAATATTTCGATACAAAAAATAAATGAATCATAATATTTTCTATTTAATTAAAAAAACAAATCCGGAAAATTATTTTTTGGAACCTCAAATCCTAAAATTATTTTTCGGAAAAAGACTCTGGATTCGGAAAAATAATTCTTCAGATTGAACAGATTTGGAAATAACTTGAAAATGGATGCAGATGTTGAAATTTTAAATTTATTTTGGATATTAATAAATTTTTTGGAAATATATAGGTAACAATTGTTTAGTGTGTTAATTGGATATATGGGGGCAAACCATTTTTTCTTTAATAATTTCAATGAAAAGCCCGTTTCAGACATTCTTCGCATTTTTTTTCCGACATGGATCCTTTTTTTGTGGCCAGTGAAATAAGGTAATCACAGCAGAATTTTTTTTATAAATCATAATTAGAAAAAATATTTTTATAAAACCAACAAGATTACTTTTTTGTTTTTTACAAAAACTATAAGAACCGAAATGTTATTTCAGTCTCAAAAAAAAAAATTTTGGGACCAAAATGACAATTTGATCCCAGATATTTTTACAAATTTTCAACAAAAACAACTAAGACCAAAATGACATTTTGGTTCTTTTGAATTTTGTAAAAAAAAGAAAAGAAAAGGTAATCATTTTGGTTTTATAAAAATATTTTTTCTAATTATGGTTTATAAAAACAAATCATGACGGCAGGACACAGTAACGTTGCTTTTTTCTAATTATGGCTTATAAAAAAATCGATCGTTTCTTTTTCTAATTCCATTGGAAAGTTGTATTACATGTTCCATACGGCCCGACATGTTGCATCAATGTGTAAGCCACATGATTTTCTCAGTGGCCCAATCGTGATCCCCAAATTTATTTATTTTTTTAAAAGAAAAAAGACTGACACTTTTTAGAAAAAGAATCGATTTTAAAGTTTTATAAATCATTTGATTTCTAACGAGTGAGGCTATGATACATTGTAATGCACAATTCGTTTCGTGGATTGGATTCATATCTTCATTTACAAAGTCCAAATAATCAATTTGAAATGTTCAACATTATTATTATCATATGAAAATATATTTAGAGATCAAATTATATATTTTTTGAAACTTTTTTTACTATTTTTTAGGCAGGTAGAAAATCACTACTCTCAGTTAGTCCAGAATTTTTTAATCAAGTGATTTTCTAATTGTCTAGAAAATAGTAAAAGAGTTTCAAAAAAATATAAAATTTGATCTCTAGTACTAATGTTGAACGGTTTACGAATTGTGCACTGTAATATAGTTCCACAGAATCTCGTCAGCTTGATTTTTTTTATTAGATGGCCCAGTTTTTTTCTCTAAATAATTTGATCTAATCTTTGATCGGACGATCAGAAAAAATCTTAAGAGAAATCTTATTGTCTAATTCTTAGGAATGACAGTACATGGCTTGGTTCAAAAGCAACAGACCAGTATAACCAGTAAACCATTTCCTTCAAGTTAATATAAGCAGCAAAATAACTAACTGAAACAAAATAAACTATGTAGGCTTAAGTACATCATACGAGTTATACAATACTTGCCTCACTACGAGCCGTTGTAAACTTGTGTGCTAGGTAAGCCCTGATAAAGGGGTCTAGTTCCCCCTCCATGACAGCAGCAATATTAGATGTTTCCTCACTGGTTCTGAGATCTTTGACAAGCTTGTACGGGTGAAATACATAATTGCGTATTTGCTGGCCCCACTCGGCCTTCACAGCATCCCCTCTTATTTGTTTGATTTCAGACGCGCGTTGTTCTTCAGCTATGACAAGTAGCTTGGCTTTGAGCCGGCTTAAGGCCTTTGTTTTATTTGCTAGTTGACTCCTCTCCTCTGAGATATCACCACAGCCAAAAAAGATGACAATTAGTTTTTGATAGAAGGGTTGTAGATTACAATGAGCCGTATAACACGTATGAATGGGATCAACACTTTTTGGTGATTTTAATTATTTTAAGGAGGCAGCTAAGTATTCCCAAAATATGAACCACCAATCAGTACATAAAGTGGCAATAAGAACAGAATAAGGTATACCAATGTAAAACATAACAGACCAAAAGAAGTGCACAATAAAAAGGAAGCTGCATGTAAAAATAGGTTAGACAACATAAGGTGAACTAGCTAGATAGAAAAGAAAAGAATATTAGGCATCAAAACTTGTTCTAATTCACTTAACCATTATTTTGGTTTTTCTCGCATATATCAATAATAAAAAAAAACAGGCAAGTTAACCAGCCACCCTTTTCAAACTTAAAGGAAAAGGTACAAGAAATAAAATTAACGCACTAGATAAAAAATGCCAAACCTGTGCAACGGACAGTCACACCAGTAGGGATATGAACAATGCGCACAGCTGTCTCGACCTTGTTCACATTCTGGCCACCACTGCCGCCAGCTCTCGATGTGGTTATCTCCAAGTCCTGCTCTGGGATATCTAAATCCATGGATTCCGGAAGGAGTGGCATCACTTCCACCCCAGCAAAGCTTGTCTGTAATGAATCATTCCTCGTTTTAAACAAAGGACCCTCAAAGGTGAAATCTTATGCTACAAATTCCTTTCCCTTTTGAATACAACATTAAATAATTTCACAACTGTATTACCATAGTTTTTCCCTATCAGATTTAAATTTGTCTTTCTCTAAGAATATGAAATAATATACAAGATTTCTGAAAAATGATATTATGAGCTCTTCCTAAATACCTGTCGAAGACCTTTAGAATTGAATGGTGACTGACGAACGATGCGGTGGGTCCCCTTCTCTCCAGAGAGATACCCATAAGCATACCGGCCTTCTACTTCAATAGTGGCTGATTTTATTCCAGCTTCTTCTCCTAGAGATTTCTCGGTTACTTTCACCTTGTACCTCTGTTTCTCACCC
Organism: Carex pumila; assembly: GCA_033356055.1. Taxonomy (NCBI): domain Eukaryota; kingdom Viridiplantae; phylum Streptophyta; class Magnoliopsida; order Poales; family Cyperaceae; genus Carex; species Carex pumila. Next base: position 247,776 of record JARJHM010000175.1, on the reverse strand, counting down.
CACCTCACATACATCCTGAGAAGCATATCAGCCCAATCCTGCACTGGAGAAAAGCCCGAGTCTTAACAGAGAACAACTAAGGAAATTGAAGTGACAGAATTAACAGATTTTTGCAATGTAAACCCAAATTTTATATCACCACCAGTGAAGTGTCATGTTTCTGGTACTAGAGAATAAAACCCAACTTGCAGATAACAAACAAATTTAATATCAGGTCATGCAGAAGTTCTGTTAAATATTGACTAATTTTCTTTTACCTGAATAAATATCATTTCCTTGAGACAAACTTATATTAAAATCAACCTAAGAGATATAGTTATAAACCATCATGGGGGGAGCTAATATGAAAAGGCAAGGGGTATTATAATAGAGTAGGGTTAAAATGCCTCATTGTTTCCATGCCCCACATTCTTATCTCCGTTTTCAAAGTCCAAAATTGTTTCCATACCTCACATCCTTATCTCCATTTTCAAAGTCCAAACAGGCGATCTGAACTGCTCAACATGATCTCTATGTTGTTTGGAGACCAAATTTTATATTTTTTGGAAATTTTTTACTATTTTTTTAGATAGTTACAAAATCACTCTTTTTTTACCGTCCAAAAAACAATGATTTTGTACCTATCTAAAAAATTAGTGAATTTTTTTTAAAAAATATAAAATTTGGTTTCCAAGCACATTTTAATATGGATATCATGTTGAGTGGTTCCGGTTGCATGTTTGAACTTTGAAGACAGAGATAAGGATGTGGGGCATGAATAGGGAATTTTAACCCTACTCATTATAATATACTCACTGAAATTTACTGTAGCATTCATTTAATTGTTGAGAGTTATTATTTTCGAAATTGATTGAAACAAAAGAAACCTTGGAAAGGAACAAACAAGATGTGTACGGTGTACCTGCGCATCAGTACCACCAGCACCAGCACTGATATTGATAACTGCACCTTCCTTGTCATAAGGCCCGGAAAGAAGCTGAGTCATCTCATACTGATTCAATCCTTTATTTAAACGTCTTATAATTGTCAATGCCTCTTGAAGAAGCGAAGTGTCGGTTGATTCTAATTCTTCAGTTAGTGTTACTATTGTTTCAGCTTCTTCTATCTATATAGGACAATAATTATTACTTTAGGATACAAGTTAGGTGGACTTAATGTATTGCATGCAAATTAAATAAAAAAAAATTGGAAATAGCACATTACTATATACACTTGAGATTTTCCTCTGACCAAACACCTAAAGCACTATTAAGTCCAATAAAAATGCTCAGTAGTCCTATCATAATCAAACAAAATTAAATTGCTTCTAAACTAGTTCATTTTTAACTTGGAGAACAAGATGTACCTTCACTGGGAACGCACTTTAACTAAGCCAAAAAAAAATGTAAATATTAGTTGGAATATACCATTAATATACTAAAATTGAAAGTGTGTCATAAATCCTTAAATGGCAGTAGACAATTGACATATTGGCTGTTATTTGCAAAATACCATAATCAGGAGGCAGAATACCCAAAACAAAACCCTAAATAAAGTTACATTAGAAACAAACCTGGGTCATAAAGTCCTTGAGAGTTTTGATTTTATCCTTTACATCGGTCAAGGCAACCATAATTTCCTGTGCTTTGGAAGGATCATCCCACAAAGAGCTATCAGCTGATTTTTTGTCAAGTGAGTCTCGTTCACCTTCTAGCTGCTCCAGCCCAGCAGAGGCCATGATTTCTTTGACCCGCTCTGAGGTAGCCTCTACCTCCTTCCTCAAGGCATAAAAGTCTGTTGTATTAAAAGTGGATATTCTTGTAACAACCAGTTTTAGCTCGACTTCTTTCGGCTCAGTATTGATCAGCATAAAGTTTTCATCTGTTCTATTATCAGCCAGCATGCTACCAGTTTTCCCAACTTGAAGCTATTCTTTTAATAAAGAAAACGGACAATTTGACAGATAAAGGTACACGTGATGCTTAACGCATGCACCGGAGGATTAATTTTGAGGTTATAATGGACTTTGTTTTGGGTTTACTTGGAACAATTTGGAAAAAAGTGCTGCATTTCGTTCACATAATACCAATGAAGACCTGTCCGGACAACCTGTCCAATATAATCCTTGGTTTGACAAGCATATTCAAACTAAACAAGTTTGCTAAATAGTGTACAGACTACACATTCAATTTATCAAAAGACTGTACAAGAAGGTACAGATAGATTGCTTATTTAAAGCATTAAATCCCAATTCAAAATTTTTGGACTCTCAAACAAAAAAATATTTTTTCAGTTCTCCAAATTGACATTTCAGAGGATTAGCATATTAGCATACCTTGTATGGCCCATTCAGATGTCTCTGAGTTAGACTCTACACCAGCTTCACTTGAACTCGTGGAATGAACTGGATTAACCAACAATTAGCACCTTGCGTGTTAAATAAGAACAAAATTAGAAAATGGGATATGAAAAGAGAAGAACGCACCAGGGACTAAATGCCTAGAAGAGTTCTTTTCGGGAAAACTGTACGTGAGAGAGCATAGAGACCAACTATTCGAAGCAGAGATCAAATGCGTCGAAGAGAAGAATCGTGACGAGTTAAGACCGATGGAGCATGACAAGAAATTGAGGGGCACGTTACCGACCTTTGTCGGGAGTGTCATCGGGCACTCCATGAGGATGCCACGAAACCAGCTGCTTAAAGGATAAGTTCCCTGGAAGAAGAAAGAAGACAAAAGGAATTTGGATCCGCTTTTGGGCCTTAAATTTAGAATTGGTTTTAGCCTTTATTGCGTGCGTGATGTTGGGCCTTTTCGTACGATGGTTTGGACCGAAAAACTTATGGTCTAATCGCAAGGGAGGGTTTCTTACGCCGAAAAGAAAAAAAAAATTATGGTCTGATCGCAAGGGAGGGTTTCTTTTCAGAACAAACCCTAAACCCTAAAAAGAAAAAGAAAATTCAATTTTAAATCAATTTTTTTCTTCTCTTTTATATTGAATTGAATTTTATTCCTATTGTTTTTAAGGAATAATTTCATATATATCACTCAAAAACGGTGGAATTACGTATTTACTATCAAAATTTCTATAATTACGCATTTATCATTTAAAAATCTAACAACTCACATATTTATCCAATATAACTTCAGTATATATCAAATATATCAAAAACTCAGATTAATTATGTTTAATATTCTTAAAACTATAATTAATCAAGAATTAACTTAACATCATTTTTTTTTCTTAGATCTGTTCTCCTTTATACCTAATATAATAGATTAAAAATAGATGATCCAAAATGAGCCAGTAACAAAACACAGATTCTCAAACTCAGTTACTACTTTGATAACAGGTTGCGATATCAACATCGAATTCAGTTAGAGTTGTTATATTGAAAAAGGTGGAGTGATTACATTGTTTTTAAACGATTAAGCTGGAGCTGAAATCATAATCTTTGAGTTTATTATCATCTTCTATCTGAGTTTCAGCGAGAGAGACGAGATGAGGAGAGAGTTTCAGCAAAAAGGAAAAGTTATGCCAAAAAAGCGCGGGAGTGGGGAGAGGGATATATGCACAGAAGAGGAAGGAGAAGAGACTAAATAAACATTTTTGTAATATAACATTAAACTTAATTAATCTCATTTTTTAATTAATTGAGTAAATATGTGAGTTATTATATTTTTGAATGGTAAATATATAATTATAGAAATTTAGATGGTAAATACATAATTTCATAGCTTTTGAGGTATATATGAAATTCTCCCTATTTTGTATTATGATCAAATTGTTAGTCCTTGTGTGCCTACTTATGTTACTCGGATACTCTAGATTAAAGACCGTACTCGTATCGGATACCGATACACACTCGATACAACCACAATACGTATCTGATACATACGTTCACTAATACTCCGTTCAAAGTCCGAGATATAGCTCTAGGTGTCTAGAGATGCCCCCGATATAGATCGGCTTTGTGCACCGCACCTAGACCACAATACAGCTCCGTGCACCGTGCATATGGACTGCGCTGTATAGCTCTGTGCACTGCGCATACACCCAGATCTAATTTTTTTTTTTTTTTTTTGCGACAAGCAAGATTCGAACCCATATTTAATGTTATCCTTGTGTTATTGTACTCATATTTTTTATATTTAATTTATATAATACTTAAATATAATTAAAATAATATATATATATATAGAGTAAAGCTAGGGTGTCACATGCTCACTAAAAAAGTTTGGTGAGCATAACTCCAAAAATATATCGGATCGACGTCAAATACCGAATCCAAACCGTTAAAGTCCATGTATTTCATGAGTGATGCATACACATGCAAAATTTTGAAAGTTTCGAGTTTATTTGCTACATAGTCAAGTAGTTAAAGAAATGAACATTTTATTATAAGTTATTTTATATATTCAATTTTTATTATTTCATTGACCAGTTGACCGTGTAGCAAATAAACTCGAAACTTTCAAAATTTTGCATGTATATGCATCACTCATGAAGTACATGGATTTCAACGGTTTGGATTCGGCATTTGACGTCGATCTAATATATTTTTGAAGTTATTCTCACCAAACTTTCTTGGTGAGCATGTCACACCCTAGCCTTACTCATATATATATATAGGAATATGCTAGCATGCTATGCATAGCATAGAACCCCTCCATGCAACGGCTTGGATTTCGAGTTTTTAAAATCCTAATGGTCGATCCGAACCGTTCATCTTGTTCTCCATATTAATATGTGTTTGGAGACCAAATTTTATATTTTTTAGAATTTTTTTACTATTTCTTTAGATTTATTGAAAATCGCTGTTTTCAGTAAATCTGTACCATAAAAAAAACAGCGATTTTCAATAAATCTAAAGAAATAGTAAAAAAATTTCAAAAAATGTAAAATTTGGTCTCCAAACACATATTAATATGGAGAGCAAGATGAACGGTTGGGATTGATCATTAAGATTTTGAAAACTCAAAATCCAAGCCGTTGCATAGAGGGGCTATGTTATGCATAGCACGCTAGCATGTTCCTATATATATATATATATATATATATATATATATATATAATAGGCGTATCGTATCTGGATTTTTTGAAAATTATCGTATCACCATATCTGTATCGTATCAGGTATGATACCCGTACCCGTATCCATGCAATATAGGTGCCTACTATCGTACTTGCTTTTTTCAATTATATAAGAATTATTACCGAACGGACATACATAAAGAGAAGAGAAATACAGAAACAAAGAATAATTTCTTTTATTAATCTTGCTTAACTGATTACAAGATACAATGGGTATTTATAGAGAATATAAAGTGATACGCTAGCTATTAGTTCTAACTGATAGTTAACAGCTTAACAACCTATCTCACATCTATCTAACTAACATCGGCTAATAGCCTGTCTCATAACTAACATCATTAGTCACTAATTGAATCAATTGGGTTTGTTATTCCTATTAGCCCCCCTCAAGTGCATCGGGCAGTAGGCATAGTGTGCTTGGAATGCCTTTCTTGCGACTTGAATCGTCTTTCAGGTCTCCTTAGAGATAGAAGAGAAAAATGAGCTCTTTTGACTCAAGAATGCTTCCATGTACTCGAGAGATTCGTTTGAGTCTCAGGCAATGAGGCACACCCTTGGGAGGAGAGTTTGAGAGATGTGTGACTTCGATGTAGAGGAGTTGATTGTCGCGGCGGAGTGCTCTAGTCGTCTCGTCACCTCTCGATCTGGTTGAGGGCTTGACGCAGTGAGCTGATGCAATAGTAGGGGATGGCGACTAGTCTATTGGTAGGCACAGCGACAGCGACGACAGCTTCTTTGCCGTGTCAAAGTTGTCATTCTCAGGGGCGGACACAGGATTTTTGTCAGGACTGAGCAATAATCGGATGTAAATAGTTTATCGGGTTCAAACCCAATAGCTTATCAGGTACAATTCAACATAACAAAAAAAATACCAATCAATATAATAAAAATCCTAAATTACTTAAAAAAAATCAACAATTCAATATTTATAAGGAATTTGAAATCAACATTTTGGTTCAACTTAACAGTCTCTGCCTTTGAATTAAAAAAATAATAATAATAAAAACATTTTGGTTCAACTAATTTTCGCTATTTGGAATCAGCGCCTATTTGGGCTTCGCTAATTTGTTTCGCTCAGGGTTTATATGGGCTATGTTCCGTTTATTAAAATTCCAGAATGAGCTATAGGAGGCAATTTGAATTCCAAGAAGGGGCAGAGGTCCGAAAAGCAAATTTTTAACACTATTTTTGAAAATCCAGCAGGGAATAGCTGACCCCCCTTGTGCTACAACAGATCCGCCCCTAGTCATTCTTCTCTTTTTCTTTAGAAGATAGGGATGTAGAATAGAGGGGAATATAGAGGGATTAGGGATTGGGAGAATAGAGGGAATAGAGGGAATAGAAAAAAAAAAAAAGGCTAGAATAGGGTGGATACAAGGAATAGAGAGATAAGGGGCTTTATTCCGAGTATAGAGAGATTTAAACTGGAATAGAAAGGCTTATTTTCTGGAATAGGGGATTGGATTTGAAGCATAAGTCATGGAATAGGCGCGAGCCTAATTCCAGCTTACCAATGCTACGATACCATAAAGAGAAGAGAAATAGAGAAACAAAGAAGAATTTCTTTTATTAATCTTGCTTAATTGATTATAAGATACATTGGGTATTTATAGAGAATACAAAGTGATACGCTAGCTGTTACTTCTAACTGATAGTTAACAGCTTAACAACCTATCTCACATCTATCTAACTAACATCGGCTAACAGCCTGTCTTATAATTAACATCGTTAGTCACTAACTGAAAGAGTTGGATTTGTTATTCCTATTAAAGGCGCTAATGCATAATCACAAATGATATATGCCATTAGAAAAGAAATTGCACCAACACATTCAGTACGAAATATTGACATTACGTTTCTCCAAAATTGCACGAACAATATATTTCAGTTTATTGGGAAAATTTTTACATTCAATGATCTAAATGCACGCACCACAAGTTCACTTAGTTGAAGACTGGGTGGCAAGCTTGGATAATAACCGAGTACAAAGAGTGATATTTACTGGCCTTAATAGATAATGCATCTCGAGATATTAGTCTAAATTTTGTACATGACAAGCAAATAGTAAACCTCTATTGTTGATCCATTGGTTTAGTTTCTGATACTGTATCACTGATCTCATCTGAAACATTAGCCTTGAGTAGGTATTTCTTTGCAACATCCAACATCTGGGTCATTTCCTTCTTATACTGCCAACAAAGGAAAACGAGCACTCTTTAGATGTAGAAAAGTAACCAAACATCAAGTCTAGAAAATGCACTAATAAAATAGCTACCTCATCAACAGCTCCAGTCTTGATCTTAGATTGCATAATACACCACTTCTTGAAATGGGCTCCTGTGAAATTTTGAACCCATTATTAATATTAAACATAATGAGTCAGCTGAATGAAAGAGAATTTGATCTCTTACCAACTCTGATATCAAGGGTACATGAAGAATCTGATGTAGTTTGTAAAGACCACCTACAGTGTATCTGAAAGAATAGCAACAATGATATTTTCATTAAATACAAATAAAGTTGTCCAATACTAGTACTGTTACCAAACATCGATAACGGGTGGCTGCACCATTTCTTATGCCTGTTTTGACACAAACTTAACCTACTTTTTGATGGATTTTTTTATTTGTTTGGTTTTTCACTCAATTGATTTCCATTGTATAACTAGTTATTATTCCTTATGCATACAATGACAGAGATATCATAGGCCGAGCCAACGAGGGCAGTGAACTCATGTAACCTTCCGGCTTAAACTAGTATACTGTATGGTAGATGCCATACACTCTTGCCAAAAGAACAAGTTTTCTGGGAAAGGTACCTCAAAGCATGTGCCAAAGGGAACATCATGAGCCTGCTGGACTGTCTCAAAGACCTGAATTTAAAATAAATAAACATATTAACAAGAAATGATGACTTAAGAATGACCAAAACAGTCAACAGCTATTCACAAATTACAGACAAATTTTTACCTTATTTGCAAATGACAACCAAGAATTCTCACACTTAAAACTAATAATCAGTCATTTGCACTAAACAAACAGAAAAAGGTATATCCCACTAAAAACTGCCAATATTGGAACTAGACCTCTTAGTGAGCTTACAGTTCCTTCAGTTTTGGAAGAAGATGAAATTGTACTACAAACATTCAAAAGAATGTTGCCAGTAAAGGTAGAAATGGCCATGTGGGGACATGATCCCTAAACCTGGTCCTGGCATGCCATCTCATAGAATGGCATAGCACCAGCAGACCCAGTAACCAGGTCCCTCAAATTCTCAGCCTTGAGCTGGTCTGACCCAACACAGAGAAGAAGTGTTGTAAATGACGTATAAACTCAATAGTCGCCCTGCAGGACTCGAAACCAATAACTTCAAAGCACAAGTCTGGATCTTTATCCACTATGACGCAGATAATTTGTGTACATTCAATACATAGTTTCTTCATGTACTAAAAAAAACACGTTGCTTAGGGCAGGGTTAGTTCAGGATGGCAAGGCCAGTTGAAATCAACAACAATAGCAACTTCTATTGAGAATTGATTGCAAATATAGTAAATATTGATTGGTTCCAACACAACTAAAAAAAAATTAGCTTCTTTTAAAGAGCAGAACTAACAAGGCTATTTTTATCGGGTGACAAAACGGCATGTTGCCATTCTGTCATGGCAGTGTCAGGAGGGCACATAGGGCTGTTGCACACTGATCTGAATGTTATTTCTCTGACCTCCCCATCATACTCATCAGCAGCATGCCACTGACCCAGCTGCATACAAAAAATAAAATATATAAACAAAATGGTTAAAACCCATTCTACCATGAAGCATATTGGAGATAACTTTCCAATCCTTCCATAGAATATTCTCTACATTTAATGGAAAAGTTAACAAAAGACCAGATAGACGCACCCTATCCTACAACATTTTTGCAGAGCTGCAGTGGGTTTTTCAGAGTATTATATAGTTTTATTCCCAAATTTAGGCTTAGTTAAAACTACAAAAAAGAATCATTTCGTACATTTTCAAAATTTGAACAAGAGTCTATCACACTATTCAGGTCAATTCCAGTACAAAGTTAACGGAAATGTAATTCTGCTTTTGATGACTTCCAATGTTCGTGGTAAAAGTAACACTTACACTGAGATCGGTATCCTTCCTTTCAGAACGGTATTCCTTAAGAAACTTTGAGTCATCACTGAGTAACTGAATGAAAAACTGCTCAGCAGTACAGGGAAAAGTACCCTAGAATAAGGCAAATAAAAGTCAAAGCACATAACTTTAAATTAAGTAGGGTATCAATTGATCAGGTCAGGTCAGACTGGCATATTTTATTTAGAAATATGAATTGGTCAGGCACTTGGGTCTGAAATGAACTACCACAGGTTTAGAACTTTAGGCCAGAACCCACCCACTAGAGCATCATTAATTTCCATTGTCCTGTCAAAATTTTGTTAGTTCCCGAAACATATTAGCCTTAATTAATTGGTACATTTCTAAGGGCTAACTAGGATATCCCTTTTTAAATTCAACAAATAATAGAAAATTAATAATTAATGGCCAAACCTCACTTGACCAGTCAGAGTTCAAACTGACACAACCCACAGCAGGTCCTAATTCATGAAAGATTTTGATTGGTCTACATCTATATCAACCAGGTTGAGTTACTGCAAGCTCTACCAATAAATAAACTAGTAGTAAAATCATACATTAAATATGCTAACAAGAACTTCCTCCTTGATGAAAGATTGCATCTTCGCAGCGACAATTATGCTGGCTTCAGGGACTTCAGACAGCCTCTTGCTCATTCCTTTGATTGAACTACTATGTGCACGCAATGCTGATTGCGCCCATTCCTGTGGAAAGAAATAGAGATTATATATAGCCATATGAGCAAAGGAAAACAAATATACATGTAAGCAAGTGAGCAAGATAGAGAAAGGGAGATATCAAACATAATAATTGATATAATTAAGTTAAAAAGAAATAACAACAGCTTGTGTGAAAATGGTGAAGTAATTAACATACACATAAATTCACTAAAAAGTTCCTACAACTTCAAACACTTGTAGAGGTGTGCTTATCTAATTATTTTTGCAAAATACCCCACTTCGTTGAGAAATTGAAAGGCATGTCTCTACTGAATGGGGTCGGTAGCACAGTTGGCTATGAAAAAGTCCTAGGACTGTTGGATACCCAAAGGTCAAGAGTTCGAGCCCCACTCACCACTTTACGAACTTCCAAAAAAAGAAAAGAAAAAAGGTATATCCTCACTTCGATTTGGCGCTTCACTAGACGAAAATAAAGAATACAGGCCCTTAAAAAACTTCTTTTTACTAATATTCTGTTCACATTATTTAAGAAAAAGCAATATTATATTTAACAAATAGTAGAGACTTAATTCCAAAACATGTGAAGTTCAGATAATATATAATTTGAATCTGAGCAGTCAAGAGCATCAGATTGCCAAGGATGAAACAAGTGTTTGGAATCACGCGACCTTCTCATGTTAGGATGGCACATCCTATTACCTCTCTCAGTCATGAAAAATGGAACTTTAAGAAATAGGAGAAGAAACAAAAGAGTCAACTATAAATGCCCATGTTCTGCCCCTCAAGTCCCAAGTTCCTCATCAGTCCAAAGAAATGAATAAAGAAAACAAAAGTAGGAAATAAAAAGAAGATGATATCAAGAAAAATCCAACACGGTAAATATGATATCAAGAGAAAATAAACAAAAACATGGTAAATGTGTGCTTATTATCTTTATCTCAAAGTTGTGGCATTACATAACAGAGATCAGAAAAAGGCCTGAAGTCTCCATCACAGTTTTTTTTTTCTTTATAATTTGTGTATGATTATCATATTTTCTCATTCGATAGCAGACTTCCTCAAAGCGATGTTGTGTATCTTTGTCCATTGCATAAGAGCTGAAAAGCTTCATATATTGTGGAAGGGAGAGATCGAGAGAAAGAGCAGAGAGAGGGGAAGGGACTTGGGATATTATAAATGGACAAAAATTGATGGACTGGAATATAGTTCATGTTGAATATGTTTGAAAAAAGAGGTAGGTGGACTGGAAAGCAGGCTAAACAGTTGAAGGGGACTACTGGACAAGAAAGAAGCACAGGGTACAATGATATATGATAGGAATTGAACTTGTCGGTAGAAATGCCAAAGGTAAGACAATCCAACCATTACTACAATACAATTCCAACATAACAAAGCTATTTCATCACCACAGAATCACAAAATGCCAAAAAAAAAAAAAAAAAAAAAACTCGGTTACCCAAATTCCGCATTTAATTCTATCCCTTCATTTGTGTGAATTTTTCTAACATAGCACAGAAAAATCACCCTCCTAAAGAGGGTAGCCTTCCTCGGAAATATTGAAAACAAAGGACTTTTTGAAACTTCATACAAATTTTGGCACTTTTGCAAACTTCCTAGCATAAAGAGTACCTGCTTCTCAGCCTCCAACATCGCGTGGTAGTTCTTGACAGCCTTTTGTAAAGCTCGGTAGGTGTGATTTCTATTCCAAAATGATGCAAACTTGTACCTGACTTTCCCTGAAAAGCAAGAATGAAGGAATGAGAAACCTAGGCCTTAGTGCAAGATAAGGGATTGGAATGAGAAGCCAGGCCTTTGAACAGGGTATAAAATTCCTCTGCCCCTCAGACTCCAAAAGTTCATAAACTCTTTTGCAAATAACATCCAACATCTATGAAGTATAAGCAAACAACAGAACACTTTTCACATATGCAAGATCCAACATCTTGCAATATATGCATCAACCGGCGTCATTAGGTTAGTGCGAAGGAAGAGGTAAGCCTTTTTGATATATTGATAGTTTAAGGTCCTTTTTTGAACTGAAAACAAGAATTGAACCAAAACAGAATGTAGATTCGATATTTGTTTCAAGCTTGACTTGATTAAATAAGGAATAAATTGAGTACCCTAGGCATACATTTGAGGCAAACTTAATCATACTCACTCATCTAAACCTCAGCTTAAGTGTTTTGGTGTTAGAACAACCAGAAAACAATATGCATTATTCGCCAATATGAAAAGTGCTGTATATTATTTGCAATTAAGGCAAGTACCAGGCGAAGTTTGGAAAGACAAGAAATAGAAAATTTTCTGTGACCCTAACAATCAAAGTGTAAAGGAGCAATTATATTACAAATGATTTTTTCCACAGTTTAATAAGGGACCAAAATTAAAATAAAGAATTAATGTTAAGTTCAATACAAAGAAAAATACCGTCTGGGCTACCGAGAGGTGGTACACCATGGCCCCCAGCACCAGTACGAAGAACTATTGTTATAGCAGGATTAATAACAGCATGTTGACTACGTTTAATCTGCAGTGCTAATAGTAAATGAAATGCAGATGTAAGAATTTTATAGTTATAAGAAAAATACAGTAACAGATGGCATGCTAAGTACTGAGAGGCAAGCACCTAAGAACAGCTGATTATACAAACCTCATGAACAATTCCATTTAGATCTAAATATAGGTCAAAGTTTGAAATATAACAGTCTCCGCTGAATTCAGTCATAAAACTAGATACCAAACAAAAGATAGGTACATTTGCAACAAAGTACCACTAATACGTCTATAAAATCCATCATGATAAAATAAATAAAATTAAGGGGAATGCACAAACCTCGTGAATATCTCCTAGCGGAACAATAACCTGCCAGAAAAAAAAAAGACCAACTCAAAAAATTGCATGGACAAGGAAAGACATCCATTATAGGAACCTAACATATAAATTTGCTATGACAGACACTTCTTTTGCTAGCTCAGTGAACAGACATCGATAAACCTTACTCTCTGGAGAATAATAAACCACAATGCTGAAACTCTTAAATCCATAGCCCACACTGTAAGGGAACTTTAACAAGATAATTATGAAAAGTGTCTGACACATGTTGTCAGACATCAACAATGAAAAGGAAGTCAATTTCAATTTCCCAAAGTATGCTATAATATCAAAATACTAGATAGTAGTAAGTATACTTACACTAAGTACAAATTTAGAAAGACTAATCCAAGAATTGAAGCAAATATGTCTATTATCTAACACAAGATCAGCCTAACCTTAATTTGCTTAGAAAACACATTTGAATGAAAGCAAACATGCCAGGCTGAAACATACATCCGACCATGGTACAAAAAGGATCTCTCCAGTGCACAAGAATAATGGTGATCAACAGCCTGATAAAAATAACAATTATATAGTAAGTATTCACTGAAATTTCACAATAAAAAGAAGCCGATCGATATAGTGTAAACATTTACTTACATTTTGCATGTTTTTATCTATATCACTAAATAACTATATTCTAATTTAAGATCGTAACTTCTAACATCAACTTCACCAAGAGTATCCAAAGCATTAGGTGTCCTTGGTGCTTATGCATAAAGTGTATACAGGCCATATCAATTTACACCACATGTACATAAACAAAAAACTATACTTGAACGCTCATTGATGCATGCTATCTATATACACAGTACACTACATAGACAATAGATGCACAAACCCTTAATTTAGAGGCTACCTCATCAGGGGGGAGGAGAAATATAGTTTGTAGAGGCCCAGGTTTCTGATGTACAACTGTAGGTACTAGCTTATCTGAAGAAATTCTCCTTCTAGCCGCACCAGGAAGGTTATTAACACTCCTATAAAATTTTGACAAAAATTATCTATCATGTTTTTTATTGTTCACCTTCAAAAATATTTCAGTTTATTTTTGCATCCTGTCGTTGTCTTTCAATTTTCATTTTTATCGTTTTAATTTGTTAGAAAAATGTCATAATCCATCAAGAAAGGCAGGTAACCCAAAAATTAACCTGGAAGAACTTTGAGGAATCCTTGTTGTTTTAATATGAAGGCAAACCTAGAGAAAAAAATATATATTTAAGTAGAAAGACAATACTTAAAAAAATTAACAAATAAATCAGTTATTCATTTATAAAGGTCAGGGTTAGCAGCTCATATGATACCTGACCTGACGGGCTGTTCAGTGTATGCCAAACTGGTCCCGTCAGCCCTTCAGTTTCGACCAGAACTGTAACTGATCCCAATACCGTGCTCTTCCATATTATATCCCAGTCATATATTGTTACATTTATCTGCTAACAATAAATAAATGGATGAATAAAGTGCATACAATGTTAAGCCACCTAAAAGAATTGAGCTTTTAAATAAAACTAACCTGTGCAGGAAGAGAGTCCACAAAAAAGTTGAACTCCTCACCCCACATAGGATTTCTTGACCCTGGAACCATTGAACTGCCATAGTATCAAAAGGCATTTAGTTATCAAATGTTCCAGCAATAAAGAAGAAACCACCTAACTTGTAAAGAGAGATTAAATATTAATGTAAAGGCAACTTTTACCTAAAGCGCTTCTGGTCATGACAGGTCAACATTGCGTATGGATCTGATGTTCCATTCAAGTTCGCACCAACTAAATTCTTAGCAGCCAAAAGTTCCAGCTGAAAGGAAGAGAGAAACTAAATTTTGTATGTCTGACATAAGAAACAAGCAATAATTCAATAAATGGCAAGAAAATGTATGATTTTAACACTAAAAGGGATAATTTCAGTACTGGATCAACAGGATAGTACCGAACTTTTGCTGGTAAAACTTAAGTTGAAATCTTTTCACATGCTGTTGCTTATATATAGGGTTAAAAGATTGCATCAAAGAGCCCTTCAGAATACCTACTGTTTTTGTTGCATGCCAGTTGCTTGAAAGCTAAGTTGCTGAAAACACGTACCTTTACTACATATGCACAAGGGCCATCGCAGTCTCCTCTGATCTGACTCATCTACAAAAATAAGTGCAGAACTGCATGTCAAAGAATTGAAGAATTATTCCATGAAATTCAGTTCTCTCCCTTAGAAACCAGATTTGCAAAATTCATAATTATACTAGGAAATTTGTAGTTTTAGAGGTTTGGAAAAATTAGCCATTAATATCACATAAGAATTACTTGGAGAAGTACTGGTACCAACTATAATTCCGGATACTGTCAGGTCCAGTACTAGTACACACAGTATGACGGTTTTAGTTATTTTGTAAACGGGGGTACAGCAGCTCTTAGCAATAACTATGAATTTGGACATTTACAGGGCTCCTAGATAATTAATCAAATTACCACAGTAGTAAACTCAATTGCATTGCTTTAAAAATTAATAAGAATATATTAATTTAAGAACAGTCAATCAATTGCTTCTATACACAAAAACTAAATCAAGAGCGGCGTTCTCTAAGAAAAAGGAAGCTTAACCAGAAAATCGCCCTCGTCCCTCCCAAGCATGCCCCTCGTTCCATCTCCGGCGATCGCCGTCGCTCCTCCTACTCCATGACCAGGAAAACGACAAGCAAATCGTTTCTCATAAAACGAATACAGAAGGATCACCAAAAATGCGGCGGTGAGAGTAATCTCGATCTCCCACCAAGACGGGACGAGAGACGAGGCCACAGACTGAAGCAATCCGGCCATGGTGGCAAAATTACCTACAGCGTCGATTGCAAAAGTGTTTCGAGAAAAGGAAAATTCCATAGGAAGAGGGGAGAGGAAGGGGAAGAGGGTACAGAGGCCATGAACCGGAGGGTCAATGAGTTGGTTAGAACACGAGCCGACGCCTCTTGCGGTGAAATCGAATTGACGGGAAAACGAATATTTCTGCCTCGAACTTAGATTTAATAAATTTAATGCGGGTCGATTACTCGAGATCAACATGATTCGCTACACATAGATTCTACGGAAAAAATATACGGAGAACTAATGTGTCATTGATTCCTCAGCGTCTGCGTATACTCTGAGATATCCCATATTTTGCGTGACCGACGTGTCCGGTGCCTATTCGGGATAGCACAGGGGGCCAGTATTAATTGAGCTTTGAGATTCGAGCAGAAGTATTTGAACGGTTAAAAGTTTCCAAAAATAACGCAAAATTTGAGATATCTTAGAGGATGCAAATTCTTCGTCGGCATGAGAAAGAGATACAATGAAGCCCATATATGGGCTAGTTGCCTAGTTAAAAATGGAACGTGCAGGGCCCAGTTTAATTGGACAATTTAGAACTTGTTCTGTAGGGCATCATTTTTGGTCTTGTCCAGCTCTATACCAACAAAGTGAGCAGAAGAACGACTAATAGCGATTCGCGACAAAAGATTAGAAACTTTTGACGCGTGGAAATCATTATGAGTTAGGGGTCAACAAACAAAGAGATAAATTGGCTGCACGCGGTGTGCGTCAAAATGGTGAACTGGAAAGGTGAGAGTGAGCGCGACAGTGAAGTGGGAAAACCAGTGAGATCGGCTCGTCTGCTGAACAATTCACTGGACTACTTCTGGTGCGTCCATTTTGAATCGGACTGTATACGAGTAAGCGTCGACTGAGCTTTGAAACGAACGGTCAAAGTCTGTTTGGAGTGGTCCAACTAATTTTGTACGGTTGGAGCGATAACGATTGGTCGGTGGATGTCTTATGTGTGATGTATATTTTAATATGAGAATTATAATCATAGTCACAAGATTTGCGAATAAAATTCGAATAATTTATTTTTTGGTGATATCAAAACCGAATGTCGAATTATTCAGCTAACTGAAATTTGACCGAATTAAATCTGAATAATTAGCAAATTTTATGATTTTTTTCCGAATTTAACAAATTATTCATGATTTTTTTTGGTTTATTTTATTTTGCTTTTTTGCAAGATTGAGATCTCTGATCTGGATAATTCCGAATTATACCCGAATTATTCCCGAATCATTAATTTTTGACATCCCCGAATTACCGAAACCGAATAATTCATTTGTCACTGTGATCATAATCATGATTTTTACAATATAAACACCATTTAAGATAAACAAAATCATAAAAATTGTTAGACATAATTTTATTTTTACTAAACAAAATAGATACATCCGATGTTGAGTATATTGGAGTTAACAGGGAAAAGTTAGGCCTTGTCAAAAATAAGGATTATGATAAACAACATTAATCTCCGTGTTTGAAATCACAGATTCGAAAGTAAGAAAAAAAGAATTATTTATGAATATTAAATAGTTCAGTGATTTGATCTTCAATTTTTATTCAAAAAATATATATCATCATGAAACCTATTTTATTACTGTATTCCGAATTCTTCCGAAAGAAGGTGCAGAAAATTACCAAACAATGTTGCTATTAAGTATTAACTAAAAGATGACTTAAAAGGTTGAAAGATTTTATTCCAACAATTAGACGGAAGAACAGTTTTTCCGGAGAATTAAGATCAACATATTTCACCATTTTACATTTTCACTACATAAATATTAGCCATTTTCTTTTCTTTTAATTTTATATTCATTGCTTATTTTTTATTATATATTCCTTATTCAATAATAAAAATCATAATCATGATATTATTATATAATATTTTAATTAAAATAATCATAATTTAATAATATTAATATTACATTTATTATTCAAAAAACATTGTACATTTCATTATTACATCGGTAAACACAGTATTAGTAATAATATAATAATATACTACCAATAGTAACAGTAATAATATAAGTATTATCATAATCATTATCATTAATACGAAATATTTTATACTTTTTATTATTTCAATCATCATCATCATTTCATTAAATTGCTGATGTTAGTTCATCTTTAGGATATATTTTTAAAAAAAAATCATTAAAAAAATAGAATGAGGCTACGACACTATGCATGGTCCATACTAGGATTGATATCGATGTTTACAAAGTCCAAACAGTCAATCTGAACCACTCAATATGATATTCATATAAAAATATACTTGAAGATTATATTTTACATTTTTTTTAGAATATTTTACTATAATCACTTGATCTAAATATTTTTGTACCATTCCAAAATAGTGATTTTATAACTATCTTAAAAAAAAAAATCTAAAATCTGATTTCCATGTACATTTTGATACAGAGATCATGTTAAGCAGTTCAAATTGACCGTTTGAATTTAAAATGGATGTATCAATTCATAGTACATACCCATCTAAGCTATGCATAGTATTGTAGCCTCAATCATAATTTTATATTATAATTTGATTTAATATAATAATAAAATTATTGTATATTTCGTATTAATGCTTATTATGATATTCATATATTATTATGAAGAGAGTTCAAATATTTTTAATTTTTATGACTCAATTTTGCCTCCACTTTTAATTTTTCTAAAAAAAAATTTTCAAAACTTAAATATCAAAATAAAACTGTTAGATATGATCTATGTTATTTTCTCTACATCCACGTGAAAGTGTTATCACTTTTCGATTTTATATAAATCAACATTCATAATTGCGGAGGGTTCAAATGCTTTCAATTTTTGTGCCTCCACCATGCCTCCATTTTTAAAACCTTTAATAACTCAAAATTTAAAACTTAAAAGTCAAAATAAAACTGTTAGATGTGATCTATATTATTTTTTCTATGTGCTCATAAAAAGTTATCACATTTCAATTTTTTTTTTCATGTGAATCAATAAGTTGAAAAATCAACGTCTAGAAATTATCCACATTAGTACGTTTTTTACAAGCTCTTAATGACAACCAAAATAAAAATGAAATGCCATAACATTTTACACGTGCATAGATAAAATAATATAAATCATATCTAACGATTTTATTTTGACTTTTAAGTTTTAAATTTTGAGTTATTAAAGTTTTTAAAAACGGAGACATGGTGGAGGCACAAAAAATGGAGGCATTTGAACCCTCCTCTTCAGAATTTATCCATATCAATATATTTTTGTAAGGCCTTAATACCAATTGAAATAAAGTTTAAATGTCATAATCATTTATACGTACGTAGAGAAAATGATATATATTAAGAGGAGGGATCGGATTACACCACTATTTCGGTCATTTTTATTAATATCCCAAAAAAAATAGATAATTTTAAAAATAACCTCGTTTTTTTTTTTTTTTTATTAATGCCCTAACCGCTTGGAAGCGGAGCGGGCCAATATCAACACCAAACCGCCCACTATATGGGCGGTCCACTGTTTTTTTTTTTTTTTTTTTTTTTTTATAAGTTTTTTTTTTTAAAACAGAAATTTTTTATTTTTTTTATTGAAATATTAGAAATGTTGAATATATTTCTTTAGAAATAGATGTAATACAATATAATTTGATTTATTAGAAAGACTGCAACAAATAACCCGGATCAATATTTTTCAGGCCGGATTTTTCGCGGCTGTAAGAAAAATTAATATATCTCTTTATGTGTTATTGGACAAAAATAAAAATGCTTAGATTCTGAGTTATTGATCCCGGTTCAAAAGTCACTTCTATGTAATCTAGAAAATATTATAATCCTTCTAGGACATTTAATTTATAAAAAGTTGTATCTATTTTGAGAATTCTTTTTGAATAACAATTATTAAATAACTTAAAATTTTTATTTTTTTTTCAAAAATAGATACAACTTTTTATAAATTAAATGTCCTAGAAGGATTATAATATTTTCTATATTACATAGAAGTGACTTTTGAACCGGGATCAATAACTCGGAATCTAAGCATTTTTATTTTTGTCCAATAACACATAAAGAGATATATTAATTTTTCTTACAGCCGCGAAAAATCCGGCATTAGAAATGTTGAATATATTTCTTTAGAAATAGATGGAATACAATATAATTTGATTTATTAGAAAGACTGCAACAAATAACTCGGATCAATATTTTTCAGGCCGGATTTTTCGCGGCTGTAAGAAAAATTAATATATCTCTTTATGTGTTATTGGACAAAAATAAAAATGCTTAGATTCCGAGTTATTGATCCCGGTTCAAAAGTCACTTCTATGTAATCTAGAAAATATTATAATCCTTCTAGGACATTTAATTTATAAAAAGTTGTATCTATTTTTGAAAAAAAATAAAAACTTTAAGTTATTTAATAATTGTTATTCAAAAAGAATTCTCAAAATAGATACAACTTTTTATAAATTAAATGTCCTAGAAGGATTATAATATTTTCTAGATTACATAGAAGTGACTTTTGAACCGGGATCAATAACTCAGAATCTAAGCATTTTTATTTTTGTCCAATAACACATAAAGAGATATATTAATTTTTCTTACAGCCGCGAAAAATCCGGCCTGAAAAATATTGATCCGGGTTATTTGTTGCAGTCTTTCTAATAAATCAAATTATATTGTATTACATCTATTTCTAAAGAAATATATTCAACATTTCTAATATTTCAATAAAAAAAATAAAAAATTTCTGTTTTTTAAAAAAAAAACTTATAAAAAAAAAAAAAAAAAACAGTGGACCGCCCATATAGTGGGCGGTTTGGTGTTGATATTGGCCCGCTCCGCTTCCAAGCGGTTAGGGCATTAATAAAAAAAAAAAAAGCAAGGTTATTTTGAAAATTATCTATTTTTTTTGGGATATTAATAAAAATGGCCGCCACTATTTTGGTGACATGGTGTGACAATGTCCATTTTTGAAATTTCAAAATCCAAATAGTCGATCCAAACCGTTCAATATGATGAATATATTAAGAGTAACTTGGAAATCAAATTTTACATTTTTCTGAATTTTTTTACTATTTATTAAGTATTTAACAAAATCGCTATATTCAGACCGTTGAATTTTTGAACCCCTCTAAATAAACCAAAAAAAATTCAGAAAAATGTAAAATTTGATCTGTAAGCACATTTTAACATATCCATCAAGTTGAACGGTTTGGATCGACTGTTTAGACTTTGAAAATGGACGGTGTCATTCTATGTCACCAAAAAATGGTGTCATTTGATCCCTCCTCATATATTAAATCTAATTATTGTATTTTTATATTTTAATTTGAAATTGTAAGTTATTAATGTTTAAAAAATAGAGACATGATGAAAACACAAAAAATGAAGCAATTCCAACCCTCCACTATTATTGTTATTGCTATTATTTATTATTATGTTTATTGATATAATAATAATCGTCACAAAAACTTTTAATATATTAGTATAATAATTTAGAATCAATACCTTTATCTCTTTTAATAAATGTATAAAACACCAATATAAAAAAATAGAGTAGAACTGGAGTGTTCCTAATTTCATTGAGTTTTTTTGTGAACTCAACTCTAAATTCTATTTTAAACAAAGAATTGAAACGGTTGAAATCCTTCTAACTTACGAGTGATGCGTTTACATATGAAAATTTTGAATTAATAGTATAAAGTCAAGTGGTTAAAATTATAAGGTTTATAAATTAATTTTAATGCGTTTATTTTTTAGACGTCTTTTAACCACTTGATTCTATACAAAATTAATTTAAAATTTAAAAAATTTCACATGTAGGTGCATCATTCGTAAGGTAAAATGATTTCAATAGTTTTAATTCGTCGTTTAAAGTTAATCTAATAAATTTTAAAACTGAGTTAAAAAAAAAAATTGATGACCTTGAAAGAGTGAAAGACCCTAGTTCTACTAAAAAAATTATAATAAAAAACTTTTCCGAAAATAAAAGTGGAGGGTTCACAGAACAGGCATGATCCGCTTAAGAGTTGAAGCTGCTAACGGCTATTTCACTTTCATGGACACTAGTCGGTGCGTGACAGCTGGAGTGCGTATCCTCTGAGATATCTCATATTTTGCGTGACCGACGTGTCCGGTGTCTATTGGGGTGACGTAGGGGGCCAGTATTATTTGAGCTTTGAGATTCCCGCAGAACGTATTGGAACGGTTGAGATTTTCCAAAAAGTCACGCAAAATATGAGATATCTCAGAGGAGGATGCGAATTCGTGACAGCTGGATCCCTTGGTTCATAATCGGATTGACCGAGACTGATATGACTAAAAGCTCCGTGCAGTGTTTCACTGAAAGCGCACACAAGACTAAAGGCTGTTAAAACAACTCATTGTACCGTTTGATTATTTTAATGAGATACAGATTATCCGTCACTCAGAATCCATATCCTCTGAGCTAACAGAATATTTATCATTAGATCCGGACCGTCCGATCAAAATCCATTAAAGGACCCTTGAATGGATTTTGATCGGACGGTATAGATCTAAACAGAAATATTCTGTTAACTCAGAGGTATGAATTCCCGTGACCAATGGGACTCGAACTAGCCGTTAATCCCCTCAACCGGTGCTTTCTCCAACGGTCATGTTGCGTTCCTCTTGTTTCAAATACCCATATCCTCCGCCTCCCTTAACCCACCTCTATCCCTCTCTCTTATTCTCTCTCTGAAAACAGAAAAATCAGAAGCTCTGTTTCTCTTACTTTGTTCAGCAACAATGGGTTTTACATCAACATCATCAAACCCATCTCTCTACCACACACGCAAGGCCTTTCTCCTCTCCAATTACATCCTCCTCGGTGCTGCCTCTGGTTGCATTTTTCTCACTCTATCCCTGCGCCTTATCCCATCACTATGCGGCCTCCTCCTCATCTTCCTTCACTGCCTCACTGCTGTCTCAGCTGGTATTTCCTGCTCTGTTGGCCCAGCCTCCTCCCACATGGCGCAAACAGCAGTTTCATCTCTCACCGCGATATTTCAAGGCGCTGTCGCCTTGATGGCACTGACCCGCACATCTGATTTTCTGACAGAACTGAAGTCTTACGTGAGGGAAGAAGATGCCGAGGTAATCCTGAAAATGGTTGGCGCGCTTGGTCTACTATTATTTGTGGTGGAGTGGGTGGTGCTTGCCTTGGCGTTTGTGCTTAGACTGGAGGGAGAAGGAGATGGGGTACATGGCAACAATGTGAGGAGCTCTAAAGTAGGAAATGAAGATCAATTGAAGGATTGGCCGTGGCAATTCCAGGTTTAGGTTGTAATGTTGCGAGAATGTGCAGGGAACTGAAATTTCTTTCATTGAAGTCCTTTCTTTATTCTGGTATAAGTCCTAATGATTAAAGTATATTTTTAATTTGTTCTTTTATTCTTTCTGTCTTTCTATGTAATTGGGGACATGAAGAGGATCTGAGAGTATTATATTAGTCGCAACTATGTAAGGATATATTTCTATATAATGGCAAATTTATACTTTTGCTGGAATTCTATTGAATGTTTTTCTATTAAGTCTGAAAAGAGAATTTTATGACACTGGAGATTAATCAGAGCATGTCTCTGTTTGAATGACAGCATAATAATGCAAATCACACTAACTAAACTGAA
This sequence comes from Carex pumila, assembly GCA_033356055.1. Lineage (NCBI taxonomy): Eukaryota > Viridiplantae > Streptophyta > Magnoliopsida > Poales > Cyperaceae > Carex > Carex pumila. Next base: position 224,525 of record JARJHM010000175.1, on the reverse strand, counting down.
ACCTCAAATTTACAATGAAAGCTTAGAAAAGTTGCGCGATACAAACTGATGCACAACAAAACCATAAAAGAAAAAAAGAAAAAAAATCAATCCTAAAAAGAAAATATAGTTATACAATAATAATAATAAACAAGCATAGAAAGAAGACATCAATCCTAAAATCAATTCACACTTGCAACAAATTCAAACCAATGCAGTCAGAACATAGATCAGAAATCAAAGAAAAAATACACACAACCTGAAAAATTATCTACCTGAATGGTCTTCTACCAACCACCACCGGCATTGACACAGCTGAGTCAATACTAATCCCACTAGTAATTGACAGTGTCTTCCGGTGCTTCCTCGACACCTCAGATGAGGCTGTTTCCTTCCAAAAGGACCCCTTTCCCCATTTTATGGATCCTAAAGAGAACCCCCTCTTATCCTCATTCTTTTCATGTACCTTTGCCTTTACCTTGGCCTTGGCAGAGACAGTCGGTGTCATGTAATTTGGGACAGTGAAAGGGGGGCAGCTGGTAAGGCTATCATCATCCCTAATAATTGGGCTGGGCTTGGTCTTTGCTTTGAGTTTGGGCTTTGATGTTGATGAGGAAGTGAATTCTTGCAGGGGAGATCTAGAGATGAACTGAAGTTGGGTTTGCGGGGTCTGTATTGGGTGCTTGATTTTTGGTTTCTCATAGGATTTGTCCGGTAGATGGAGGTTACGGCCGAACTCGAACTGGGTTTCAATGGGGTTTTTTATTTTTGGTTTGCCATAGGGTTCATTAGGCGTGTTGAACCCGTGTTGGATTTGGGTCGGTAGCTTGATCCTTGGATTGACACAGGATTCGTCGCGTGGGTGGCGGTCAAATGGTGTCCAGCACCATTGGTTCACACCTGAATGGAGATCAGCAAGGATTGCAGTAGCCATGGCTGGTGGGGCCCTAAATAACTGCAAGAATGCGGTGTGAATGGGATTATTATAATAATTGCAACATTGCAAGAGATATATTTTGAGAATTACTGTTGGAAAATTAATTGTGATTAACTCATGAGTCAAGAAAAAGGTTGAAAAGTGTAACTTAATTATATAACCTGATGAGAATAAGCATATGCTAAAGCTCTCTCTCTTTTCATGACAGCCTCCACCTTGCTTTTCATCCGGGCTTCCACCGCCTCCTTTGTTAGTACACTATCATTCCATGAATAATCACCTTTGGCGAACGGCTGTATCAGAAAAGAAAAAGAAAATATAGTATTAGCACATATTCATACCATATACAAAACATTTTATGTACTGGCATTGACATATACTAAAATTAATCAGAGCATTGCCAAACTAACTTAAATCCTGATTTAAATACACCAGGTAAAAATGAGAGTCATCACACCAAAAATTAGGATGTCATCTTCGTAAAGTGTTATCAGATAGAAATCAGAGGTATCATAATTTAATTTCTAAATCAGTATTTCACTGAACAAATTGCAGAACTGCCTTTGTTAACTTTTAAAAGAGGATTACACACTTAGTTCCCTAGAATCTGTATTTTGTAATAAAAAAAAAAACATAATTAGGAAAGGTGGATTGGATAAAGAAGTTTAATTTAGTTTTTGTTTCTGTTTTTCACAAACTGCAAGTACACTAGGACACTAGGTGAAAGGAAAGAAAAGGCATGTTGAACATCCATGTTTGGCAATGTTTTTTTCCTGCAATCAAAGAATTCATAAAATATTTTTTTGTAACTCTCACCGCAGTCTCAGATGTATGGTAAGGCTGAGATGCTCTGCTTTCCATCATTTCCACCCTTCTCGCATGAATCTGTGTTTGTACCTTAACTAGCAATCGCATTTGATTCATGGCTTCTATTGTCTGACGCTTGATGCTGTTCCCCCGCATCATTGTCTGAAGCCTTATTAGCCCCTTCAGTGCTCGATAATTTCTCCTAGCCTGCACAGATAATATAGAAGTTACATAAAATTAATTACCATTGGCCTGAAAAAATAATGATTTTGTATGTGACTGATAAAATTTTAAGCAAATTCTAAACAAACTATACACCAAAAACTCACCAAATAACCTCGAAATGCCTTTTGAATCTTCAAAGCCGAGGTGTGTGCAACATTTGGGTTTATTTTAGGCCTCCTTACATGTACCATTTGAGCTTTTTTGGGGGCTACATTGGTTCCTCTATGGTGCAAGTCACATTCATTCTGAGCCATCTGAAGGTGCACTTGATGCAAACTTTTCTGCTCTTGTTCTTCAAATCTATTGCTAGGAATTTGAGGCAACCTATTCTGATCAACCTGTTACTAATTAAGAAAATTAATAATTGGATGTAGCTTACACCATTACAACAATACAACTTTAGTAGAACACAGTGTTTGATTATTTATTGACATCATGAACTGGAACCGTGATATAACATCACTCAATTTTGGTAATTGTATATATCGAACCAGTACTTGCGGGTGAAGCCAATGTTTTTGTGATAAGTTAACACTTAACTGGATTTAAAAGACCAAGTCTTGCTATTAAAACAGCAAGAATATAAATGACAAAAACCTTCTAATTTCTATACTTAGATGAAAAAAGTGATTTACTTGTTCAATCATATTATCACCTGTTGGACATGATGAAGTCTATTTGAAGGGGCTTGATGCACCATATTATTATATGGATCTCCATGATTGTACACCTCAACTGATATCCTGTTATGATATGGATTGCTCTCATGCTCGATTGACCTCCTATATCTAGTCCGGCATTGAGCTCTCTCAGTTTCCACTGATCTCCTATTAGGAGGCCTCTGGTGGTGTCTCTTGTATGGTTCTTCTGAATCTCTCTCGGCATCACCTAGTATCTTTTCAATGCTACTTGGCTCTCTACAGAGAGGGATGAAGGTGCTTATTTCACCATTTTTGGGTTTCCCAAAGACCCATTTCTTTTTATCTTTGTTGTCTTTCTTCTCCACATAAGCCTAAGTATAGTTCATGGTAACCTTACCAGAGTTAGAATTGAATTGATCACTAAATGTTCTTTTACGGAAATTGTCTTGATCAAACATTCAGAAGAAGCTTCCTATTATACCCATTTATATTTATTTCAATTTTATTTAGGCATCATATTAATATTCATGAACAATAGTTCTTTGTCTTGTTTTAATTATCTGAAAGAATGATGTTCTGTTTAATGCACTCTATTGGAAAGCAATTACCTTTTTATTTGAAAAAAAGAAAATTATGATGAAAAGGGAAGAAAATTGTTGATTACATGACAAACTTACGGTCAGAGGCTTATCTTTGGAACTTCCCGTAAATGCTCTTTTAATGGCAGAAAACCAATTTCCTTTCTTCCCCATCTCATTTGCATCAGTATCTTAGCTCGATCGTCATTTTTTCCTTCTATTTTATCTATAAAATGGGGCAATTTTTAATCATTGAATTACCGTATCCAGGACGGTAAATTGATATCATGCATGCACTATTACAAAATCATGAGCAAGCAAATATATATTTTCAATGTATCCTTTTAAACTAAAATTTCCAAACATGCAGTAGGAGTATAAAAAGGAGAGACGGAAAAAGGGTAGAGAAAGGAGGTGGGTTGTTACCTTGGCAATATCCTAAGAAACTGTAGGATAGAATTATCCAACACTGGTACCAGACCTTAAATATATACTCTGCACCTCTTAACCTATGCAAGTTGCCATGTTACTTCACTGCCATGAGACATGAGACATTTATATCGCTTGGAACAGCAATTTCATTCTCATTTTGCTGTCCTTAATGAGAGACAGGGAATAGAGTTCTCCCTTGCAAGCATTCTCAGCATAGAAATAGATATATGATATATATGATATATATGATATATATCCCTACTGTTGAGTGATTCCTTTTCAGAACATTTTGTTTCAATGATGATGAATCAATACCGTGGCCACTTTCTCACTCATTGGGTCCATCCACCCACCTTTGCTTGGTTATAAAGATATCTTTTATGGTAGCCTTGCAACAGAGACATTTACCTATATCATTTCTCCATTACTTACCATACTAGAGAATATATGTACACTCATTTTAATTTCATTTCAGCTAAGAATAAATTTAAAATTAACCAAATTAACCCAATTCACTGGTTTTGGAGAACTTAAGATATTTGACTATGATCAAGGTTTTCAAATTAATCTTTGGGCCTGTTCAGCTGCCACTGTACTTATGGGAAAACAAAAAATTCATTCAAAGTGAATTTTTTTTTTCCCACGCACACAATATTTTGGCTATTCAAATTAGATCCAAACTCAAACACATTTCCATTCCCGCCTGATAATCGACCAAACCCTAAAAGAGAAAACTAGAAAATTTAATTTTTTTAGCAAGCATTAAATATTCTGTATAAAAAAATTATATAAAATTATATTTGTTGAAACTGTACATAATCACACTTAACGGAAAATTTGGTGAATAAATCAGAACAACTAAAATCATTCTCCATTTTAAAAATAATTAGGCAGATACACATGTTGCGTATAGGATCAATTGATTTTCATTAATTTTCAAAAAAATTATACTTGTGCATGATTTCTATATAGTTTAGAGTAAAATGCTATGAATATAGTTTCAATCTCAGCTATTGATCTTTGTTAAGATTCATATATGCAAAATATTTTTTCTTGAGATTTGTGCATGAAAAATTTTGAATGGTTGGGATCGGAATAACAGGGTTCTATAATCTCTTGGGAATAACAACAAATTTATTTCCGTAAAATTGACTATCTATTTATATGATTGATCATCATTCATATTTAATCTCATATATAGCTTAAAATGTAATATATAATATAGTATGGAATTAGGAGGAAGGGACGCATCCATTTGTGAAATAACTGGAGTGTAATTTATCCCCGTGTGAGATTTACTATTAGTATATATTAGAACAAAGAATAGGACCACCAATTAATAAGAGGCAAAGCACTAGCTATTTCAGCTTATGTTCTTGGCTTGCACTGGTGTTTCGGTTGTTACGAGATTCCAAGAAATTAAATGATACTTGATTCCTATTTTTATCAAAAAAAAAAAAAAAATTAAATGATAAGTCGGCACATTTCGTACTATATAACATTTATTTATTTTTAAATAAAATTCAATATCTAGGAGGTAATTATGACCGTAAAAATTTAATCAAAATAAAATTGTACGCCCATTACTTATTAGACAAGTCATCAGAATATTTTTGAATGAATATAAAATATTGACACCATAATACTAATTAATTACATTAAAATTATGAATTAATTATAATTAACTATGGGAGCTAACAATAGAACATATATTGAGATTAAACCATGATAATTTTAAATAGTAGCCATCGTGCATGGCTGCTATATGGCGGCACTCAAAGCAAACAAGATTTAACACTACCATTTACAGTTTAAAACGAGCTGATATTATATTAATAATCTGAATTTTAATAATAATTTGATGAGAAACAAAAGTTTGAGATTTGATATAAAACAATATAACTTACAATTTTATTTTATTTTAATGCAAAACGTATATTATAAAAATTTATATTTTTAGAAAAACAAACCAAATAATTAATTAGTAAATTCTGCAAACAAATTAATATTGCAGTTATATTATTGCGTATTAATGTAAAAATTAATGCTCCATAAAGGTAGTTGAGTTTCAACTTTTAAGGCCTCCAAGGCACGCCAAGTCACCATACATATTTAATCGTTAGATCAACTATGAATTATTGTAAACAAAATTTATCATGTGCTGACATTTATTAGTTCTTATATTAAATGCTCATCAATGAGTGGAAACATATATATTTACTTGGACGAATGAAATTAATTACTATACTGGTGTGATCCCCTATTAAAATTTATGTATATTTTTATGATGTATTCTATTTGATAGTGTTTGTCTCAATTAAAAATTAAATGCTTTCTGCAGTAAGTATTTCTATTGACGAGGCAAAGTCCATTTTTTTTTTTTAAATATTCGCAAAAGCTATTAAATCATCAGGAAAAATTGAAATCTCAATCTTTGAGTAATTAATAGTTCTACAACTTTTTTTTTTTCTTGCCAACTGTGTTACATCCCTTTTCCCAAGATTAGCAAACATGTGTTTTGTCTAACCCTAGCCGTTGCCTCCTCTCTTGCCATTTCTCACAAGTTAGCTGCCAAGTCAATATTGACAAGAGATTTAATTGGATTTTTGTTTATTTTCTGTTATGTCTTGTTATTTAAGCTATGCAGGGTTGGTTCTGAAGATTTTCGGATTTGGGGCGGGAAAAATGTTTAAACTCTTTATATATACATTTTTTTATGAGATCAGCTAATACGCTTCCGTAAGTACTTCAACACCATATATTTATAAGCCATTTTAACATTTTCAAAGTCCAAATTATCAATCTGAACCGTTAAACATGATATCCATATTAAAATATTCTTGAAGACCAAATTTTATATTTTTTGAAATTATTTTATTATTTTTTAGATAAGTAGAAAATTCTGGACCATAAAAACAATGATTTTCTACCTACCTTATTTTAATAGTAACAAAATTAAAAAATATATAAAAGTTGGTCTCCAAGCACGTTTTAATATGGATATCATGTTGAATGGTTTGGATCATTATATTTAGACTTTTAAAACGAAAAAAAATGACTTATAAGCATATGGTGTTGAAGTACTTATGAAAGTGTATTAGCCGGTCTCATCTTTTATTGATATGCCAATAGATCATATCTATATATAGAAAAGTTTGATCCCTTTATATATACAAAATTTAGACCCATAATAATTTATTTATTATTATTATATACAGATTAATTTTTTTTATATATAAAAACTATATTTTTTTTAGGCCCCTTAGATCTTGGAGCCGGACGGTTGCCCTAAGTGTCTTGCACCAGGGCCAGCTCTGAAGCTAAGCAATGTACTAGATAATTTCAGCAATGAAATTTGAATTGAATCCTCCAATTATTTCTCTTATTATTTGCCTTTACATTTACCTTTACTTTTATTTGCTTTCTTATTTATAAAAAGCACAAAAAAATTCTCCAAGCCACTAAAATTTCACACAAAAATCTCTCCAAATCAATCAAAAACTTTAAAGAGTCTACACCCCTGTTCACATAAGGCTTATTTGAATGCTATTATTTCCATGGTGTATGGGTCATCATATAGCAACTTTTTTGACAAAATAATTAACTATAGGTGTAGGAAATATCGTAGAGAATAAACTAGTGGTGCATGCTGCATAAATTATGAAAATTTTATTCCAACAAAAAATATGTTCTAAGCATTCTGCGGACTTTTTAGGTTATTTAAATATATACTTTTATCAAGGTTCTAAATAGCAATTGTCGTGTCATTGCGGAAAAGTTAAAAAAAAGAGTTATAGATTATGCGGGATTTTCATGTCATTTAAATAAATATTTCTATCAAGGTTCTAAATAGCAATTGTCGCGTCAGGTTAAAAAATTCTACAGCTAATTAACTATAGCGACGAAAATAACTGATAGAACTATAGCTTTTAAGGTCCAAAAATATTACAACGCCGCTATATCTAGCTATTTAAAACATTGGTTTCTATCAATTATCATAATAATCTCTATTTCCAAAAAAAAAATCAGTCCGGGCTACTTTTTATTTATTTATTTTGCATGAAAGATGCAACTTTTTCCATCTTCTCCCAATGAAGCTTTCTGTTAGTGAGAAATTGGGAGTATATCCTAAGATACCTGACCGTGGAATAGTCAGAACAAGCTAAAATCAAATTAGATATCTATTTGAAATATAGAGCATTTAATTTTAGGTTCGTGTTGGATTAAAACGGAGGACTCAGATCTCATTCTACTCGGTCAGGTACTGCATTCAGAAATCGGAGTAGGAGAATAAAAGGAATTCACATCCTCTGAGATATCTCATATTTTGCGGGACTTCTAGTAAAATCTCAACCGTTCAAATACGTTCTGCACGAATTTCAAAGCTCAAATAATACTGCCCCTGATCTATTCCCGAATAGGCAACGGACACGTCGGTCACGCAAAATATGAGATATCTCAAAGGATACGTACTCGAATAAAAGTATACAGCTCATGAACCACAGAAATAAATCTGTTGTTATTCCAAAGGGATCATAGGATCGTGTTATTCTGATCCCAACCGTAAATCTTTATCGAGATTCGGACACAAAATACTTTTTGTAATCAAATTCATACATGAAAAGTTTTAAACGGTTGTGATAGAAATAACAGGGTGCCGTGTTCTCTTTGAAATAACAACAGATTTATGTCCCTCAACCACATGATCAAAAAATTGGAGAAAGAGAATAAAAGTATAAGGCTCAACCACGGAATTAAATCTGCTGTTATTCCAAAGGCATCACAGGATCGTGTTATTGCAATCTCAACAGTTGATCTTTATTGAGATTCGGACACAAAAAACTCTTTGTTTTCAGATTCGAGCATGAAAATTTTTGAACGGTTATAATAGAAATAACAGGATCATGTAATCCCTTTGAAATAACAGCAGATTTATCTCCCTCAACCACATGATCAATCGATTCTTACATAGCCTCACTTGTATTATAAAATTAAAAATAAAAATAAAAAAAGTTAACAGCTGTGAACTTGGCGGCCACTAAAATACTTAACAAAGACAAAAGGACAATCTAGCTCGCCATTCTAAAGCTAAACTTAATAAGAGTCACATTCGCTTGTAAGCTACTCAAAAGAAGGAAACTTAAATTGCAATAAATAACAAAGTGCTTAAGTTTGGTGACTAACTACCCTACATACATTTAGCTTTCTTCCTTTCGTCAAATTTTGTCTCAATCATAATTATATTATATTATGAGTGAGTCTATGGTACTATGCATATTACGATTTGGCACCGTGTTACGGCTCTATATTCGAGTTTTCAAATTCTAACGGTCGATCCGAACCGTTTATCTTGTTCTTCATATTAATATGTATTTGAAGACCAAATTTTATATTTTTTGAATTTTTTTTACTATTTTTTTAGATTTATTGAAAATCACTGTTTTTGGATGGTCCAGAATTTTCAGATCAAGTGATTTTCTAAATATCTAAAAAAATAGTAAAAAAATTTCAAAAAATGTAAAATTTGGTCTCCAAACACATATTAATATGGAGAACAAGATGAACGGTTCGGATCGATCGTTAGGATTTGAAAACTCGAATATAAAACCGTAACACGGTAACAACCCGTGATATGCATAGTACCATAGACTCACTCTTATATTGTTGTCTACACTTAATTTGGACGAACACGTTTGTCATTAATTGCCAAAAAATCATGATGAGATAAAGCGTAATCGTTAATTTACCCACCCGTTGGTTTAATTTAAGTAATAATTAATATAAGCGTACGTAATCGATAATACACTAATTAACCTACTACTACGCAACGGGACTTCAAAATTATAGGTGTCTTTTAAGTTTCATAAATGATTCCGATATCATATCCTAGTATGAGGTGCCTGACGAATCTCAACTGCTCATTTGCTTTGAGATCCGTGCTGGATCTTAAAAAGAACGGAGGGGTTAATTACGGATGACTGGTAGTTCATTACCGGTAAACGGGTAAATATTTTAACAGAGTAGTTTTTACTTCTTGCAGCGCACTAACCATATGCAAAACTGTTTTGATACTATAGTTTGTGTGCTGCATAAAGCCAAAACTGTTCTGTTTTAATTCTATAATATAAACGAGATTATAACGCTGTTATTAACAAAAAGAAAATAAAAGACGGAAAATGTAACGGTCCCATGTTATGAAAAACAAATCGTTTGTTGTACTAGTGAGACCAAAAAGAAAAGATTTAAATCCATATCAACCGAATTTTTTATTAATAAAAAAAAAATATATCAACAATGGAGAAAAGATTTGGAGAAATTCAACGTATGAGAAAAACATGATTATTTGTAACGTCCTCTAGACATTATAGATCAAAATGTCTAAATTAGAGAAATCACACCAACCACTAATTAGCGGTTTATGCTAGCTGTTTTGGTCTACCACGCTCAAACATTTTGGAAAAAAAAAAAAAAATGAGTTTGTGAACGTTAATTTGTACAAACATCCTTGTTACTTGTGAACTCGAAGTGCAACAATGAAGGATCCGCTTCATAAGCTCAAAAGTCGATGTTTGTAAACACAAATCTGTCCGCTTCACAAGCTCAAGAGTCGATGTTAGTAAATCCAAATCTGTCCCCTTCATAAGTAAATTTAAATACATCATTTCTCTGTGAAGTTTTGTGAGAAATGACACATGTGAAGTATAGTCACAAGTACTAAATGACTGATTAATAACACCATGTAGCTCCAACTTTACAAGGACGTTGTACAAACTAACGTTCAGATTTTTTTTTTTTTTTTTTTTTTTCAAAATGTCTAGATGTGGTAGATCAAAACGGTCAATATAAACCGCTAATTAGTAAATGTGATTTCGCTAATTTGAACGTTTTAATATATAACGTCCTCTCAATGTTACAGATAATCACTTTTTTTTTTATGAATAATTATTTCAATCCCCACACTCCAGTACCTGCATTGTACCCTCATTTCTTAAACTGATTTAACTTCCCATAAACTAACTTAACTAACTAGTTTAATTAGATTTATTCACAACACTGTGATCTTCCAAGTTTAATTAAAATCATGGGTATAAATACTTGGAAGATAATAAATTAATAGTTACAAATTAAGATATTAATACTTGTATATTTAATTTGATATAACTATACAAAGAGACCACTCAAACTACATGGAAGAAGAATCATACATGTTTTTAGAGGTGGATTTTTTTTTGTTTTTTTAAATATCTTTCACATTTCTCACGTTCTATGAGAAATTTTGCAAATCTAAAACCATAAACGTATTCTACGCAATTTTATCTTTCAAATGAGATCCATAATGACGTACTTTCGAATTCATCGTCACACAAGTATTTATATCTCATTGTGCAAGTATTTATACCTCATCGTGCAAGTATTTATACATATACTTGTAAGTATTTTATTCCTAATCGTGGACCCCGCATCTCCGCATCACATTTTCCTAATCGTCCGTGCATCAACCTTTTTCTAACAAAAATAGTTGACCACATAGGTATAAATACTTCTGTCCATAGGTATAAGTACTTGTAATACTTGATATTAATACTTTTAAATATCAGCAGTGTCACATGTGAAAAATACTAGGTATAAATACTTGTGTAATGACGAGCTCGAAAGTATGTCATCATCGATCTCATTTGAAAAATAAAATTACGTAGAAAACGTTCGTGATTTTAGATTTGCAAAATTCCTTATAGATCATGAGAAATGTAAATGAAATTGAACAAATAAAATTGAGAGAATAATGGAGGGATGAGAGTGCGAGTACTCATATCACATTCCTTTTTTTATATGTCGAATTTTCCCAAATCTCTTATCCATTGTCAATATTTTTTTTTCAATTAATAAAAATTTCGGCCATATCGCACGGTTGGTAACAAACAAATTCTTTCATCGGAATGAATTTTGGCGAGTGTTGATCTTTTCAATAGAGATAAAATATTAGTTTTCTTGCAGAGAATTAATTAGTCAAATAATTTGAAACAATTTTTAATAAAGTAACATACTAATTCACAAAATACAAACAAAGAATAATTCTTTTTTGCTAACTCAAAGACATCCAAACGTAGAATAATAGTTCAGAATAGTCGCTAATCCGCATTTAGCACTATTCCTTATCTCATCCAAACACACCTGCAATTATAACTATTTTATTTTTTGAAATCTATGTGCTTGCTTATACTAATTGACAAAATTAGCATGGATTTCTAGCTCCATCACTGTTTCAATTCATCTCCCCTTCATTCTTTGCTTCCAATCGGACGAGGTGCCAAAATTTTCATTCTATTTCTTGTTTGACAGGAGAGATCATTCCAATCAGGATGTAGAACTTCAATATTTCAGAATATGTTTGCTCTAGCTATATAATTGACAAGGGGCAGAGGAAACGCAATGTGAAGTGAGAGTGTTCCAAGAATGCCCCTTTTGGGGCTTGGGTACCTTATTGTGTCTGTTCTGGTAAAAGTTCTCCGCCACAGCGCCACCATAGCGAGTTATCCGTAAATCACAGCAGAAATAATCAGGAGCAAGAGTCCCCATTTTCTATCATACTTAGTCAACTTAGAGGATTGATCCTTCAAAATACCCATAATCATAAGATAAATTAGTTACCTTTTCTCAAGATTGTTAAAATAAAAGTAAATTTTACAAAAGAGACTGCACATTATTTTGCAGCTTCACTTCCATGTCTACCGTCTACACCAAGAAGCAAAGGCAATGCAGCAGGATGTACAAACAATATATGCTTCAAAACTCATATACAAAATAAATTAGATGACTATTATTCACGCTTCTGAGACCAAATTCTCATTGCCTTGGCTGGGTGCACTTTCATCAGATTCTATTGGTTGGGACTCGTGCTTGGCGGCAGCCTGTAACACTCGATCTTGCACGGCTGATGTCGAGGGTGAGGTGGGCAGCCCGATCTTGTTCGGTTCGAGTCTACCACTGACCCATGAAACCGCTTGTGCACTCAATCTTACTGGAGCCAGTAATAATCTAGTTGAGAAGGAAAAAAATGATGGAGATATGAAGACCATTACAATATATAGAGGTAGAGTTTTCAGTTTAGGCATGATATTGTTATGAATACAGAAATGATCAGTTTCTTATCCATATATGGAAAGAGAAAATGGTTTGGTCATACCTACAGTCGGGTATCCCAATCTCATCCAGAATCACACTCTTTCGATTTTTGTCAGTTGTTATTTGATTTGGGTTGTTCATCTTACATTTCAATATCTTTTATGTTATTATTTCAATTTTTAACATTTTCATCTAGGTTAAATTCATAGTTCTATTTATTTATTCTAAGATCAACAGCAAATACAAAAAACAATAATAAATAAATAAATAAATAGCACCTCAAATCTTGTTTCAAATCTTCAGGATCCTCATATGATGAAAATCGCCGGTAGATGGTCTAACAAATATCAACAAAATTATTCAAGATTAAAGTAAGAAAACTCGTATAATAAACCTTAAGTTTTAGCATTTAGAGCAACTAGTTGGCTAACAATATGTGATATTTTGAGCATATACAAGAAGAAAAAAGAAAGGAAAACATTTTCAATTAACCTAACAAATGACTTTCACAGCATTTTAGAACCCAAAAAAGACCATAAAATATGAGCAGCTTGCTTAAGTGTATACAAAATCTAACACAATTAGTTGAATCTCAATATAGGGGTTAAACCTATTCGAGATATTTGAGGGATGAGAAATAGCAAAAGGATGCCTGGAAGAACATGTCAATAAAAACAAATCGAGATACCTGACCAAGGCCGAAGATCCCAATCAATTGTAGTGTTTTTTCCCACTCTGCACCGCAACAGTAAAATTTCAGCTCTAGTAGCTACTCAAATTGGACTTTGTTCTCAAAAGATTTAACTTCTTTGGAGCTTATTTCAGAAATTATCAAGTAAAAACATTTTCTAAGCAACTTCTATTTGCCTTGTACATAAGAGTAGAACTTTGTTCAAAATAAATACAAACTTTTATTAGAAAAAAAAAATAGAAAGAGATATAATTTCCTTTAGAGATGGATCACCTAGTAAGGCATAACCAGCAACGGGTAAAGCCTGTAGATAACAAAGCCAGCAAAAAGGCATGAAATAAGATTTAAGGATTAAATTCTTGGTAATAGTGATGCAATATAACCTCCCTAATCTTTCAATAGCTGAAAGGATAATAACCCCAAAGCAGGATATTACCATAAAGTATGGTTGTACCTTGTAAATATTGTACACATTTTCATTCGTTAGATATTATTTTTACTCAGTGGAAGTTTGCATTCTAATTTATGTATGTATGGTATTCTTTTTATATTTTTTTCACATGTATTCAGTGCAAACCGCCCCTCTACCCCCAACCCACCCCAAGAACCAATTTTTGCCTTCCATTCTTTCAGTCAGTAAGGGTAATTTGTGAAAAGCTGAGGGAGGTTATGTGCAATTAAGCTAACTTTTTATGAGGACTAAGGGAAAATCAGTTATATTTGTACAGCACATACAATGGCATATAGAGCAATAACTGTTGGCGTAAACTTAACATCCTCTAGAATTGCCTCTGCTTCCTGCAAATAATCATTCACATAAATAAATAAATAAAATTGGGCAGCTTTTAGTCAAACCCAATACAAGTTTCACCAACAGCACCTCTATTGTTTCAGTACAGTTCTATCTTTATCAATATACTCAATTGATGGTCAATAGCACAATTAGGGGTAAACCTGGAAAATACAAGCTTAGTAGAGACCTAAATAACAGTTATGGTTAACTGCAGATCCAGGACTGGGCAGGTTAGTCACCTGATTGAGGATTTGTTGAAATTTGATTTGGCTAAGTTGACCCAGTTCTCCAGTCTTTAACCTATTTTCACTATGTTAAAGTGATTTTTTCTGCTGAAGTTGTGGTCAATTTTGGACAAGTTAAAAGCTTTATATAGGATTAACTACATGATGAATTGACCTAGTATTAACAGCAAATATGATGTAATGTAGGCTAGATTGCATAATTGGGGGACAGTTGACGCCTAATTAAGATTAAGTCCTGTGTCAATATCAAAATGTGAGAACCAATACGATTTTGGCACACCAGCAAATATTGCAATTTAGCAGCACCTTACTATTACAGCAAAGCATTTTCAGATCTAACTTTCTTGATCCATTGACCTTCAAAGTTGAGTGGTTCTTCAAGTACTTCATTGCACATTTCAAGGTCAATTTTGAGTTTTATTTTGGTCCTTCGAAGCTTGTTAACGTTTTAATGCAAAACTATGATTCATTAAGGCCCAATGCCAATATCTCAGTCAATTTATGCTTAAAGAGGTTCCATCAGGGGAGAAAACAAACATTACTGACATGTTGTCAGCAGGAACCTAGACACCAAGTTGTCAAAAAATTTGGCAGACAAGTTAATTTCTAATCAATGGTACCTCATTTAGAACAGTCAAAGCCGTTTCAGGTTTGAGTTCCTTCACACGCATACTTTTCTTAGCCCATGATTGGAATCCACCTTTCAGTAAATAAGGCCTCTGCCAAAATTTAGAAATGTCAACACAAGTTAAAAGGGAAAAATATAAAAAGGCAGGACATTCTGCAAAATTCTCTTCCAAAGTATCAAAATATACAAAAAAAAATAGTATAAATGGAGTTGGTGTAAATTTACCTTCACACCAAGCCTCTTTAATGATCTTGCAATGGATTTCGACCTAGATCCACTAGCATCCATAATTATTACTTTTGATTTGGGCTGCAAATTCAAATGCAAAAAAGGAGAGAGTCAGTTGTAATCATGTTAAATATGCAATTGTCACAATTGGACAATAGCAAAGCCTTAAGAGTTTGAATACCTTAATAATTTTCAAATTGCGAATAACAGCTGCCAGTAAAGCATCTTCTACATCTCTTCCGCTTCTCAGCATTTTCTTTACAGAACCGTCAATCTTACAATGAATACAGAATTAGTGAAGTTTTGAATACTAATGCATCAAAGAAGTTTGTCAGCCCTCTCCCGTAAACACTCACACATAAACAAAGTAAGATTGTTGATTAGTACTTCAGTACTAATTAACAACATTATTTTTTCTTTGGTGATGCTCCAAACTTGCAATTTTGTTTTTGTCATGACTCATGTATATTGTTCTTTTTCTTCGATTGGATTTTTTAAAATTGCATTGAAATACAATTGATCACATTGTACTTTACTAATTTTTACTTTATGCCTAAAAAAATTTATTTAGCTAGGAAAAACACATATTCAAGATAAAGCATGAATAAATTAGCAAAACTGGTGGCAGTGATGAAAAATTAGTTTGGAGGGTGACTTTAAAGCAAATTGTGCATGCACTTGAGCCCGTTGACTATTTAATGGTAAACACTGGAAAACCAACCTCAGGGAAAGTCACGCTTGCATATTTAGACCTAGCTCCCCTCCTAAGATCAGGTATGCCGTCCCTTTCCCTCAAATCCTATATTCAATCAAATTACTTACATGAATACAAAAAAGAAACTGTAGAGCATTTTTTCAAAATAGACTGTAGTAAAAATTAAAACTAAATTACTCAAAACAGCAATAAGTTGAGAAAACAATAGGATGAGAAGACAAAATGACAAGTGAAATTTATATTCTCTTGCCTCAAGCCGAACATCAATGAGTATGGCATTCTGATCATTTCTAAGTAACTCCATTGTTAGCTCAGGTTCCAAGTCACCTGAGTAGCCACTGTAATTCACTAGCCAATAGGATGTGCTGTAAAATTGGAAAAACAAATAAAGGTAAATTAAGCGCTATATGAAAAAGAAACTGAAGAACAAAATAAAGCATATCATGGCTGGCACTGTAATTCAGTACAAGCACCCACTTTATATCAGGTTGTCATTATTTGCTCAGGAAAAAGAAAACAACAAAGTCAATTGCAAGAGTATTCATATTTAACATTAAGCAGCCTTGTGTTAAGATACAAGTAGAAATGACCAGTCTGCCCTCAATTGAACAATTGGAACAAATTCATCTCATTTAAACCTTGCATTCATACCAATAGAGATGACGCCATTAGAATACTTTCTTTTCCTCTTTATCATATGTTCAACTCATTCCATACTAGTCAAATGAAAATTGAAACAAACAATAGAGCAAGAATATGTGTGAGAGGAAGTGTTCAAGAAAAGAATAACTCCAGAGAGAGTGAAAATTCTAACACAGTACATTTAGAAATGGGTGTTTCTGTCAAACACCAATAATGGTGAAATTTGTAAGCACACGTAGTGAAAAAGGATCCCCATTTGCAAAAATGCCGTAAACAGATAATGGAAGCTTTAGAGAGAAATGTAAAGACTCCAGCTATGGCAAAAACTTTACTAAAAATGCAATTTACCCTATAATAGCTGAACCACCCAGTAAAAATGTGATCTGAACTATAGGGTCGCTTGGATCTAAGCCGAGGGTTTTTTCAACTCCTTCTATTACTAAGAAAGCCTGCAAGAAATAAACAACAATATTAACTTAGTGCTTGTAGTGAAGGGATAACTTATGTACAGCTATGAAACATCCATCAAGATAAATATGTTTTCCATGCCCCTCAATTGCATGACTATATACCTCAGCCTATCTTCTACTTCTTTCAAAAGTCC
This sequence comes from Carex pumila, assembly GCA_033356055.1. Taxonomy (NCBI): domain Eukaryota; kingdom Viridiplantae; phylum Streptophyta; class Magnoliopsida; order Poales; family Cyperaceae; genus Carex; species Carex pumila. The sequence goes on along the minus strand of JARJHM010000175.1, from coordinate 207,257 downwards.
CATTTTTTTTTCTTATTTCGTCATCTTTTAAGCATAGACAAGCAGTAAGAAGGGGCTCTTGGGGACTTATAAATGGGGAAGCAAGGAATACATGTCACTGCTTCTTATGTTTTGTAGGAACAATAGGACAAGCCTGATATTCTTTTTCTTTTCAGGAGTATTACAATATATATATTGTACACATTTGGGCAGTACACATGAATGAATTAGCACACCTTTTAAGTATATCTTATAGTTTAATGTTTAAACCCAGCTGCATGTTAAGAAATAATTCCATGTATACCCTGAAAAAACATCAAAATATAACCTAACTGATACCTAGTACCCATTGTCTCCTAAGGAACTCCAGAAAGGATCTGTAATCCCATCCCGTGATCGGTGCTCCTTCAATCTTTATCTATTTTATTATGTAGACATGAACTATAAGGGGAAAGAGGGAAATATTGGAGTCTTTTGAAGCAAATGCAGAAGTAGGAGAAGAATTCAACCATTAAAATTAGAAAAAAGGGTAACAAAATACTTTCTAATGTTGCCTACATGCTGTTCGTTTTATTTAGAGGATTTTACTAATAAAGGATGAGCATACCTTCTGGAAAGCAACACTGACAGGGGTTAGAATTTGTGCCACTTTCTCCTCCGACAAATCCAACACATCTCTGACATTTGGTGGAAGAGCCATTTTAGCCGATCCATACAAGCTAACAACAAATGACCCAGCATTCGTCAAAGAAACCTCTACACTGTAAATCCCTTTTCTCAAAAGCTCAACAGTCACACCACCTGCATCAGAGGCCTTCTCTTGTAATGCACCAGAGACTTGTCTCTTCGATGCATCAACTGAAGAGAACAAGCCGCTTATTGCACCATCAACCGATCTTGTCAAGCTATTTATACTGTCATAGAAGGAGTTTTTAAGCTCATCATACTTCTCTGTTATGGCATCTTCAGCTTGAAAAACTGCTGTGCCGAGAGGATCGAGAAATTGTGATAATGATTGTGAAAATTCCTCTTGTGCTTCCAGTGGCACGTAATTTGAATTTGGGTTCAGCAGCTTCTCCGGAATGGCACTGATTTCTCTTGTTACATTGTTACAGTTCATTTCAGTTCCAACAAATTCACCATTTGAAAAACCACGCACAATGTCATCAGATTCGTTGGGATAAGGAGAGAAAATCGAGGAATCAATGGCTTGTGATTGCTCTGCGACAATGGAATAGAAATTTTTAGCAGAACTATATGCTCTCGTGTATGTACCATTGAATCCAAATCCATCTTGCGCACAGAGGAAGTGTCTTCCATCTAGATGGCATCTACTCTCTAGAAGCTTCCGGATCGGAAGCAAGTTCTTTGAGCTTGCATTGACAGATCCCTGTGGAAAATAAAAGGGAAATGGCATTAATAAAATGTGCTAAAAGGGGAAACAAGGACCTCTTATTCCACTTAGGCATTTCATCAAGCAACATGTGTGCAATTCTGCTATACAAAAGGACTCATCAGCATTGGACCAGCTTTTAAAAAATAAATTAAACTATGATACGAACTTTAGAATGCAACTAAAAAAGTTGTTAATTACGAAACAAAAACAAAATAATGCTTGAAAGAGTTAAGAACTGATACGGGAGCAAGAGAAGGGCAAACGGGTAACATTCTGGCGACCTAAAACATAATAAGCGCGAATACTCAAAATGCCATTTTCTATTGAAAATCGACTCAAACCCGTCGACGTAGTGCGAGAAGTACAAGTGGAAAAACACGTGTCGTCGGCACTTCCCGCGGTAGTTGTTGGGACCCGGACGAAAGCAGATTACTGGTTGCACTCGGACCAAACCGTTCAACCATTAACCTATTAGATAATTCAGCGTCTGTTTATTGGTATCTACGGCGTACATTGTACGGATAAATTCGATGGAAGTCTTGGACATGAGAATCAAGTGTTTAGATCGTCTGTGGCTTGAACAGTACCATAGAATGGTGCGGAGGATAGAGGCTGAAACCCCGTAGATTTAACTGAAGTTTCCTGGGGACTCGATACACGGACGTTCGTGAACCCGCCTCAATGGATCTGACTAGAATGGGGATAAAAGGGCTTATCCAGTCCACCTGTTGTGCGCTGAGAGGATGGAGAAACGTGAACCTCATTTCGAGATACGGGTGATGGGATTTGGGATCACAAATGAAATCGTGTGGCTAACTGACCCGCTACTCAACACCTTACTGTTGCTATCGCTATCATGTTTAAGACGAAAGATATTTTGGAAAGTGACGTTTCAAATCATTTCATGAAGTTTTTTGGATTTATAGGCGTTCAAGTTTCCTACTATTTATCAACAATTTTTAAATCTGATCATTGTGTTCTTCTTATCGTTAATTTAATTCAATATAGTCAGGTCACAACATTTTCAATTCATGATGTAATTATAGCGATATGAAAACCATCTGATCCAAATTTTATATTGCCCTTTTGGCAGAATTTCTTGAAAAAAAAATTGTTATATAAACTATAATTGACTTTTAACTAGTAATAACATAGTGCAGGCTCTAATTAAAAATAAATAAAATTAACAAAAACATGTTTATTCTGTGATATATTACTGTATAGTATTCTTTTATTTTTTGAAGATTGGTGGAAATTCCATTAACATGTATATTGATTAAAAGTATTTACAAAATTATCACAGTCTGTTGACTATCGCACATGACCTAATTACAAAGATTTCAATTAGTACAAAGCAGTGTTGTAAAAAACAACTGTTTAGACCGATTAATTAACTGATTAGTTGTTGGCGACGACCAAACTGTTACAGATTTTTCCGACTAATCAACTGATTATTCTCGATTATTTCCGATTGATCGTTTGGCAGTATCATATCCATCTAATGATCCCATACAGTTATTTACAACACTGGTACAAAGCTCCAATATTACTGTATAGTCATTCTAAAAAAATAGTGTGTACCCTTTGGGGTGGGTTTACTCGAAGTTTTCTTCAACAAAAGTTGTTTGCCAGGATAATCAAAGTTCAATTTTAGCTAACCAATTAAAATCTAAATTCATAATTTTCTTCAACACATTTGGGAGATACAATTGTTTAAAACTAAGTTGTTAATTTTGATTTGTATTGTTTTGTCTTTTTGTTTTGCAAATATTTATCAGCTTACCTTATCAAACACTGCATTTGGCATCTTTCAAAGCATGTTCTCTTTTCTCTTTTTTCTTCTCTTTCTAAACGAAGGAAGTGAAATAAAGAAAAATGATAAAGCAAGAAGCATTCATTTTTTCTCTCACTGCAAACAAGGAATAAGAGCAATAAGCAACCCCTTTTGTATTGTATGTTGGGTTGTGCATTGCTCACAATTGTTACGGTATTTTAAAATTCTCACATTTGTCTTCACCCGATTGATTATCAAAAAGAAGAGAATAGAACTTAATATACATCCTTGATCAAATTTGAATCAACCAAAATTAACTCTATTGATAAAATTTACAATCCAATACGATTTGGACCTATCGATTCTATTAGCACGGCAAAATTGTTGCCAATGCATCTTGCACGGGTGGGAAGCTGGAGCTGGAATTGGTATACAAGGTTCAAGTGCAGTGTTACGATCGAGGAAGCCGAATCGATGAAGCTTTTCCCTGAAATTGTCATGTCTCTTTATGATCTTGATATTCTTGCTGAAGACACCATTCTCCTGTGGTTCCGCAAATTAAGGTTCTAATTCCAAAGGTAGGTAATCATTTTTGAATATATTGTTTATTATTGTAAATTTTGTAGGCAAGATTATGGGATATATATCCTATTAGTTACCACTGGTAAAACAATTAGTTATTTACTAATTTGCATATATATTACTGTTTTTGGGACATTTTAATAAATTGCAACTATTTGGTTATTCTTGATGGTGTATTTAAATACTTCAGCACAGTAAACATTTTGTTTTGAAATAATAACTGGGAGAACCAGTGATAACTTCTAATGATTTGGTAAATGTGTAGGCAATCCTTTGTGAAGGCATTGGAACCATTTGTGAGTTGGCTTGAGAAAGTAGAAGATGAAGAATGATTAATGTGTTGTTGTAATGAATTGGGCTCGCGTCACAATTATTTTTTTAATAAAATATGACATTTTGTATCAAAATATTTTCTTATTTTCTTATAACATATTACTATTATAATGCACGGACACAATACTAGTAACAAATAAAATATAAATAGTTTTTATTAATATTGACAATCACGTCAATGTACAAAAATCACCAAGTCTTTATTAATGTTGGCAATCACTTAATTTTAAATTTGTGCTCTTCCTAAATTTGATTAATTTCAGTAGAAAATGACAAGACTATTTACTCTCTTATTAATTAATGTGGAGAAAAATATTCACTAGCGGCTATATTAATATTTTTTTAGTAAAGATTAATATTCACTATAAATCTTTCATTCAAATCTTTAAAAGAAAAGATAATTATTACCACTAAATCAAAAACTCGTTCTTTTATATTTTCTTTTTGATAGTCAAATAAAACATATAACTTATTTTACACACATTATCATGTTCAGTTAGAATCAATTAATGTAAAGTAAGAATGAAGCTGTCTTTTCTTTTCTCTTATTGATAATTGTCAGAAAATCAACTATCCAAAACTCCAAAGGCATTGGGTGAAAAAAGGTCGAGTTGTGATGAGGAAGGTAATGAATTTTTGGTCGACACCACTCTTATATGTTGAATTTTATACATAAGATGATTTCTAAAAGATGCACTTGATGAGCGGGTGTAAACGGAACTGGATTATCCGACGGATATTCAGATATGGAATTCATCCGGATTCGGATAATCTCCTCATTTCCGAATCTCCTCATATCATAAACGTAGCGGATATCTGAGATATCCGAATTCAAAACCCTCTAAACATATGGGTCCCGCTATCAGCGAGGAGCGACTCTTATTTTCTCTCATCGCTTTTTCCTATAGACATTTATAAACTTCACGTGAGAGTTATATATTCTTGGGTCCAGTTTAATACACTTGTGGGACTAATATCAAAACTACATAGTCGGAATCTTTACATTTTGATTGGTTGAGCTATTCACGTGCCGAGACGCCTGTGGCCTATTGTTTGAGTCATATCTCCATTTTTTTATGTGGGGCCCACACCATCCCATTGCCTAGCAGCCTAGGGTGATGCCAAACCGAATGCCGAATTATTCGGTTGATCGAACTTTGACAGAATTAAACCCGAATAATTCGCGAATTTTACAAACTTTTTCCAAATTTTACGAATTAGTCACGAATTTTTCCAAGAACAATTTTTTTTTGCTCTCTTGCAGGACTGAGATTTCTGATCCGGATAATTCGGAATCATTCCCGAATTATACCTAAATTATTCTCGAATCATGAATTTTTGATCTCACCAAACCGAACCCGAATAATTCATTTGTCACTAGGGGTGGCAACGAACTGAACCGAACCGAACTTACCTTAGGTTTGGGTTTGGTTTGAATTAATTTCGAATCGAACCTAGTTTGATTTGTTTTGAACCGAATCCATTTCGAACCAAACCCATTTCGAACCAAACCCATTTCGAACTACACATCTTTCGAATCGAACCCGAATCGAACCACAAACTAAATTATTTTTTAGCAGTCCTAGTTATCCCGGTAATTTATATATTAATTTTTTCTCAATATGACAATTTACATGATTTTCTTTTACTGATATGAATTATGAATTATGAAATGAGTGTTTTTAAGTTGAAAAATTGTTCATAAAAAAATACATTATAAATGTCTTTCCTGGTACGAACTATAAAAGACGACCGAAGAGAAAGGAGAGACAGTCATCCAGGCCGGAGACAGCCGGAGAGACAGCCAGTCGCTAAGAGCATCAAGTAGATTTTAGAGCTAGAGGAAAAGTGAGTTAGGGAGAGGTGGAGAGAGAACTAGGTTATTAAAATTTGAGAGCGAGAGAGTGTCAGCTAAGTTAAATTATAACTCTCTATCTTGAATTTTAATTCCATCAGGTAAATGGACGGCCGATGTTATTATGAGATTCGAACCATAAAAATGATCGAACCCATTTCGATCGAACCAGGCTAGGTTTGGGTTTGGTTTGAATTAATTCCGAATCGAACCTGGTTTGGTTCGTTTCAATTCGAACCCATTTCGAATCGAACTAAACTCGAATCAAACCCGAATCAAACTCGAATCAAATCACGAACCTCGAATTTTTTTGCCAGCCCTATTTGTCACTATGGTTTCAATTAGTTAAATTATAATCTATCTTAAATTATTTATTCATTTTCATATTTACATTCTATTAATTAGTATTTATATCACAAAGTGTATATAACTCAACTATCCGACAATTATTCGTTTTGTATTCGTATTTGAATTCGTATCCATGGATTATCCATTTCGTATCTGTATCCGTTTAAGATGGATTTGGTTTTGAATTTTGACATCCGTTTACTATCCATATCTGTATTCGTATCCGCTCATTAAAAGATGTATGTGGATATAGTATCAGCATTATCCGCTCTGAATTCACTCCGTTTACACCCCCAACCTGATGTCATGACCTGTAGCATTTGTATTCATAGCCGACATTCAAGAATTTTTTTAATAAACCATAATTAGAAAAAAAAAATTATGAAATCAACATGATTATTGTTTTTTATAAAAACCATAAGAACCGAAATTATTTTATTTTTTATTTTTTGGACCGAAATGGCAATTCGATCCCAGATATTTTTACAATTTTTCAATGTATTTTTTTTCTCGAAATATGTGAAAACGGCTAGAACCGAAATGTCATTTCGATCCAAAAAAAGGACCAAAATGATATTTTCGGTTCTTATAGTTTTTGTAAAAAAAAGTAACTATGTTGATTTAATAAAAAAAAAATTCGAATTATGGTTTATAAAAAAAAATTCGGCATTCAAAGCCAGTGAAATTGCACAATAAAGGTGAAACTAAGAAGGCATTGGATTTTCGTACAGATGATAATTTCTAAATGTAAACAGGTAACATATTAGATTTTCTACATAAGATGATTTCTAAAAGTCCATAGCATGTGAGGTTGCGCAATAAAGGCAAAAATAGAAAAAGAATTGGATTTTTCTAACATGAAATGATTTCTAAGCAGTAGAAAACGCTATATTTTTTTAACGAAAGAACTCTTATTTGTTGCGCATGCAAGAAAGGCGTGATTGAAACGGACTACTCAGTCAGATCTCATTTTACATTGTCAGGTATTGCACTGGATCTGAATTCAAGGTATGGAGGATGGATGGATTTGCATTTGCAGGTTAAACGGGACAAAAGGAAATTTCAATTTAATTTGGGCCTAAATAATATGATACTAAACCCAAAAGCCTGTTATCTGAGTTAAGGATTGTAATATAAGATTTGGTCTTACTGTGCAAGGCCGATAAAGCCCGTTGGAGGTTATCACTTGAACAAAAGGCCTCATTTCAGAGACATTATATCATGGACCATGCTCGAAATTTAGGTCAGGAGTTTTTTTTATTGAAATTTGGAAGTTTAGATATCTGTCTTTCTATCTAAAAGTTTTTTTTTTTTTTTATTAAAAGATGATTTCATAATGAACACAAAGCAGAGAGGACACCAGGTTATTTGTCAACTACAGTGTATTTTAATTTGTTTTAGTAAAGATTAATATCCACAAGAAATCTTTAATCTGAATTTCAAACTTATAGAAATTAAAATATTCTCTCTCACTAAACCAAATTCTCTTTCTCTTGAATTTTCGATTTTTATAGTAAAATAAAACCTGTAACATTTTTTTTTTATAAAAGTGGATAACTACGTGTTTCATTAGAAATATATTAGTTCATACAACAGAGAGAAAGAGAGACCAATTAGTAAAATAAAACATATAACTTATTTTACATTTATTATAATGTTCAGTTAACATCGATTAATATATAGTAAGAAGCAATGCTGTAAATAACGGTATGCGATCGTCAGACGGACAAAGTAACGTCAAGCGATTAATTGGGAATAATCTGTCATATTAGGAAATATTTGTTCAATTAGTCGTAAAAATTCATGACAATTTGATCACTGTCAACGACTAATCGACCGATTAATCAATTTAAACGGACGTTTTTTACAACACTGATAAGGAGTGAAGTTAAAGGAAACCAACAACCGAAAACTGAGAAGGCATTGCATTAGAAAGGTCAAGATGTGGAGGTAATGAATTTTTGGTTGACACCACTCTTATGTGTTGAATTTTCTACATAAGATGATTTCTAAAAGGTGAACCCGATTTCATCACCTATAGCGTTTTAATACATAGCCGACATTCAAAGCCTGTGAAATTACACAATAAAGGTGAAACTAAGAAGGCATTGGATTTTTGTACATATGATAATTTCTAAATATAAACAAATAATGTTGCACTTAGGGGCACCTCTAATTGCTCAAAAACTGAAATTAAATTGCAATTGAAAGTAAATAGATGAGTTTAGAGAAATTTGACACGCGGGATGTTAACGGAGTTCGGCAAAACAAAGGCCTACGTCTCCGGGGCGTCGCAACCTCTTTCTAGGTGCGCCTTTCTATTACCCAATATGAAAGGATTACAATTGTGAACCGTGAGCCCTTACAAAATGGGAAGTCACGACCAACGAGAGATGAGTGCCGGCGAGCCCTTACAACCAAGGGAAGTCACACGAGCAACTCAAGGTTTGAGCCGGCAAGCCCTTACAAACAAGGGAAGTCACACAAGCTACTCAAGAACAAGAGAAACACTCAATAGATCACTCTAACCTAATCTAGATCAAGATTAGTGAAGTAGGTTTGAGGTTGCTTGAGGGATTTTGAAGTTTTAAGCTCTCACAACAATGGAGTAGGCTAAGCTCTCAGAAAATCGCTTTTGAAATGATTAGGGTCGGCTGAGATGGATTTGAAAGTGATCCCTTCAGTCTATTTATAGTGGCAGCTCAAAAATGAGCTGTTTGACATAAAACGTTACCAACGTTTTATCAAACGTTACCAACGTTTTATTCAAATACGATTTAGGGTTTTAATTCTCTGACAGCTTAGAAAACGTTACATAACGTTTTACAACCGTTCTAACGTTTTACAAACGTTATAACGGTTGTATAACGTTATAACGTTATAACTTGATTCTTTTGAGGCTTCTGATTATTATAAAACGTTACCAACGTTTTAAAAACGTTCATAACGTTTTATCTCAATTTAATCAACCTCACACATACTTTACCAAGCATTTGATTTTACAATATGTATTCTTGATAAAGGTCTTCATGATTTCTTCAGTCCAAGCTTATTATTCAACAGTTCTTACTCTTCTTGGACCTACATATTCTCAAAATAGAAGAAATCGTAAAATTCAATAATTGTATGTTTTTGCAAATTAGTCAAATAGACGTAAAAGATTATTGTACGAACAACAAATAAGACATTAGATTTTAGAGAACTAGTATTTAGTGCAGTTGCAAAGATACGTAGTCTCTATGTAAGAGATTATGGGTTTGAAATCTGAATGAGATAATTTTTTTGTTGTATGACAAAGATATTAAATAGTTAGGTGACTTGACCTCAAATCTTTACTAAAAAAAATACATTAGATTTTTTACATGTTCATAGCATGTGAGGTTGCGTAACAAAGGTGAAATTGAATAAGAATTGGATTTTCTACGTTAAGTTATTTATAAAGTGTAGAAGACGCTGTATTTTTGGGGGAAAGAATCAAGTTTCTAAATAGCGATTATCGTGAAAATACTAAAAAAAAATAGAAGGCAACAATCTCCCACGTCATGTGGGAGGTCATGGGTTCGAACCCAAATGAGAGTCCTTTATGAATAATTAAATGAAAATTGATAAGTTAGATCTTCACATTAATTTCTATCTCAAAAATTATATTCTACATTTGAACTAATTATCAACATTATTTAAAGTTTTACAAAACAATAGGAGCACTAAATTGATTAAGAAATTCTCATGTTCATATTAAATCAATATAAAGTCCAAATTGTCGATTTCTCATATCAATTTTTCATCGACAATAGTTCTTAGCAACAAACTTTTTTCCCCAATGTACATGAGCTTTCGCCTTTTAGGGTATGTTTGGATGTAGCAAGAATAGCGGAAATAACGAGAACAGTACTATTCCGATCCATCCAAACATATTCAGAAACAGCGAGAATAACGTTGTTCTTGCTATTCTCGCTATTCTAAATATTCAATCCAAACAATATTCTGAACAGCTTTGAGTTAGCGCTAATATTAAATAGTAGCTATTCTAATTATTCTTAACCTACTATTCTCAGCAATAGCTATTCTAACTATTCTAACTATTCTTAACCTACTATTCTCAACAGTAGTTGTTTTAGCTATTCTCTAGTTTATTCAAATGTACGCTTATTGATTTTGTTACCATCTTCAATTCATGTCTGTTTAGTTGTCCGTTCCACAGATAAAATGTGCCTCTTTTTAACATTTTAAATTATCGAACAGGCACCTAATCCATACGAATCATGATCAGAGAAGCACTCCTAGAGCATATGTTTTTAGCTTTTGTGTTGTTATTCGTTGTTTCATTTGTTTTTTTCACAAAAATGTGATATTATGAAAGGGAAGGGTATATATATATGAGGAGGGTTCAAACGTACCCAAATTTTTGTGCATCCAAATACATCATATCTTTCAAATCTTTTTTTTTGTTTTTAAAGTCCGAATAGTCAATCCGAACCATTAGATGCGATCTATATATTAAGATGTGCTTGGAGACCAAATTTTATATTTTTTGGAATTTTTTTACTATTTATTAAGCCACTTTGAAAATTGCTGATTTTACATTTTCTGGACCATTGGATTAGCGATTTTTCAAAGTGGCTTAATAAATATTAAAAAAATTCTAAAAAATATAAAATTTGGTCTCCAAGCACATCTTAATATATAGATCACATCTAACGGTTCGGATTAATTATTCGGACTTTGAAAATGAAGAAAAATGATAAGATGAATTTGGGTGTGCAAAATTTTTGATACATTTGAACTCTCCTCTGTATATATTTAGAACCTGGATAATTGAAAGTTAAAATTGGACATATGTAATCCATGATTTAGATAGATTGCGTAATAAACTTTAAAGCAATTCATGAATAGTTTGGCCAGCGATCATGTGCCAATCAAATAAAACCATTAAATTTTCAAACTGATGGTTTATGACGTCTTTTAATATATTTCACTGCTGATCATGCATAATATTGTACTGAATTACCTGTGGGTTTTAAAATTTCACAAAAAAAATTGTAATCTATATTGGTAGCAAGAGTACAAAGTCCGGACAAAAGGAAATTTAAAACCCATGTAAATTACAAAAAATAAAGAAGCCCCTGTAACATAGCAGATCGCTAATATTGCTGCGTGCTATTGTGGACCTAATAACGGTCGTAATTGAATTAGTGTACTTTTATTCTATAGCTTAGCTTTTAAGATTCGAAAACATTATAGTATCGCTATAACTAACTATTTAGAATACTAAAAAGAACTCTTATATATTAATTGCGTAAAAGAGGTGTGCTTTAAAAAGTATTAGATTTTCTAGATGAGATAATTTTTAAAAAATGTGATCCTAATGTTGTAACTTATCATGACGATAAAATATTGAACTATGCCACGCTTTAGGGTTTTCGAGAGGTCTCAAAAGAGGGCTATAGAGAGAAAGGTCGGTAGCTCGGTTCGGTATGGGATAGGAGAGGAAAGAGACTATGAGGTCGTCTAGGATAGTGCGAGGCAGGGAGAGAGGTGGAGCCGAAGAGAGGAGATCAAGATCGAGTTTGGAGAGATCAGTTAAGTTTTTTTTTTTAAAGATGGAGCTTACAAGAGAGATATTGTACACGTGAGTGTAGCAATGAAGCTCCAAAGAGGAGCAGTTAGGGAAAAGAAGTCGGAATTAAAGAGGAGGCGGGTTGTCCTAGCGGCTAGGGTTTTTGTGAGAGAGAAGAGATGTAGATGGAGGGAGAAGACAAAGGAGAAAGCAGTAAGGAAAAATGATTTTTTTCGAAAAAAAAAAGTGTAAAAATTTATGGTGAAATTCGACACAGAGAGAAGAGAAAGTGAGAACGAGGAAGTCTATCTTCAACTATGAGATGCAGATCAAACATAGCAGAGAGAGGGTGCTAATAGGTGAACAGTGCAAAACTGATCCAAAAATATATGTATAAGATAAATCACCGACTAATTAGATACTTACAAAATTTAAGTTTTTATTATTACGAGAAAGTTTTAAATGCCTCTATTTTTGTATTTTTATTTTGACTTTACTTTGTAAACAATAATAACTTAAATTTAAACTTCAGCTGTTAAAGACTCAAAATAGAATAATTATATTTAATATATATTATTTTTTCTACGCACATAAAAAGATTATAAAAAGACCACGATATTTGTGATTAATATCAAGAATAAACTATTAACATTGATTTTTCAACTTATTAATTCATATAAAAATAAATTTAAAATAATGATATTTTTTATGTATACGTAGAAAAAATAATATAAATTTGATTTATCGGTTTTATTTTAACATATAAATTTTAATTTTTTATTATTAAATAGCAAACAGAGACATGATATATAAATTTTAAATCCTTCTCTGTTATTATTTATTATTTTTTGAATTTCCCAAATGTTGGATTAATGAATGGAAGCTTATTCTCTCCTTTTCGAAACGCTCCAGTACTCACTGACAGTGGGCCTGAAGAAGCCTAATAATTCCGACATCGCAAACAACTCCGTTTGATCTCAGCCGTCCATACTCTAGGGTTTTCACCTCCCCCGTCCAAACCCTACACAACGACGGCTTATAAACCTCTTTCTTCCTCTCCTTCTCTCTCTCTTTCCTTCAACCCCGTTAGGGAGCCGCCGCTCGAGAGAAGAAGCAAACTAAGAAGAGATGGTATGGATTTCATGCGAAAATATCATTTCTCGTAGCTGATTATTGTCGAAATTTCATTTGTAGCTAATTCTGTGATCTGTTCATGCATCTTGACATTGTTTCATATTAGTTCAAGTGATTTTAGATTTAGGTGTCTGTATACTATAGTTTTGCTGCAATGGTAGGGGAATCGCTTGTTTCATTCTATTTTGCAAGGAATATATTTAATTTCTGTATTTTATTATCGGTTAACTCGGTTATAGTTTTTCTTGTTTCACCATTTCAGCACCGCAAATGCCTATCCTTGTGGTTTTTGTAACTATTAATTAGATAACCTTGTCGTATAAACTGCTAGACGTATCAATCGCACACCAGTAACAAAATTGTTGGCCCTCGGTCGTGTAGATTTAAGAGATCTACTGTGTTATAATGAGATTTTACGTTTATCTTTTAAATTTAGTTGGTTGGTCAATAATTCTGGTTCCATCACAGTTGAAGCACATTAGGATTGGTTAAGTAATTTTATCAATTTTTCTTAAGTTTTGATTTTGTTGAATGCTGAACAGGTATTCGTCAAGGCTCAGAAGACTAGGGCTTACTTCAAGCGTTACCAAGTCAAGTTCAAGAGAAGAAGACGTATGCTCATCTTAACTCAAATATACGTGATAAATCTAATTTTTGCTGTTCATAATTGATTTTTTTGGTTTGTCTACAGAGGGAAAGACCGATTACAGGGCCAGGATTAGGCTCACCAACCAAGATAAGAACAAGTACAATACCCCTAAGTACCGATTTGTTGTCCGATTTGTAAGCAATTAGCCTCTCCAATTATTCTATAATTTATAAGCAATTTTCTGGGATATATGCAGTGATTGTTTTTTTAATACACGAATAGGCTAATTTTATGGGAAATGTGTAATGTTTGTTTTTTTAATTGCACGGATAGACCAACAAGGACATTACTGCCCAAATCATCTCAGCCAGAATAACTGGAGATATGGTGCTCGCTGCTGCCTATTCACATGAGCTGCCCCGCTATGGTCTTGAAGTGGGCCTCACCAACTATGCTGCAGGTATTTTTTTTGTTGGTATTGCAAAAGTTCACTAGTAACCGGAGAAATCTTGTACCAGATTAAAGGAGAATATTTTTGGTACTCTCATATAAGCATGACATGTATTCTTTGATTCCAACAAGTTGTCCAAGTTTTCATTTCTCTCTGAATAAGGATTTTAGAAGGACTGCAGGAATAGTCATGGTGTTTGGTATAATGAGAGTAGGGAAAAAGTAGGGTTACACGAGCATTGATATAATTTTGCATGGGGATTGGGGTGCATCGGTTATTTTCATTATCATTTGATTTATAATGATAATTTGATATTTTTGTATCAAAGCTTACTGCACTGGTCTTCTCTTGGCTCGTCGTGTCCTGAAGACACTTGAGATGGATGGAGAATATGAGGGAAATGTTGAGGTAGGGTTATTATAATTTATTTCCCTTATTTGTGTTTGTTTGAAATCTTGACGCTGATATATTGCAGTTTTGTTTTGTGTAGGCTACTGGAGAGGATTACTCTGTTGAGCCATCAGAATCCAGGAGGCCATTCCGTGCTCTGTTGGATGTGGGACTTGTCAGGACCACTACTGGCAACCGTGTTTTTGGTGCTCTTAAGGTAGTCTCATGTTCCTTGTGTGTTTTGCCTTTTCTAAGCATATTCTTATTAACTCATTTAGTGATTGTGTTTTGTCTGAACTATAGGGAGCCCTGGATGGAGGTATTGACATCCCACACAGTGACAAGAGGTTTGCTGGTTTCCAGAAGGACGGCAAGCAGCTAGATGCTGATGTGCACCGTACCTACATCTTCGGCGGCCATGTTGCTAATTATATGAGGGTCAGTGCTGGTATCATGTTGTTAGTAATTGGTTTAGTGGAAGTGCTTATACCAAGTTCACTAACAATTCAAGTTGGTGCTAGTTGTGAAAGTTGATAGCATTGGACTGCGTAGGGTGGCTAATTTTTTGACCCATACCTCGTAGATAATTATTATCCCGAGTAGAGAATCCAAATCACTTGGAAACTATATGATTGATTTGTTTTGTTCTTGTAGATATTTTTTTTTTTTCCATTTTTCATTGTATGTTGTATTTGACGTGCAGTCAATGGAGGAGGATGAGCCAGAGAAGTACCAGTCTCACTTCAGCGAGTACCTCAAGAGAGGTCTCACTGCTGATGGAATGGAGGCCTTGTACAAGAAGGTTCATGCTGCCATTAGGGCTGACCCATGTATTGTGAAGTCCACCAAGGAGGCCCCCAAGGAGCACAAGAGGTATCATGCCCTAACCTCTTTTCCTTTATGCTATTTGAAACCTAGTCTTTGGTTGGTACAACTATAACTAGTTTTGTAAAATGATTAAAAGCACTATAGGGAATGTGTATGGTGGATGTAAAAAAACTTGATTCTGTAAATGCTAACACATGATGTTATTGTTACCTCTTAGAGTGTTATAGGTAGTTGAGAATATGGTTGACAAGTATATTTGCAACAAAGTATTTTCAAGTATATATGGTGGCAGACATGCCTTGAATGTCCTTGCATGTATTATATGCTGAACTTCTCTTGTTTTGCTGAATAATAGGTATAACTTGAAGAAGCTCACCTACGATGAAAGGAAAGCCAGTCTCCTTAAGCGCCTCAACGCCATTAATTCATCAGGTGGTGCTGATGATGATGAGGATGATGAATGAAACAAAGATCATACAATATCAACTCTAGTATTTTTCTCTTTAATGTAGTTCTGTTTTATGGAAACCAAAAGACTAGTTATCCTTGTAGTTTTTGTTTGAGCCGAGATTTTGTGGAACTCGGTGTGCCAGTTTTCAATTTTGGCTCATTTCTTAAGGTTGAGATTATTTGTGGATCTTGCTGTTACGTTTTGTTTTCCTCGAGTTTTTTAGTTCCCTTTTGCCCTATGTTATATCTTTTTACTTTCATGCAAGGATTTGATCAGGACACCAAGTCACTCGCACATTTCTGTCAAATTTTGTGGTCAATTTAAAGCTTGCATTAGTACAACCTACTCTAGGTTCACCAGTGTAGATTTTCAACCAACTTGAGCGGGAACTTGAGAGATCTAAAACGTCTTCAATGACCTGAACTCCGATTAAATATGGTTGAATATGTATTTGTTTGTGTACTTGAAAGCAAACTATTGGAGTCAGGTGCCAGCTGCTTGTTATTCGTTACATTTGGTTTCAATGGGAACTCGGTGGGGGGTTTTTTCCTCGCGTTAAACAAAACTAGTCCATACGAAGTCTATATTTGCAAAGACAATCTTTTCAAATCATGAACTATTTGAGATGCTAAACTATCAATTTCAGATTATACGTACAGTAGTGAATCTAAGTTCAAAATTCTAACACAGATCACTATCAGCACATGGGTGGGTTTGGAATTGCAGGGTCCCTGTGATTTTTTTGAATCACAGCAGATTTATTTCCATTGAAGAAAGAAAGACAGGTGTCGAGAGTTGGAAACAAAGATCAGTTGTTGACAAAAATAGTTTGATTAATTTAGACAGTACTGTTCACTCGCCTATCAAAATTAATCTATAAAGATAGATATGCTGTAAGATAATATTTTTAGTTTATATGCGCAATCATATTAGTAAAATAAATTGTTTACCAAAAGAACAATGCCATTGGTTATTTGACACTTAATCGATTGAATCAGGAAAAAAAAAAAAACTCAGAATAGGTATATCGATTTAAACCCACTCAGTCTGAAAACCTTTTTTTAAAAAAAAAAAAATAGTGGTATATACCACCAATTTCAATGAAATAAAAAACAATAGCATATCTGACCTGATATCTAAAATTGGTACCAAAATCAAATAGAATACATTTCTAGATGGGAAAAATTCCAAGTTGGGATCATGCAGCGCTGGAGCTCAACTCCATTTCAAGTCGATCTAAGCAAAAAAGCTCAGATGTTTGGAATGTGTTTTTTTTTGCTTTTCCCTGAAAGAATAGCACTAATCTCTCTTTTTAATTTGACAAGACTTGTTTCCAGTGCATGTTCAACAATTCTGAGTGGATGTGGATGCATCCATTAAGTTTGGCCAACTTTTTTCCATGCATGAATGACTGCACATGCTAGCAATCTAGCATTCATCCAGACTTGTCAGAATACACATAATAATGAATAAACCGTGTAAATGCTTGCCTTCAAACAAGCTTGCATGCATGGATGCATCCAGAAATTGCTTCATTCGTGTGATACTAAATTTTTTTTTTTTTTTTTTTCAGAGATAGGGTTGTGTTACTTGACCTCAACTTGCTTGCAAACCTTACTGGGAATAAATCCTTTAAAAGAGAAAAAAGGTTCTTATATAGAGGTTAGGGAATGAAACAGTCCCTCAAGTAAGAAATAAGAAAATCCAAGGAAATAAAATTATTCCCAGCGTTTTCTCCAGGATTATTACAATTGATTGCCCGAACCAAAAAATAGTACATTTTTTGTTCTAGACTTTTAGTCATTTTTATTTCAGCCCGAGAAGCATAATACACGCATATTGTGCTATTAAGGAGAATCTTGATTGTATACAACATAGCTACTTTCTATGCATTAAAATTTTCATGGCCATTCCTTTAAGCTGAGGCTAGAAATCTGTACACGCCGGTCTTCTCAGAATTTACAATTTCACCACTCATATCATCAACAACTGTTTCATTCAAATTAATGTGTTAGAGGAATACAAAAAGACATTAGCAGTCAGAGATCATTAATGACACTGTTTCATTCTGACTCAGTACCAAAAGTGATATTTTTGTGTGCTTAGTGTCTCCTTTTGTGACCAATACAGGTATTTAACCCCCCAACCCCCCCCCCCCCTCCCCTTCCCCCCCCCACAAAAAAAAAAATTAGGCTTATAATTGCTGCATATTTCAAGCGCAATCATCTTTTGCTGATAACTTCCACTTCAATTTCAAATTTGAAGATAAAAGAAGCATGTACCAGTACCCCGAGCAATGAAAAAGAAAACACAAATTCATATTGAACCAAACTTACCAAGGGGCTTGTTAGTAGGTAGGTTGATGTACTTAGGACATGATGAGCTTGATTTTGTTATATCATCCATTGCATTACTTGATAATCCATTGACACAATCACGGGGCTGTAAAATGGGCATTAGAACAAAATATTTTCACATACTTGCAGTTGCATACCATATTTCTTTCAACTAAAAAGAAGAAATAATTTCTTGAAAAAAAAATATAATACTAACCTTAAAATCCTTGTAAAAGCAAATTCTAAGTTCTTCGACGGAACCTTTTTTGCAGACAAGCAAAGGTGTTGCACCAAAATCTTTTTTAATGGCCGAGACTACATCACCTAATAAGTATTTCTCACCATTTTGAGCATTAATGCCAGCATTTTCCAAAATCCTCTACAAAACCAGAAGATGCAATTCACACCCGTGAGAAATGTATGTCACGAGCTACAGGAAGTTAGATGATGGACTTTCCCCTAATATACCCTACAATTTACCTGAGGTAATGACTATATCCAGTCTGCACAAATTATACATTCTATGTATTGAAAGCATAAAATTGTATAACAGAATTTGGAAGGACTGGTAAAGACCATGAAGGAAAACCCCCCCCCAACCACCACCACCGAACCAAAGAAAAAAAAATCAAAATTAAAATCAAAATCAAGCAAGATCCTTTGGCAGGTATAGAAGCAGCAAGAACAAAATTTTCAAAATGACCCTCCACCCAAAATATTTACGAACAAAGTTCCACTCTAGCATCAACTAAGGAATTTTGGTGAAAATATTGTTTACATCAAACAAATATTAAAAGAGGGAGGATTGTTCCTTACAATTGAGCTCATTACACATGTTGCATCAAATAAGAATCAGATTTTTGTGCCGTACTAGTATGTTCTTTATAGTATGGACCATGGTCTGTAGTCAAATTAGCAGGAGGCTAATTTGATTTTAAACAGCTACCTGAATGGTGGCCAAACATAAATTTAAAATTATAATACTTACTGTAACATTGTACTTGGTATAAAGATTGAGGGTTGTAGCAAAATAGTCGTATTCATCTTGTATTACAGGGGAAGAGCATGTCCCGTGCTTTTCTGAAAAAATTATAAACATTTAGTTAATCAAATCAAAAAGTTTAATAGAATAAGTTACTAAATGTGTGTCCTACAGAGAGAGTTATTACCCCACTAAAGAAGAGAATATCACCAGTCAACCACATGCAACACAAACAAAAAATATCCATTAGCTAACTTTATACTTCAATGAAATTGTATATATGAAGAGAAGGAGAAATTCAGAAAAGAGCCCCAGAACTATCACTAATTTGCAAAACCCCTCCTTTTTGAAGTTTTGTGTAGCAAGCTCCTTCTTGTTTTATATTATGAAGAATTTAGATGTAACTTTTATTAAAAAGATTGAGTTGTTACTTCATGTGCCCAAATCGGTCCCTTTCCACCGAAGCAACGCTTCGATTTGGTACAATATAAGGACGGCCAGTACGCCTCCAGTTCTGGCATCAGTGACTTGACCTGAGTCAAACAAATTAGGAACATAATAAATTTATGTTAGTTTTTGTAAAGGAAGGCATGAATAAGATGAAAGTTCTTGTTAAATAAAATGGAATGAAAGAAGATTCTGATTTATAGTTCAACAACCTTGTTAATATCAAAACCAGCATGTGTACAGCATGATGGCCATGTACCATCATCATAGTCTGCCCATAGACCATCTGGTAAATGAAATAATAGTTAGTAGTTGCACTACCATGAAACAATATTGTTTTAGCCGAGTTTTATTTTTACATATATTTATCTTTTTTGCTGTTAGTAATAAATTTTTAAAATGCAAGTTTCAGAAGTATCTAAAGAATTTGCTTTTTTTTTATCAATATTGAAATTCACTGATTTAATCTCACAAACCACCATACAATATACTAATAGAACAGAGTACATATTAATAGGAAATAGGGACAGTAAAGAAGACTCACGTATTGTAAACCAGTTGATGGGCTCTGATCTGTAAAGTATTTAAACACAGCAAACACTTAGTACCTCCAAAGAGAATAAATTTTGCACTATCTGAAATAGAAGCTACATCTTTCAGTAAAATTACATGCTACTGACTCATCTTACAAAAATCATGAAACACAAACAAATAAGGTGTACTAAAACATAACAAAAAGTTAGTTCTCTACAGAGAAAATTATTTTGCCCTCTGTGAAGTAGAATTACATTTTGGTTGTAAAACTATATGACAGTAACTGATCTTAATGAATTTGAGATTGGCAAACTAAAAAGTAAATAAAACAGACCATTTAGTGATAATACATTGGGGTAAATAATATTGTGCATCCCTGGGTAGCAAATAGTGGCATAGCGAGAATTTTTATCAGGGGTAGGCAGATAATAAATTATTAAAAAATAGTTATTATTTTTTTTTCTAAATAGTTTGATAAAAACAATAAGGTTAAATTTTTTTTTTTTTACTATAATTTGTGACTAAGATAATTTTTGTGATAGTTTAAAAATAAATGGATTCACAGTATGTTAAAATCGTCAAATAGCAAGACACAATGGTCTGAAACTCTAAAATTGAATTTTAAGACCCAAACAATTTGTAGATGCTCATGGTTCTATGTAAACCAATAATTATTTCTATTTTTATACGTAATGAACCAATACACTAAGTCTATTTTGAAAGACGTACCAAATTATCTTTTTTTCTCCAAAGAGTCTCCGTTCACTTTGTTTCCAAATCAACAAAACTCAGTTTTGTTAAATTCAAAATTGATACAAAAAAAGACCGAATCAAGCCACAACTAAAAAAGAGAATGGTGACAGGGGTAGGCAATGGAACGAAATAGGGATTGGCAATGACATAATTTTATACATTATATTATAATAATGTATAGGTAATTTTCAAAATCCAGGGGTAGGCGCCCTGGTCCATACTAGCTCCGTCACTGGTAGCAAAGCCAAAATTAATCAATCAAGAGGCTTAATTATGCTATGATTGATATAAGAAACCCTTAATTTGGGACAGATAAAAGCGAATTAATAAATTAAGAGAGATGCTAGCCTGCAACAGCCATTTGAGGAGCAACAGTGCCCGGTTCTAGCGCAGATCGTGCCTGGCCACTGGAGAGCCAAGAGGAAGTAATCGAACTCTCTCTGAGAAGCCCAAACACAACTAGACGGGAACGAAATGGAGAGGAAGAAGGTGAGTGCAAACAAGGAAAAATGTCGAAAACTCAAGCATACTTTCTTCTCCATTTTTTTCCCCAACTAGTTCCATGATATCTCCCTACGACTATTTATCAGAGCGAAAAAGGAATATTACCGAGTAATGGAATCTAAAACTGTAAGGTTCGGGGTCTGTATTGACGTCCCTACCCTGAACGTTTACGACAGATTACAAACATACCGACGTGGTGGGAGATATTCGTACTTGATGAATAAAGTATTGACACGTCACCAAAAGTAGATCTACGTAAATATTTTGCTAGTAGGCGGTTGACGGACGGAAGTTCTTTCGAGTGTTTTTTGTTTGCATGCAACTGCATCTGCATCCCCTGTAAAACTTTCTTTGGGACGAACTGTATAGTTATGGGTTCTTACGGGAATCCAAATCCTCCCAGGGACATTTTAATTGGAACTTTTTTGCGGGGAAATGTATAGTTATGTTATGGGGGTTTTACGGAGGAGATCGAAATCGTCTGTCTCCGGGGCATGAAATTTCTGTTGTCAGAGTTACTGTTGATGAGCTTTTAATCTAAAAAATAACAGTGACCAGTTTCATCTGGAGTGACTGAGAGAGTAGCTTCCTTTACAGAGGAAATCATATGGTCTGAATATTATTACTCCATCTCCTGAGCTATCGTTGGTAAAATCAGTGGATACGGATTCGATAATATCAATCTAATCTGAATCCGTTTCCAAAAATTTAACATGAATATTCGATATTCATACCAATAAACCATATATTTTAATCTGTATTATAAAAAAATTTATATATATATCTATGAATATTCGATATCAGATTTGTATCTGTCTAATATTTAATCTGTATCCATATCCTAATATGGTTTTACCACTATCCGGTCCATACCAGATCCGTTTGCACCTTTAATCTAACACGAATTGTAAATGACTTTAAATAGATATCACATTGAATTTGA
Organism: Carex pumila; assembly: GCA_033356055.1. Taxonomy (NCBI): domain Eukaryota; kingdom Viridiplantae; phylum Streptophyta; class Magnoliopsida; order Poales; family Cyperaceae; genus Carex; species Carex pumila. The sequence continues at coordinate 185,091 of JARJHM010000175.1, read as the reverse complement.
TCCGGTTGAGAGCAAATTCAGAGCATAAAGTGCTGTGGGATTACATCATTACATTCAGTCGCATGCTAATGAAGTAATGTTACAGAAAAAAAGAGAGAACACAATGGAGCTATGTATAAAGTCTGAAACCGAAAAATTGAGAAACATATATTTTTCTTTTTGAAAATTTTGACAGTGACTATCAAGATTTGATTAATTAAAAAAAAATGAGAAACATATTTCTTTCAAATGCCTCCATTATGCCTCCACTTTTAAAAACTTAAATAACTCAAAGTTTAAAACTTAAATGTCAAAATAAAACCGTTAGATGTGATTTATGTTATTTTTTCTATATACTCATGAAAAATTATTACATTTTTATTTTGCTTTTATGTGGATCAATAAGTTGAAAAATCAATGTCTAAAAATTATCCACATTAGTATACATTTTTACAAATTTAAGATGACAATTAAAACAAAGTTGAAATGTCATAATTTTTTACACGTGTATAGATAAAATAATATAGTTCATATCCAACTGTTTTATTTTGAATTTTAAAATTTAAATTTTAAATTATTAAAGTTTTAAAAAATAGAGATACAAAAATTAGAGGCATTTGAATCCTTCTCACAAAGAAAAGAGCTCAAAAGTCTGGGATGTTTTTCGTGTATCCTGAAAAGAATGACACCAACAGTGCCAATTTTTTAAATTTGACAAGACACCATCTAGTTTCCGAGTGCACATATTTACCGAGAGAAGCAATCTACTTGTACTATTTATTTTTTAGTGACAGTGAATTACATCTTATATTTTTGAAATTTTTAAAATTGAAACAGTCGATTCAAACTATTCAACATGATAGATATATTAAAATGTACTTATAGATCAAATATTACATTTTTTTAATTTATTTTACTATTTATTAAGTATATTACAAAATCATTGTTTTCAGACTATTGAATTTTTATACCAATCTTATTAAATAGTAAAAAAATTCAAAAAAAATGTAAAATTTGATCTACAAGCACATTTTAATATATCTATCATGTTAAATGATTTGAATTGACTGTTTGAACTAAAAATATAAGATGTAATCAGGTGTCAAAAAAAAATATGCAAGTGAATCACACCTCATTTAACAATTCTGAGTGATTCTGGATACATGCGTTAAGTCCGGCAATTTGTTTTCCAAGTACGAATAAATTGGATATGCACACATTGATGAATTCTTGCAACCATGAATTCAGATATGCTTCTTTTGTGTGATACTTAAATTTGTTGAGGGGTAGGTTTGTGTTACCTGAGCTCAACTTGCTTGCAGACCTTACTGTACTATCTTACAGGGAATATGTATTCTTTGAAAGAGAAAAGGCATCTTATATAGAGACGAGGAAATGAAACTGTCCATTAAATAATAAGAAAAATCAAGGAAGAAATTGAAACTGAACCAAGCTTTATCTCCAGGATTAATACAACTGATTACCTGAGAACTGAAAATGGTACATTTTTGTTGTAGTCATTGATATTTCAGACCAAGAAAAATAATACACATATATTGATCTTCTGAGAGTTGAGAATTTCACCACTCACAGCTACTTTGTATGCATTAAAATTTTCATGGCCATTCCTTTAAGCTGAGACAATAAATCTGTACACGTCTGTCTTCTCAGAGGTAAGAATTTCAGCACTCATATCACCAACAGCTGTTTCATTCAAATTAATGTGTCAGAGGAGCAAGAATAGACGTACCAGTCAGATAGAGCCTTAATGGTACCAAAACAGATATTTTCTGGGATCTTTTTGTGTGCTCACTTTTTCTTTTTATATGAAATTTATACAAACACTCCCCCCAAAACTTGGATAATACTGTCAGTATCAGTGCAGGACCCATACTAGTTGGTTACCAGTTAAGCTTATAATTTCCCACTTGGTTGTTTGAATCCTTGATGCTTTGTCCTTAATTGCTGCATATTTGAAGCACAATTGTATTTTGATGATAACTTTGTCTCAATTTGAAACTAAAAGATAAAAGAAGCATGTATCAGTAATCCAGAGCACTGAAAAAAAAAACACAAATTCATATTGAACTTACCAATGGGCTCGTAAGTAGGTAGGCTGATGTACAGAGGACATGATGAGCTTGATTTTGTTATATCATCCATTGCATTACTTGATAATCCACTCACACAATCACGAGGCTGAAAAATGAGCATTAGAACAAATAATTTGCACATACTTGCAGGATTGGTTGGCCTCCTATATTTGTTTCAAGTTTCAACTAAATAAAAATAAAAGAAATAATTTGTCAAAGAAAATAAAACAAACATTTGTACTAACCTTAAAATCCTTGTAAAAGCAAATTCTAAGTTCTTCGACTGAGCTGTGTTTGCAGACAAGCAAAGGTGTTGCACCAAATTCATTTTTAATGGCTGAGACTACATCACCTAGCAAGTATTTCTCACCATTTTGAGCATCAATGCCAGCATTTTTCAAAATCCTCTACAAAAACCAGAACATGCATTTCGCACCCGTGAGAAATGTATGTTACAAGCTACAGGAAGTTAGAAGACGGACTTTTCCTTAAAATACCCTTCAATTTACCTGAGGTAATGAATATATCCAGTAAGGACATTTTTATTTTAAATTCTCTCTGTATAAGTTATACATTCTATGTATTGAAAACATACAAATTGTATAACAGAATTTGGAAGGACTGGTAAAGACCATGAAGGAAAACACCAACCCCATCCCCCCAATCAAAAGATTAAAAAAAAACAGGTAAGGTCCGTTGGCAGGTATATAGAAGTAGCAAGAACAAAGTTTGCACAATAAATCATATAACTGTTCTCAAACGACCCTCCACCCAAATGTTCACTAATAAAGTTCCACTCTATTACATCAACTAAGGAATTTTGGTGACAATATTGTTTACATCAAACCAAAAATTAGAAAAGAAAAAATTGTTCCTTACAATTGAGCTTATACACATGTTGCATCAAGGAAGAATCAGATTTGTGTGATGTACCAGTATGTCCCTTATAATATGGACCATGTTTTCTCTAGTAAAAAATGCAAGCTATTTTGACTTTTAAACAGCTAACATGAATGGCAATCAAACAAAAATTATAAATTTAATACTTACTGTAACATTGTACTTGGTATAAAGATTGAGGGTTGTAGCAAAATAGTCATATTCATCTTGTATTACAGGGTAAGAGCACGTCCCATGTTTTTCTGAAACAATTATAAACATTTAGCTAATCAAGTCGAAAGTTTAATAGAATAAGTTCGTAAAAGCATGTCTTACAGAGAGAGTTATTAGTTATTACCCCACTAAGGAAAGGAGAATATCACCAGCCAACCACATGCAACACAAAAATAAAAAATAAAAACTTTCATTAGCTACTTGATATTTCAATGAAATTGTATATATGAAGAGAGGAGAAATTCAGAAAAGAGACCCTGAACTATCACTAATTATTCAAAAACCTCCATTAAATTTGCAAAACAAGATCTTTCTCGTGCTATATTATGTAGAATTTAGTAGTAAAAAAAATGAGTTGTTACTTCGTGTGCCCATATCGTTCCCTTTCCACTGAAGCAACGTTTTGAAGAGGTACAGTATAAGGACGGCCAGTATGCCTCCAGTTCTGGCATCAGTGACTTGATCTAAGTCAAACAAATTTGGAACAGAATAAATTTACGCATATTGACTGTAAAAGAAGGCATCAATCAGGTGAAAGTTCTTGTTAAATAAAAATGAATGCAAGAAGATTCTGATTTATATTTCAACAACCTTGTTAATATCAAAGCCAGCATGTGTACAACATGATGGCCATGTTCCATCATCAAAGTTTGACCATAGACCATCTGGTAAATGAAATAATAGTTAGTTGTTGCACTACCATAAAATAATCTTGTTTTAGATACTAGTTTAGCTGAGTTTTATTTGACATATTTTATTTATACATATGTTTGTTGTTGGTCATGGATTTTTAAAATGCAAGCTTCAGAAGTATATAAGGAATTTTTTTTTTCCTTTCAAATTGCAATTCATAGACTTAATCACACAAACAACCATATAACAGACTAATAGAATATGAGTACATATTAATAGGAAATAGGGACAGTAAAGCAGACTTACGAATTGTGAACCAATTGATGGGCTCTGATCTGTAAATTATTTAAACACACCAAACACTTAGTTCCTCTAAAAAGAGTAAATTTTGCACTATCTGAAGTAGAAGTTACATCTTTTAGTAAAACCACACCATACTGACTGTTCTTAAAAAAATTATGAAATACAAACAAATAAGGTGAAGTGCTAAAACACAAAAAGTTAGTTCTCTCCAGAGAGAGTAATTTTTCCCTTTGTGAAGTAGAATTACATTTTGGTCATAAGATCTTAATGATTTTAGATTGGAAGACTAAAATGTAAATAGAACAGACGATTAAGTGATAATACATTGGGGCAATTAATATTGTGCATCCCTGGGTAGCAAAGCCACAATTAATCAATCAAGAGGCTTAATTATGCAATAAAATGGACATAGAAAGCCCTAATTTTTTTTTTGAATAATTTAAGAGAAGAGCTAGCCTGCAACAGCCATTTGAGGAGCAACAGTGCCCGGTTTTAGCGCAGATTGTGCCTGGCCACTGGAGAGCCAAGACGAAGTAATCAAACTCTTTCTGATACGCCCAAACCCAACTAGACGGGGACGAAATGGAGAGGAAGAAGGTGAGTGCAAAGAAGGAAAAATGTCGAAAATTCATGCATACCTTCTTCTCCATTTTTCCCCAACTATCAGAGAAGAAGAGGAATATTATGGAGTAATGGAATCTTTTTGTTCTTTTGACGGTAAAGTTCGGGATACTTATTGATGGATCCGTATCCTCCCAGGTACCTGACTCAACACAATTGAAACGAACGGTTGAAATTTACTTTCAGCCAGTCGGGATGCGGGATGACAGGGGGCAGGGTTATTTGTGCTTCGAGATGCGTGCCAATCCATTTTAAAACCGTCCGATTCAATTCTACTCAGTTAGGTAACCTGAGAGGATACGAATTCCTTATTGATGCCTTTCCCTGAACGGGCATCTTTTGAGTTAGTACATATAGACCGTCCGATTGTAAACGGATCCCATCCGGTCCTTATGTTTTAGGGTCTTTAAAATTTGTGCGGATTTAATTCACACGAATCATGAAGCTAATCGGACAGTCCATATGCATTGACTCAAAAGATTCCTTTTGTGGGTTAAGCAGAGGATACGAATTCCGTTTACGACGGATTACAAACTTACCGACAGGGACCACATTTCGACACGTCATCAAAAGTAGATCTGTGTAAATATTTTTCTGTAGTGAAAGCCAGTTGGTAGTTGCCGGACGTTCTTTCGTGTGGTTTTTGTCTGCATGCAACTGCATTGCATCCCCTTGGAAAACTTTCTCTGTGGCGAACAGTATAGTTATGGGTACTTATGCAATTTCTGTTCTCAAAGAGGGCCATTTTAAAATTTTGTCGGTTCTCGGGCAAATTGTGCCTAAACCCTAGCCCCACTATCCACAACGCTCGCCCGCTCGCTGGTCTCTCTCTCTCTCTCTCTCTCTCTGTCTTTAATACAAACATGTGGCGGTTCAAAGCGAGGGCTTTGCTTCTCCGATCAATTCGTCAATGGCGGATCCCTCAGGTTCCCCCTCAAGCGGCAATTCTAGTACCCCCTTCCATTTCATCGAACACACCGTGGCAATCTCTCCCAGCCTCATCTCAATTACCCTACCTCAGATCCTTTTCATCCAGCCCCGAAACTGTCACACACGAAGATGATTCAAGAAACCATAGCTTAAACCAAGAACTAAACGAGAGCTCTGGTTCGGAATCGGCGGGCGGAGAGAGCTTGAGCGATTTGTGGGAAGAAGTCGTGCAAACTGACGATTCACAGACTTTATTCGAACCAGTAGATTCAGAAGTAGAGTTTGATGTAGACGAAGAAGTGAAGAACGTTAAAAATGCCATAGATAGCCCAGGAGGGGTCGAAAGGTGTTTTTCCAAGATGTGGTACGGTATAAACGAAGAGGTAGTTTCCAGAGTTCTACAAGAAAGTTCCAATATTTCACCTGAAAAGTTATTAGAATTTTTCGGGGTTATTTATGAAATGCATCCTTCTTCAGTTACTGGAAAGACAGTGGGCCTATTTGTTAATGCAATTATCAGTTTGGATGAGGTTTTTGAAATGGATATTAACAAATTGTTGGATTTTATTAAGAAATTGGGTTCTGAGGGAGAAAAGGGGTTGGTCTCTATTGAGGCACTTAATGGTTTATTGAGTGTTCTTTCCAAATTGAAAAACGGTAAGGTCGCACTGGAAGTGTTTGAGAAGTTTTCTGATTTTTCATGTGTTCATGATGGAGACAGTTATTATTTCACTATTGTAGCACTTAGTAAAATCAATGAGGTTGAATGTGCGTGGACTGTTTGTGAGAAGATGCTCGATTCAGGAAATTTACCAGATGGAGAGAAGATTAGTGAAGTAATTTCTATACTTTGCAAAGATAAAAGGGCAAAAGAGGCACATCTGGTGTACCTCATGGCTAAGGAGAAAAAGCTAACTGTGGGCACATCAGTTTTAGATGTCCTGGTTGGTGCTTTATCTAGAAGAGATGAAACAGTTAAAGTGGCTCTGGAGATGTTAGATGAATATCAAGGGGATGCTCTTGGAAATGCAGGTTATATTTTTGGATCAGTAGTTCAAGGTCTATGCAAGGCCAAGGAAGTGAAAGAGGCAAAGAAATTGCTTTTGAGGATGGTGGAATCAGCCCCCAAACCAGGTAATGCAGCGTTTAATAATGTAATTACTGCATTATCAAAGGAAGGAGACATGGATGAGGCTGTGGAATTAATGAAACTGATGGTAGATACAGGACTCAGGCCTGATGTGTATACCTATACTGTAATAATGAGTGCATATGCAAAGTATGACATGATGAAAGAGGCACATGATTTATTACATGAGGCGAAGGAGAGACATGAGAAATTATACCCTGTTTGCTACCATACTATTATTCGTGGTTATTGTAAAAGGGAACAGTTCGATAAGGCAATCGAGTGTTTGCATGAGATGAAAGAAGATGGGGTTAAACCAAATTTGGATGAATATAACAAGCTCATAGAGTCACTCTGTTTGAAGGCCATTGATTGGAGACGTGCAGAGGCCCTTTTGGCAGAGATGGAAGACAGTGGGCTGCGCCTTAATGGACTTAATAGTATAACTCGCAGTCTCATATCAGCTGTGAAGGAGCTAGAGGAAGAGGAGGTCAAGTCCAATGCTAGCATTGAAGCATAGTTTTCTCTTTTTCTAGGGGATTTCTTTTTCACATATAGAGGTGAATTTCATTTCTATGAAGAAAAGGTGTTTTCTGTCTTTTCCTTTTTGGTTTCTGGCTTTAAGAAAGTTCAGAAATGTTGTCAACTCTCATGATTAAATTTTGTCTTATGTTAAAATGAAATGGAACCAATTTAATTGTAATCTTACAACTTGTCCCTCACTGCTTCGGGAGGGATATTAGGCTGTGTATTTACTTTCATGTTGTCTTTTTTTTTAGAAAGTATCTTCTCTAGGTGTTAAAGTGAAAATTTTAGTAATTTACTAATATTATTTTGTGAAATTGCTTGATAATTGAAATTATAATCCCCATTCTTATTTGTATATATACCCATGCATACCATTGTTGTTTGCAAATTGTTGCCCAACCTGTTCTAGTTGGTACCACTACCAGCAAGCACAAGCCATGCCAATAATGGAACCAGTAAATTTATTTATTTATTTATAATCATCACAATCATCATCAACTCTCCTCAAAGTTGATCGATTGCAACTTTCTTTGTAAATAGGGGCTGCCAAGCTAAGGAATGACTGAAGAAGAACTCACAAAAGTTTGTCTCTGCTTGCTTGCTTTTTTTTTTTTTTTTAAATCTGTTTCTTTCTTTTGTAGTTTTATTATGTATTTTGGTTCCTTGTTACTGTATAATAATAATAATAGCAATATACTTCCTGCTATAACATTTTTTATGTAGTGGGTAAGCCTTCATAACGATACTTGGATATGCAAGTACGCCAATGGAAACCTTTGTCAGAGTTTCGACACATTTTTAGATGTGATTATTTGTTTATTTATTATTTTGTTTCACCTTTTTTTTTTCCGTATTCAGCACTGTATTCATCAGACTATCTATTTTATTAGAAAGAAAATTCAAGTTTCCTTGTACTAAATTCATGTAAATGGACGGGGCTTGCATATTGTGGAAGTTGTCTTAAAACTTTTTTCTCTCGATTTTTTAGTATTGTTTCAGTGCAGTGGAGAGTTATTTTATTAAAGTCAATTTTTTGCTGATCATTTTTACTATTTTAATTAAGTATGAGAGTTATCATGTTAATTTAAGTGAGCATCAATTCTTATGTTTTTGATAGGCTAGCAGATCAAAATAGTCTCTCTTTTTTTCCTTATAAAAGGTAGGATTGGTTCAAGTTTAAGACTGAAATATGTATAATTTCGAATTTTGATAACACAGCAAGAACAATGATGTCTTTTCAGAACAAAGTTCACAATTTCTTATTCATAACTAATTTTGCATGATGCTTATACATCTTACCTTATCTATGATCCTGCCATCATTCTTTTCGCATTTGTAAGTTTGAATTACAACACTAATTGTACATATCAACTAATCAACTCCGTTAGTGCATAAAAGTACTATGAAAGTCTTCCATGTAAATATGCTAAATGTTGGTTAAACGGTTATCTGATTGTGATTCTTTGTAAATATGCTAAATGTTGGTTGAACGGTTATCTGATTGTGATTCTTAGTTGCATGAATTATAGGTTTATACTATTTCTTTATATGTGATCAATCACTTGCACCTTGTTTGGATGGAGAGTAGAGGAAGGGAGGGAATGAAAAGAAAAGAAAGTTTTCCATTGAATCGTGTTTGGTTTATAAAATTATGTCGGAGGTGAAGGTGAAGGATACAGAAGGTAAAATGTTTAACATTGTATTATTATAATTAATAGAATCGGTTTTCCTTCCAATTTGAGATGTAACGGATGGAAAAAAAAAAATTGTTGCAAAATTAAAAAAAAAAATAATACAAATGTCCAATCCTATATCTTATCAATATAATTCTCATATAAGTTTTTTGTCAAAAATCTACAACAGTCACTGAATTTCTCATTAACCTTCTAAATTAATCAACCAAATAAGAAATAAGATGGAAAAGAAAGTTAATCATCCAAACACGAAAAAGTTTAATATGTTAATTTTTCTTTTTATTTCATTCCATTCCCTTCTATTTTTTGCCTCCCCTTCTTTTTCTTTACTTTCCATCCAAACAGGGTGTTAAGATATTGGAGAAAACAAAATGGATGCAAGTATACCACTTAAAATTGCCAAAAATAATGTACCTAAGATATTAAAACTGCTATAATTAGCTGATGATATGATTGGAATTTATATTCAGATTTTTAAATGTATCAACAGAAGAAAGGTTATGGTAAATTTGCTACAAAAAACAATGAATTTGCAATTTAAAATGGGGAGTGCTATATTAAGCGCATCAATTGCAATTTTGAAAGCTAAGAGAAAATTTTCTATCTTAATACCTATTATATCATTTATACTTTCTCATATCTGTCACAATTAATACATAAGTTAATAGAGAAAAAACAAAGAAAGGAAGGTTGTCACAATTAATCAATGTTATTAGAACCGGACCGGACATCAATTCCGAAAAATTTCGGGTCAACGGTTTACTGGTCGAACTGCTGGTTTAATCGGTTTAGCTGTTGATTTTTTAAATAATTATTTTATTTATTAGACTTCAAGACTACATATAAAAATGATTATTTAATATATTTTTATGAAAATTCACACATAAATATTGGTTAATATAATATATAACTGAATTTATATAAGTCTGGTATAAATCGTCTCTGCAGCATTTCATCATACATATGGCATGCATCAGTAAATCTTACAATGACACCCAAACCATTGATTATTATTGTGAAATTGAGCAAATCGGAGTTTGTTCCTTAATATAAAGTCTCATTCTACTTTTACATCTACATAAACAATCCATGTAAATACTAAAGTCCAGAAAATGAACCATTTTGAATCTTCGATCCATGTCTTCCAATGCCTCACAAGCCCGAAAACTATCTAGAATAACTGAATAAGTGAAAGTGCCATATTTATTCTATAAATCGAATCAGTATATTTTGTGAACATGTCAGAAAGGGTTTTACAAGATCTAGAAAAGTCGTTAGCTGGAGAGAAATAACGAACCGAAAGAAAAATTGTGTACTTCGCTAGAGATTTCACATGAGTTGGCCAAAAGCATGGCAATTTTCTTCTCAGGAGAATTGGTCGAACAATTTAGAGAAATGCTCCAAAGACCTAACCCCATCTTGTGAGAGAAGAGATGGGAGATTTGAAGAAGATGAGGTAAGCAGAGAAAGAAAATCATTTTAACCCAAACCGTTTTTTTAATGGATGGTTCACTGAGTTTTTTTGTTAAAACCAGTCCATTAACTCAGTTTTGACTGGTTTCGATACACATCCGATCTATTTATTGAACCAACCCGTAATAACTTCCGGTTCTGGTTTATTCTGGCCCAACTGACCGGTCTGGTCCTGTTCTGATAACACTGCAATTAATATCTATTATCCCTTGAACAATCCTTCTTTCTCTTGAGTTTTTTGCTTATTATTTTGAAAAAAAAATTATTAATGAAAATTGTCTTCTATTCTCAATTCTGATGATTTAGTGTAATGTAATTTTATTTTAATAGGAGCTAATTTTTTTAGAGAAGTCCGTAGGTGTTTGATAATAACATATAAAAATTTACAAAATGTAATGAATATAAAAAAAATACAAAATGCTCACTGCCTTTTTCTTCTCACTATAGAAGAACTTACTGTTTTTTTTTTTCTCTCACTGTCACTCTCCTATTTGTAGTGGTACAACAATATAATTATCTTAAAAATTAGGATTATAATAAAGATAATAAAAAATCTTCGATAAAATATTTTAAACTGAAAATCTATATGAAATATGGTATTCCTTACTAAAAAAATACTAATCAAATCAATATAGAAATAAAAATCAAGATATAACATAAAAAATTATGATAAAATGCTAATCAATTTGCTGTCAATTAATGAGAGAAAAAACGAATTGATTAGTATTTTCTTAATACCAGAAATTGATTAGTATTTTCTTAATGATTTGGGAGAAAAAACGAATTGATTAATATTTTATTTTCTTAATAAAATAAAAATCTTCGATAAAAGATTTTGAACTGAAAATCTATATGAAACTTGGAATTCCTTATGAAAAAGAAATACTAATCAAATCATTATAGATATAAAATCAAGATATAATATAAAAAAATTATGATAAAATACTAATCAATTTGCTGGTATTAAGATCTAATATAAAAAAATTATCATGAAATACTAATTAATTTGCTGGCAATTAAGAAAAGGAGGCGTCTAATTGTCCACAGCCTTTTGTTCACCATTTGTCCACAGCTTTGACTTGCGCGAATACTGTAAAATTACTTCTACATGCTGTATAATTATATAATATATCACATAAAATATATCACTTAATCACAAAACACCCAACACCTATTTGAATTGGTCCCACGATAGTTAGAAAAAGATTGCAACTTGCACAACATGACAAAATAAATGTACTTTTGGAAATTACAGTTATAGGAAGTTATATGCAGTTAGAGTTAGTTATTAACGGTTATTAACACTGAGTTGAATATTGTATACTGTAAAATTGAATATTGTATACTGTAAAATTGAATATTGTATACTGTAAAATTGAATCTTGTATACTGTAAATTGAATATTGTATACTGTAAAATTGAATCTTGTATATTGTAAAATCGAATCTTGTATACTGTAAAATTTTCAATTGAATCTTGTATACTGTAAAATTGAATCTTCTACACAGTAAAATTTACAATTGAATCTTGTATACTGTAAAATTGAATCAGCAGAACTGTAAAATTGAATCTTGTATACAGTAAAATTGAATATTGTTCGGATGAGTAAGAAGCATTTCTATCATCTTTTTCTTCCAGATTTTCACAAGATGAATACTGTAAAATTACTAGATGAATACTGTAAAATTACAAGATAAATACTGTAAAATTAACAAATCAATACTCCATATCGCCTTTTTATCATCTCTTTCCTCCAAATTTTCACAAGATGAATACTATAAAATAACAAGATGAATACTGTAAAATTAACGGGGCAATACTATAAAATTAACAGATCAATACTCCATATCTCCTCTCTATCATCTCTTTCTTCCAGATTTCCACAAGATGAATACTGTAAAATTAACAAGGAAATACTGTAAAATTGACAGATTAATACTCCATATCGCCTCTCTATCATCTATTTCCTCTAGATTTCCACAAGATGAATACTGTAAAATGACAGATGAATACTGTAAAATTAACGAGGCAATACAGTAAAATTAACAGATCAATACTCCATATCTCATCTCTATCATCTCTTTCCTCCAGATTTCATTTGAAATGCTAGATCTGTTACTGCATATAACGAAAACAACAAATTCAACAGAAATAACTTACTAGATTTGAATTTTGCTGTGCTCTTCAACAAAAACAACTTCTATTCGATCGCGCTCCACGATCAATAGGTCCAATCCTTTTTCAGATATAACTTACTGACTTTCAGAAAGATTTAAGATATCGATCAATTTAAGATATCGGAAGAATAAGAAAATCGGAGAAACAACGAAAACAAGGAAATCGCCTCAGAAATTTTGAAATGAAAACAAGGAAATCGGAATAGATATCGGAAGATATCAACGCAAGAGATTGAGAGAGCCAATCCGACAGTTGCTGTTCCAATTTGAAAGATTGATTCTAGATCAAATACCATTAGGTAAGACAACTAACTTCTCGCTTCAGCCTGGGGCATTCCAAAGCCATCCACTACCTCGTCAATAAATCGAATCTGTAAATTCTCCTCGCTTAGAAGGTAGCTTTCCAACTGGGCATTAAATTGAAAGCAAGACCTACCTCGATATCGGAAGAAATTTTCAAATGAAAACAAGGAAATCGGAGAAACAACGAAAACAAGGAAATCGCCTCAGAAATTTTTAGCCGCTTTACGGAGAAGAAATCGCCTCGGAAATTTAAGATATCGGAGAAGAAATCCTTTTTCAGATATCGATCGATTTTTAGATTCAGAAATTTTTATCTCCGTAGGAAAGAAATCGCCTCAGAAATCGGAAAGAAATCGCCTCAGAAAGGAAACAACTTGATCGAAGAAGAAATATTTTGAAAATGAGAATAGAGGCACGGAAGGAAGGTTAAATAGGCGGAGTAAGTGGTTAGAAGTGGGGACCGGTGTCCGTTAAATTTAGTTAAACACGGGATGGATAGCGCTGTGGACAAATGGTGGACAAAAGGCTGTGGACAAAAACCTTTTCTCTTAAGAAAATACTAATCAATTATGGTAAAAAAACGAATGCTCCTTAAAACCTTCTTTTATTTATTATTTCTTTATGGGAGTGACATTGTAAGGGTATAATAGGTATTTAGAGTAAAAAAATTCTCTCAGCTCTCAAAATTGCAATTGATGCGCTTAATATAGCACTCCTCATTTAAAATTCATCACTCTTTTATTTTTTAGAAGGTAGAACGAACTTCTTATAAGCTAGTACATTCCTACTGGCATTTTTGCATTAACTCAAAAGAGAATCTTTTGAATTAGTGCATCTCGACCATCTGATCTGTTTTAAGATTCGTGCAGTCTAGATCCGCACTAATATTAAAGGATCTTCTATGTTATAGACACGAGTCAAATTGAGTCCGTTTAAAATCAAACGGTTGAGATTCACTAACTCAAAAGATTCTCTTTTTAATTAATGAAGAGGATACGCATTCATTTTTGAGACACCATCAATATTGGAGAGTGGTTAAATCCAATTGTTTAATTGAAACATTCGTGCCAATAACAAAGGAATTAAAAGCTCATACAATTAATTTTCTTCAACTTAGTGGTTTTGGTATTGAAAGGAGACTCGGATGTTATCTATTTTACTAATTAAGAAGATTAATCATAAAAATAAATAATTGTTATGAATATAATGGATGGTCCATTCATTTGTAACTCCCAATATTAATCTCCACTACCCCACTACCATTGGAATTTATATCCCACTACTATTTAGAATTCATTTTGTATTTATTATTGTAATGGCTTTTCATTTACAATTGGTAGCCTATAAATAGAGGCATTGTAATCTTGTATTGTACACATGAGAAATATATGAATAAGAGATAGCCATTATTTACATTCTCTCCATCTTGTTTGTGTTTGTTTATTTTTGCTTCATAACACGTTATCAGCACGAGAGCTCTACTATTTGAAGGTTTAAGGTAATATTTTTAATATTTAATTATGTTACCTTTTTTTATATTATATTGTGATAATATTATGTTATCTTTTTACATTATTTTGTGTTATACATAGATTATGTTAATGATATGGCCCGAAGCCATCTGATAATATTATTATGTTAATTTAATGGCCCGAAGCCATATGAATATAAATTATGTTAATGAAATTGGCTCGAAGCCATTTCATCAATTTTATCAATTGACCCGAAGTTCAATTATAGGATTAAATTATTGAAGCCACATGTTAATCATAAATTTATAATTTGCAATTTTTTTTCATTATAATTAATGATTAAAGTTCCAAGACCTTTAAATTTCTCTTTTATTTTATTTATTTAATTTTTTTTTGGGTTTGCTCTCTATCTAAAACAAATTAAACCTAATTAAAACCATATTAATTTTTGTTTCCGAGATATTCAGTTTTCTAGTCCTAATTAAAACCATCTTGTTTGATTCGTATAAAACAGAGACACAACTTAAAAAAAAAAAAAAAAAGAATTATTAGATCCATTCAATATTAATTTTTGTTTTTATAGTATTGAATATTATTTGACTTACTTAATATTTTTGTGATAGTATCATTATGTCGAACCTTGCCAAACTTGAATTTGTGGCTCTTGACATTACCGGAAAAAATTACTTATCATGGGTGTTAGATGCTGAAATTCATTTAGATGCAAATGGCCTTGGAGAAACAATCAAAGAAAGTAATACCGCCTCTAAACAAGATAAGGCCAAAGCTATGATCTTTCTTCGTCACCACCTTCATGAAGGATTGAAAGCTGAATATCTTACGGTAAAAGACCCACTTACTTTATGGAAAAATTTAAAAGAAAGATATGATCACCAGAAAACTGTTATTCTCCCAAAAGCTCGTTATGAATGGATGCATTTGAGATTACAAGATTTTAAAACTGTAAGTGAGTTTAACTCAGCAATGTTTAGAATTAGTTCTCAACTAAAATTATGTGGAGAGAATATTACTGATCAAGATATGTTAGAAAAAACATTCTCCACTTTTCATGCATCCAATATACTCTTACAACAACAATATCGTGAAAAAGGTTTCACAAAACATTCTGAATTGATTTCTTGCCTTCTTGTGGCTGAACAAAATAACGAGCTTTTGATGAAAAATCATGAATCCGGTCCAACTGGTTCTGCTTCATTCCCTGAAGTGAATGTAGCAATGCATAACAATTCTGGACAATTTCAAGAACGTGGACGTGGCAATGGCCGTGGCCGTGGTCGAGGCCGTGGTCGAAGTCGTGGTCGAGGCCGCGGCCGAGGTTATTATCGTGGTGATCATTCTAAGAACATATCTCTCCACCAGAAGTGGAAAAATAATGATGAAAAAATTGAGAAAGAAAAAGGTGGGCATAATAAAGAACAAGAGAATTCATGCTATCGTTGTGGTGGTAAAGGTCATTGGTCACGTACCTGTCGTACGCCGAAGCATCTTGTTGATCTATATCAAGCATCACTA
This sequence comes from Carex pumila, assembly GCA_033356055.1. Taxonomy (NCBI): domain Eukaryota; kingdom Viridiplantae; phylum Streptophyta; class Magnoliopsida; order Poales; family Cyperaceae; genus Carex; species Carex pumila. The sequence goes on along the minus strand of JARJHM010000175.1, from coordinate 169,110 downwards.
AAGAATAAGGAGAAAAATATCGAAACGAATTTTGTTTGTGATGACAATTTCGATATTAGCCAACTTGATGTCACTCATTTGGATGTTGCTGATTTCTTTACTGAAGAAAATAAAAACTAATCACTTGATTAGTGTTGATAGGATATAAAAATAAATAGATTAATAAATTTCTGTTTTGTTGTTGGATTAGGAATGAAAAAAAAAAAAAAATTTCTTTTTGTTGTTGTTTGTTGTTGGAGTATCTCTGTTGTAATTTCTTTTTAAGGAAATAAAATTTTATTTAGTCATTTATTGTATCATTGATTACATTTTTTTTATATATATTGATTAGTTTTTTTTTTATGTTTCTTTCAAGAATGAATATTTCTTTGGTTAACAGCGACATCAATAATGAAGAGATATGTCTTGTCGACAGTGCAACAACTCATACCATTCTTAAAGATAAAAAATATTTTTCTTATTTAGTAATGCAAGAAGCCAATGTTAGTACTATCTCGGGTAGTACAAATTTAATAGAAGGCTCCGGAAGAGCTATATTGTTGTTACATGGAGGAACTCAACTTTATATTGATGATGCACTATATTCTTCAAAGTCTCAAAGAAATTTATTAAGTTTTAAGGATATCCGCCGAAATGGATACCATATTGAGACAACTAATGAAGAAAATGTTGAATATCTTTATATAACTAGCAAAATCTCAAATAAAAAATGCATATTGGAAAAATTATCTATGTTTTCCTCCGGTTTATACTACACATATATTAGTGCAATTGAATCACATGTTATTGTAAACCAGAAGTTTACAGATAAGAATATGTTTATAGTTTGGCATGACCGGTTAGGCCATCCCGGATCAATAATGATGCGAAAAATAATAGACAATTCATGTGGACATTCATTGAAAAACCAGAAGATTTTTCAATCTAATGAATTGTCATGCGCTGCGTGTTCTCAAGGAAAGTTGATTATTCGACCATCACCAGCAAAAATACAAAATGAATCTCTTACATTTCTAGAACGTATACATGGTGATATTTGTGGACCAATACACCCATCATGTGGACCATTTAGATATTTTATGGTTTTAATTGATGCATCAACAAAATGGTCACATGTAAGTTTATTATCAACTCGCAACCTGGCGTTTGCGAGATTACTTGCTCAATTAATCTGATTAAGAGCACATTTTCCTGATTATCCAATTAAAAAAATACGTCTAGATAATGCTGGTGAATTTACTTCTCAGACATTTAATGATTATTGTATGTCTATTGGAATTGATGTTGAACATCCTGTAGCCCATGTTCATACACAAAATGGACTTGCAGAATCATTTATAAAAATATTACAATTAATTGCAAGACCATTACTTATGAAATCTAAACTTCCAATATCTTGTTGGGGACATGCTATTTTGCATGCAGCAACACTAATTCGCATTAGGCCAATTAGTTATAATGAAACTTTCCCTTTACAATTAGTTTTTGGTCACATACCTAATATTTCCCATTTAAGAATTTTTGGATGTGTGGTATATGTTCCAATTGCTCCACCACAACGCACTAAAATGGGACCTCAAAGGAGGTTGGAAATTTATGTTGGATTTGAATCTCCATCTATAATAAAATATTTGGAACCAATGACAGGAGATTTATTCACGGTTAGGCTTGCCGATTGTCATTTTGATGAATCAAAATTTCCAACATTAGGGGGAGAAAATAATCAGCTGGGAAAAGACATTAGTTGGAATGAATTATCATTATCACATTTTGATCCTCGTACTAAAGAAAGTGAACTAAATGTTCAAAAGATAATTCATTTGCAAAGATTAGCTAACCAATTGCCAGACGCATTTACAGACTCAAAGAAAGTGACCAAATCACATGTACCAGCTGCTAATGCTCCAATAAAAGTTGATGTCCCTGTTGGACAAACTAATGAGATTATGACACGCATGAAGCGTGGAAGACCAATCGGTTCTAAAGATAAAAATCCTCGAAAAAGAAAAGGAGCAAAGAATGAAAATGGCCAAGTCGAGGATATGATAGAAAAAAATCCAGAAGAAAATCAAATTATAACTAATATTGGAGTTCCAGCAGAAACTCAAGAATATAAAATTAGTGAAAATGAAGAGATCTCAATAAACTATATCATGAACGGAATAAGATGGAACCGAGATAAAATTGATATTAATGATATTTTTGCATATAATGTAGCGCTAGATGTAATGAATAATGAGGATCATGAACCAAAATCTATTAATGAATGTCGACAAAGAAATGATTGGCCAAAATGGAAAAGCGCAATCGAGACAGAATTAAACTCCCTTGAAAAACGAAAAGTTTTTGGACCTGTAGTTCCAATACCCGAAGGCGTAAAACCAGTCGGATACAAATGGGTATTTACGCGAAAGAGAAATGAAAAAGGTGAAATTGTAAGATATAAAGCGCGACTTGTAGCTCAAGGATTTTCGCAAAGACCTGGAATTGATTATGAACAAACATACTCACCTGTGGTGGATGCAACAACTTTTCGGTACTTAATTAGTCTGGCAGTACATGAAGGGCTCGATTTGCGCCTAATGGATGTTGTTACAGCCTATTTATATGGCTCACTTGATAATGATATATATATGAAAATCCCTGAAGGATTTAAGATGCCTGAAGCATGTAATTTGGGTTCTCGAGAACATTATTCAATTAAATTGAATAAATCTTTATATGGATTAAAGCAATCTGGACGCATGTGGTATAACCGTCTCAGTGAATATTTATTGAAACATGGATATAAAAATGATACAATTTGCCCATGTATTTTTATGAAAAGAACTGGAAATGAGTTTGTTATAATTGCAGTTTATGTTGATGATCTAAATATCATTGGAACTCCTGAAGAGCTTCAAAAAACAGTAAATTGTTTAAAGGAAGAATTTGAAATGAAAGATCTTGGAAAGACAAAATTTTGTCTTGGATTGCAAATTGAACATTTAAAAAATGGTATTTTTGTGCATCAAGAAACTTATGTTGAAAGAGTGCTAAAAAGGTTTTATATGGATAAATCACATCCGTTGAGCACTCCAATGGTTGTAAGATCACTAGATGTGAATAAAGATCCTTTTAGACCTCGAGAAAACGAAGAAGAACTACTTGGTCCCGAAGTACCATATCTAAGTGCTATAGGAGCACTTATGTATCTTGCTGGGCATACAAGACCAGATATATCATTTGCTGTAAATTTATTAGCAAGGTATAGTTCTTCTCCTACGCGAAGGCATTGGAATGGAATTAAACATATACTTCGCTACCTCCGAGGTACAATGGATATGGGTTTGTTCTTTTCAAATGTATCCAAATCAAAATTAATTGGTTATGCGGATGCTGGATATTTATCTGATCCTCATAATGGCCGATCTCAAACGGGCTATTTATTTACATGTGGTGGAACAGCCATATCATGGCGATCTGTAAAACAAACTATAACAGCCACATCTTCTAATCATGCAGAAATTTTAGCAATACATGAAGCAAGCCGAGAATGTGTTTGGTTAAGATCTGTGATTCAACACATTCATCAAACATGTGGCTTGTCTTCTGAAAAAATGATCCCGACGATCATATATGAAGATAATACTACATGTATTGCTCAATTAAAGGAAGGATACATTAAAGGAGATAGAACAAAACATATTTCACCAAAATTCTTTTTCACACATGATCTCCAAAGGGAAAATACTATTATTGTTCAGCAAATCCGTTCAAGTGAAAATCTAGCAGATTTATTCACTAAGGCGCTTCCTACTACAATATTTGAAAAACTAGTTCATAATATTGGAGTTCGCCGACTTAAAGATCTTGTCATGAGGGGGAGTTAATACACATTAAAAGAATAATGTACTCTTTTTCCTTCACTAGGTTTTTATCCCATAGGGTTTTTCCTAGTAAGGTTTTAATGAGGCATATTCTTATATAATGGACATCCAAGGGGGAGTGTTATGAATATAATGGATGGTCCATTCATTTGTAACTCCCAATATTAATCTCCACTACCCCACTACCATTGGAATTTATATCCCACTACTATTTAGAATTCATTTTGTATTTATTATTGTAATGGCTTTTCATTTACAATTGGTAGCCTATAAATAGAGGCATTGTAATCTTGTATTGTACACATGAGAAATATATGAATAAGAGATAGCCATTATTTACATTCTCTCCATCTTGTTTGTGTTTGTTTATTTTTGCTTCATAACAATAATTTTTTTTTTATAATTTTTGGAATTTCCTTTAAGATGGATTTTAAATTTTGATTAATGATCCAACCACTCTCAACTCCATCCTTGATATTCTTGTATATATTAATTAATGAGTAACATCATATTTTTAGTTTTAACCTTTGTGGTTATCAAAAGGCATAAATAGATCATTTATGTGAACCTAAATACACCACCATATGTTACTACAGCAGATCAGAAGCTGCTCTTTTGTTCTTAGGCAAATTAATAGCAAAATATACAATGTAATCGAAGTCTCTTATTGTTCTTGTATGAATCAACATCTAAATCATTGCTCTCCAAGGTTCTTACCTTGTGTTACTACTTACTACAAACTCTGTTTCGTTTTTAATGAAACTGCACTTCGGACTTTTTAACCAAAAAAGAAAAAAAATAAATCAACATCTAAACAGTTCAAAACATTCCACAGATTTCACCTAATGATTACAAGTTGGAGTGCTGATATGCAGTTTTAACATGAACTAATATCAGCTGTATACACATAGTTCTTGTATTATTATACGGTTTTTATTTATGATACAGTGAATAACACAAAGCAGTTAATGAAACGGCTTTATTTATTTTTACTTTAAAAACCGTAGGCATTGTTAGCTTTATTTTTTCTTCTTCTAATTTTACACTATCCAATCAATATAAAAAAGGGTGGGAATCAATGCGAAGAAAATACAATCTCAATCGTTAGAAATAATTTATATTTAATCATGAATTACATACACATCATACATACGAAAATGATGAAATTTAATTATAATTTCATCATTACTTAAATGACTTAAAAATTTACAATAATTTATATTTAATGAATTTTTAGTGAATCATCAAATTATATTCAAAATGTACGAAATTTGATACAAAATTAATATATAAGCCCTACACATACTTGTATATTTTAATTTCTTTTTTTAGCTAATTTAAAAAAAGCCGTTGTCATACTTGCTGAATTTTTTATAGTTAGCACACTAATAATTCAAAATTAACTAGTTATTATTGATTATACTAAAATTGTGTTTTTACCACCCACACAAGCCACGCATCAAATTGGGCTGATGCGCAAGCCCAGCTTTAACACCAATTTTTTTAGTACAAATTATTTTTGTTCTGTTGTGCGTATAATTTGTAGCATAAAACATTGATTAGATTGTACATATAATTTGTAGTTATTTGTGCACCAACTTACATAGTACAAAACACTGTTCAGATTGTGCATATAATTTGTTGTAATAATTTTTAATTCAAACTTAGTACAAACCTTTATTTATTAAACATATGCATTTTATTTTTTACATTTTTTCTATCTAATTTGATGCGAACATATAATTCTAAATACCACAGGACAAAACAGAATAGAACAAAAAAAAACTTTATATAAAATTTTTAAAAACAATACAACATAACTAAATTTGATGCGCACCGGTTCAATTTGGTGCGCCAGCTCAGCTTGTGTGGATGATAAAAACTCAATTTTGATGGAAATAGTGATAATGTATTAATTTTGAATTATTAGCGTGGTAACTAAAAAATTACGGTCATACTTGTGAGTTCATTTAAAAAAACCGTTGTCCATCTAAATATGACGTTTCAAAAATAAAAACTTCAGAAAAATACATTTAATTCAAATTGTCTCTATTTTGTGCGATTAATATCAACTCTCCGTATCGATCATGATTCACGAGGTACCCTTTATTCTTTCTTTACTGAAAGAAAGAAATCAGATCTCTGCCTATTTTTTTATTTCTTCAGTAATATGCACGAGCAGCATACAGAGTAATATAATAGAATTCCAAACCTCTGAGATATCTCAACTTTTGCATGATTATCTGGAAAATCTCAACCGTTCAAATACTTCTGCACGACTCTCAAAGCTCAAATAATACTGGTCCCTGAGCAATCCCCGAATAGGCACCGGACACGTCGGTCACGCAAAATATGAGATATCTCAGAGGATACGCGCTCACACCTCTCCTACATCTTTTCCACCCCCTCCTACAATTTTTCTCTTTTCAGTGACGGATCGAACCAGCATCTCTCTCTCTCTCTCTCTGAAAATCTTGGAAGCGGCTGCCAAGGTCTCTCTCTCCCCTCTCTAATGGAGAATGCAAAGAACGACGTTCGCAACGGAGCTGTTAAGGAGATCTCTAGAACAGATTTCCCCAAAGATTTCGTGTTTGGAGTTGCCACTTCCTGTTATCAGGTCTATCCAAATAACCAAATTTTAGCAGTTTTCTAAACTATTCTTTTCTTCTACTGCACTAATACAACAAAGAGAAAATTGCTATCGAGGTTTCTAATTTATTGATCAGCGACTTTATCGGTCTAGTCGCAGGCCTAATACGAGTTGATAATTGAATATTTGATTGTGAATTTGTGACAAAAGATTGGCGCACATGCAGTGAGTCCCTTTAGTAATTCTGATCAGAAGAATCCAAATCTGGAGGAAAACCTGGAAAGGTTACTCTCTGCACGAGATGGGATTACCTCGCTCTCTGTCTCTCTCTTTCACTGACGGGTGGACCCGGACCTGAAATTCGCGCCATGAGTTGGCAGCGCCAATGTGGTGGGGGCGAGCAACTCGTGTGCCTTAATTTCTCTTGCTTTTCTTCACTGTCTGATGGGCATTAGGTCCAGACCATTGTATAGTAGGCCCAGCCCAAATGGTTTTTTAAATTTTACTTTATTCTTATTGTCAATGATGGTTCATGGATGTACCATTAAATTTGTTTTCGGCTTTTGGCTTGTCAGATTGAAGGAGCAAGGAGTGAGGGAGGCAAAGGGGACAATATTTGGGATGTTTTCTCAGAGAATAAAGGTTGTGTGTTCAATTTTTTGGCCGACAATGATCTCATTGTATGAAGCAATCTAGGTTGATTTACTGATATTTGCTTGCTTTACCAGATAATATCATGGATGACAGCAATGGAGATGTCGCTGTTGATCATTACCACCGCTTCAAGGTTGTAACTATGATGATTAATTTTTTGCATAAAATAATTCATTTTTTTTCATTCTCATGGTAATATTATGCAGGAAGATATCGAGCTTATGGCCAAGTTAGGTTTCGGTGCATATCGGTTCTCTATATCTTGGGCCCGCATATTCCCTGGTATTTTAAATCTGAGCAAATATATATTTTTTTCTTTTCTGTAGCATATCTAATATGCATTGTTTGATTGGTGCAGATGGTTTAGGAACTAAGATTAATGAGGACGGAGTAGCCTTTTACAACAACCTAATCAATTTCATGCTAGAGAAAGGTATATAGATGAAGGATTGAAGGTTCCTCCCTTCATTTGATATACTTTGTTAGTTTGATTCCACTTTATGTTTAAAACATTTTTTTAATTGACAGGTATTCAGCCTTATGCTACTCTATATCACTGGGACCTTCCTTATAACTTGCACAGTTCCATTGGAGGGTGGCTGTCTGACAAGATTGTGTAAGTTGATCTCTGTTTTGCTATCAAATTTACTAAAATAGAGTTTGTGACAGCATGACTACAAAAATAATATAATACACAAGTTATGAACATTTCAGAACCTGGTGTGGGTATTTTATAGGTGTGTATGCCTTTCAACAGTGAACCGTGCCAGTACAAAGGGTTTCACTATTCAAATTGTCCATTAATTTTGAGCATGTTTGGGCTTTCATGGCATAATTCCAGCTAACAATAGGTCAATCTCTCAGAGACTACTTTGCGCTGTACGCAGAAGCCTGCTTTGCTAGTTTTGGGGACAGAGTGAAACACTGGATAACCATTAACGAGCCATTACAAACTGCAGTAAATGGTTATGGAGTTGGCATTTTTGCACCTGGGATATGCACTGATACAACTAACGAGCCTTACTTAGCCGCCCATCATCAGCTCTTGGCACATGCAACTGCTTATAAGGTCTACAAGGAGAAATTCAAGGTATTATGCTGTTCATTCATGTAAGGCAAGTTTTCTTTGAGCCTTTCCTAGTTTTCAGAATGTGTTTTATATCTTCTCCTAAGAACGGGAATCATTGATCTATCCTACAAAACATGAAAGATATCACGTATACCCTCTTTTTCCCATTTATTTCAAGAGATGCCAAAACTACCCTTGCCTCCATAGTTATTGAAAAATATATCTTAGGAACAATGTTTCTGCATCTGAGTTTTGGATCCTTTTTTTAAAGAAAGATCACAGACCCTACAATGCATGAAAGTTACGTTTTTTGCTCATTTAGTCAAAAGATAGGCATAACACCACCCATTCTCTGTGCCTATCTTTGCGTAAGATAGAAGAGAAAGAAGCTGATGAGTTTTCTGAAGACATGTTGTGGAGGTTACATGTTATGTTGGGCATGTTTTGAATGGTTGCTTGTGATTTTCTCATTTTGGCGGGTATTTTGATGTCTTAATATAGTGTAGGTTCAGGCATGAAACAACTCACTTAAATTGAGATTATTTTAGCACTTGGCACTTGGCACAGTGTAGAAAATTCAATATTCCTCGTTCCTTCAAGAATTCATATGTTGTTAACTATACAATCATATGTTGAGCTTCAAAACATGATTGGTATTTTACTACAGTTTTCTGGTTAGAAGTTATAGTAAGCTTGGTATTTTCTACATTTAATAATTGATGCTTATTGGGAACTTATTGTGGTGCAAAGGTGCAGTATACACCTTTTAGGAAGCACTTCATAAATTATTTATCTTGGTACTTTTTGTAATGTGTCATAGGCTAGACAAGGAGGTGAAGTAGGACTGGTAGTTGACTGTGAATGGGCCGAAGCATTCTCAGATAAGCCAGAGGATGAGATGGCTGCTGCTAGACGGCTTGATTTTCAACTTGGCTGGTATATTCTTCTTTCTTATGATTTATTTTTTTATTTTGAATCTTGGGTAATGGTATTTTAAGTTTGCTATTGCATCTTTGTAGGTGTTGAGCAACATGCTCATTTTAAAATAATGACCCAAGAAATTACAAAAACAAGAGAGAAAAATATAAAAAAAAAGTATAAATGTTTGATATAAGTTAATTTGAATTACTTCCATTTCCATCTTTTAAAAGTTCCTTCATTTGTTCCCAAGGTACTTGGATCCAATATTTTTTGGTGATTATCCCCAGACAATGCATGAAAGGCTGGGAGATCATCTTCCCAAATTGTCAGAGAAAGACAGAGAGAATTTGAGGAATTCTATTGACTTCGTGGGATTGAACCATTACACCACCAGATTTATTTCTCATGTGGAGACTCCACGAGAAATTCATTTCTACCAAGTTCAAGAAATGGAGAGGAATGGTACTTATCAAGACTGGAATTCTCATCTTGAATTTTTTTTTCTTGGAGGTCTTGTGGATCTTTTTGGTTTATGTTACATTTACCTCGGGTCTTGAGGGTGGATTGGCTTAGTATCCTTTTGGCGTATTCCAGAATGGACTATTTGTGTTCCCTGCTTCTTTTATTTTATGCCTTGGGATAAATAGGCTTAAAATATAAGTGACCTGGTAAAACAAATAAGTACTACTAAACTCAATCTGTTAGTGAACCAGTACTTACCAGATGCCTGTAATGGTAGAGACCTTTCATGGTCTTTTGTATTTTGCTTCTTCTTTTTGATTGGTTGAACCTAGTAGTTTAATTCATTCATAAAATGCAATACAATACTTGGGAGAAACTTTTAGGAAAGGACAAGAAGTTAAAATTTTAGTTGAATAATTGGTGAAGTAATTTGACTAATACTCTCTTCATTTCCTTTTCTTCAGAAACATGGAAAAGCGGTGAAGCAATTGGAGATAGGGTAGAACTTCTCCTGTACTATTAAATAATAAATTCATTTTTCTCTCTTTTATACAGAGTAGAACATTTTTCTTTTCTAATCGACATTTTATGTTTTTTTACCAAACATTACATCAGCTAAGAGAATTTTGTTTTAATTTACAGGCTGCTTCTGAGTGGCTCTTCATAGTCCCATGGGGCCTCAAGAAAACTCTTAACTATATTTCAAAAAAGTATAACAATCCTAAAATATATGTAACTGAAAATGGTAAATCTTTTTTAGCATTGAATTCTGAACATAAAATTTGGAATATCTCCTTTATATGTCTATAGTATTGATTTTTAATATTTTAGGCATGGATGAAGAGGACGGTGAATTAGAGAAGTTAGAATTGCATGAGAGACTAAATGACACAAAGAGAGTAGGATACTTCAAGGGGTACCTAGCAGCTGTTTCACAAGCCATCAAGTAAGTAACTAAGTATTGTTTTTGAGTCATGTACAGACTTCCCCATGTAAATTGGGAAAAAAAAGAAAGAAATATCACATTTAAACCTACAAAATGTAATGAACATATTTTTAATCTCTCCTTTTGCCCCCTTTTACTCTTAATTTAAGTACTTTGTATTACCATAAACATACATGATGGATAAGAAAACGAAGTGGGAGGATTTGTGTTCTGCAAAGAAGTGGAAAGAGGGTTGCAGGTGATATTTGGATTGGTATACAAGTTGTTTTCATTTTATAGAGGCATAAACAACATTTTGAAAAGCATTTTAAGTAGCATGAAATCTGTAGATTTGAATTTAGTAGCAGAAGCCAAAATTAATGGAACAAAGGGCTCATAGTGGCTTCAGTTGAAAGTTGCAGACACACTGCCTAAGGTATGAACAAATCAAAAGCACTATAACATTTGTAGAAAATCTAGAATAGGCTGTGGTTCAAAAGGTTTACAATGGTTAACAATACTTGTTTCTTTTTCTATATCCTCAGTTTCTTTTATTTTATTTTATCCCAAGAGGACATGACCAAAAAGGGCAATTTGTTGGCAGTTTATAAATATTTCCTAAATATAATAGTCATAATTTGTAATTGTATATCACATAGTCAAGTTTAATTTGACAAATATTTGAGGTACCACTTTGAAATTGAACTGGAACTGGAACAGGGATGGTGCTGATGTAAGGGGATACTTCGCATGGTCCTTCTTGGACAACTTTGAGTGGGCCCAAGGATACACCAAGCGGTTTGGTTTGGTCTATGTTGACTACAAAAATGGACTGACAAGGCACCCGAAGGCCTCTGCCATTTGGTTCTCTCACTTTCTCAAAGGTGAATAAAGGCAGAAGTTGATCTAAGGCAACATTATTTCTTTGGCATTGTAATAGAACTCCAATGGGTGTGCACGAGCATGCACATGTTTGCATTTGCGCATTAGAGTGTGATGTATTGAACTTGTGTAAGTTCTCTTGGAAAATTGAATTATTTTGAGCTGGTTGTTGGGCTTCATTAACTAGTTTTGATTTCTCTGTTTTTTTTTATTGGTCGCGTTGGATTGGTACCACTTCAGTGATATGCCGAAATAACACAGAGAATTGAACATTTGGAGTGTTTATACTGAAATACTATACAACTGTTTGATTTTACAGTAAAGTGTGTTTTCAAATGGCTGCATATGCAGCCGCATATACATAGAGACCATACTCTACGATGGGAATTCAGTTCCAGGGCAATACCTGACTTGAGTACAATGAGATCTGAGTTGCCAGTTTTAATTTGAAGTTTCTCCTTTTACGAAATTTAGTCATAGCCTATTTCCCCGTCTATCGTCATTAGCATCGTATAATAATATTACATTGTGATTCAGTTCATCAGTTGTGAAATAGTAATTGCTGCATTTTTTCTGCCCACGCGTTGCAGTGGATGAGCGCAATATAAGAAAACAAGATATATTTAAAGAACTTCAGCCACTCTCGTGACAAAAGTAATAAAAAATGAAATACAATCCTTTCCTTTGTAAAAAAAAAAAAATGAAACAAAACAAACAAATATAGTTCTTTCAAGATTAAGTTTCTGAAGGTATTAGGACTTGCTATGTTCCAGCACATTGGTGTTATTAATATTAGCATGATATATCACTTTTCCGAATAATTCACAGAAGATTCATTTAAAACGAAACGAACTCTTACGAATGTAACAAGGGCAAAGGTTTTCAGGCTTCTTAATAAATCACAAAGGCATTATTTTTGTAACTCATCTGTGCTCACATATTTGGGCTAAACAAACTGAAAGAAATAAAAACAAATAAATTCACAACAAATTCAACTTCAAGAAGAAAACTAAATAAATAATATTAATTATTTTAAAACTAGTTTTGGCAGACTCAAAACTAGGAATTTTTTTTTGCCTGATTCAAGCAAATCATCAAGAATGAATAATGCATACAACTGTAAATTTGTAATGCGATATTCTCTAATGCGCAAATGCAAACATCAAGAATAAAATAGCGATATTCTGTGTCTTTCTTCCTTCTTCGACTTATAACAAGACCAGTACAGTCTTTTATAGTATCAAGGCCAGCATGTCTTTCTCTTGCTCCTTTACTAAAATATTAAACTCTAATAATTGGCCCTTCATTTGTACGTGTAGTTGATAACATTTTACATCTAAAAAAAAAAAAAATCAGCTTTGTACTCTTTCGGCCCGACATGTTTGGAAAAATAAGAGGATGACTTCGAACTGTCCTAAAACCATAATGAATCGCAACCGCACGGGCCCATTATCTTTCCACTCTTGAGAGCAAGAGGTATTGCGCTGCTCTGTGAATCCAGTCTCACGCATTCCCCTCTTCTCTACAATCCACTCAACCTGGGCCTTCGCCGGAGTTTCTCAGGTCAACTGCCCAACTTGGAACAGGCGGGCCAACTAAGAGCGGATCAGATCTGATTTATGGAGAAGAACCAATCATTCAAATCATCTAGTGCCTCCGCTTGGATTACAAGCCCACACTATTGAGCTCGACGATCATTGTCCTTTGCGAAGGCTATACTTAGTTATTTTTTATATTTTACTGGTTGATTTTCATCTTCTATTTTTTTTGTACTAGTTGTTTTTCATTTTCTTCTAATTATCATTCATCATGTACTAGTTGTATTTTATATTCTATTAGATGTTTTTCATCAAATGCTGGTAAAACGTGAAAGACAATCAACAGAACATAAAACACAACTATTATAAGAAAAAAGACAACTAGAACAAAATTAATTGATCGTTACTGGCCCAAGTTGTTACCAATCCAGTTTGTCCTTGTCTCGATTTAGAATTGGCGAGTTTGATCTGAACCTAGCTAGCTCAGCCTGTACCAGCTAGTCCGTGTGAATTTGTATGTTTTTTTGTGAATTTTATGCTACATTTTGAGCTTCATTATCTAATTTCTTTGAGCTACTTTCCTAATAGAATCCAGCAAACTACTATGAGCCAGCTGGTCTCTAGCTCAGACCAATTATAAGATAATTAAGGTTTTAGTTCAGACTCATACTTCCAGCTTGCTCGGCCCACTCGGTTCCTAGTACAAGACAATTATTACGAACTGGACCTAGCTCGACCTGAACCTAATGTGGAAAAAACGTGCCGTGCCATGACTAACACATCGTAACTTTGATATCGTGTCGTGACTAAATGAACAGTGATCTGTACCGTGCTGTACTGTGACCAAAATGTCAAGGGGTGGTCACGACACGTAAATGGTCATGCCATAACTCGCATGCCGTGACTAGTTTTGTGCTGTGTCCAAACGTGACTGATTATGTTTCTCACGTTTAACTATTTTTCATAACTTAAGTTAGTTTATTCATAATTCACTATTTGATAGTCCTAATTTTACGTGACTTACGTAATTACGTGCCGTAATCAAAATGTCAAAAAATAGTCACAACATGAAACATTAACATGTGACGTGCTATAATCGTACCGTTCTACGACAGAGTCGGCTCCCCCGTGTCATTTTTCCCACACTACCTGAGCCTGGTCGTTGCCACCTATATATTCACACAGCGCCTGGTCGTTGCCACCTATATATTCACACAGCGCAATTAATTGTCTCAATAAAACAAATAATAATAATAAACGTGGGGACAAAATGCTGGGAATCAATCACAGAGAATAAGAATTTTTTCCTATAAAAGGAGACGAGAAGTTAGCCTAGTAGTTACAAATAATTGTGTAGCATGTGATCCTGAAATGAACGTGATACATTCTTGAGCTCACAGACACACACACACACGCTCGCGCGCGCGCGCACACACACACACATATATACATAAACATATCTGAATTTTTCCATTCTCCATTTTGCTGATCTCCCCACTAAAGAATTCCATTTTCATCTTGCAGTAGTAGTAAATTAAAAAAACAAGAGAAACTTGATTTCCCTATGGATTCTTTCAAGCTTTCACCCGTTGTTCTGATTTTCCTTTTCCCCGTCCTCCTGATTAGCACCGACGCCGTTAAATCACTTTGTTGCTTTGAACGCATCTTTAGTTTTGGTGATTCGATGACAGATACTGGAAACGGATGCCTCGTGCAGGATGGAAGCTGCCTCCCACTTCCTTATGGGGAAACATACTTTCATAAGCCCAGTGGCCGATGGTCTGATGGCAGACTGATTGTCGACTTTATTGGTATGTGTCAAATCAAGTTTTTATGATCGTATGTATGTATGTATGTATGAGTGTGCGTGAGACCGAGATAAGATCGTATCTGTATTCCTCAAGTTACCTGAGGGTGCAATTAAGAAATCCAGACCATTCTTTAACTCTGGCATGAATCTCAAAGCAGAACCCTTACAGCTACAATAGGCACTGACAATGTTTTAAAATGTAGTTTTGTTCATGCATGTGGAATACTACTGCATACGACATATGCAGTATATGAATTTTAATGCAAACTTATATATTTGGATTTTAAAATGAATTGTTGTTGGACCCTAAATAGTTTAGGAATATGTCTAAGAAATTTACCATATTAATTCCTAGAAAATTGAGTGAGAATAATATCCTAAGATCTCAATTTCTTGCAAGTCACTAAATAATAGACTATGATTTTCATGAAATAAAAGTCATGATAAAATTCTACATAAAAAATCATGAATTTTGATACAGAGAAACCTAAAAACTCAAAATGGAAGAATCTATATGAAATTTTGAAGTTCTAGCTAATTTCTGGGTGCACACAATGGGGTACTCCAAACAGAAACCCTAATCAACTCAGGAGAACTCGTCTAACATTGAAGTCTTCCCCCAAACTTGTTTACATCAATTCAGGAGAACTACTTTACGGACTGTTTAAAATAAATAGTATTTATATATGCACCGAAAAAAAGGTATTTGATGATTAGCTCCATATGCAGCTGAAGCATATGGGTTGCAGCTTCCGCCACCATCCATGGCCGGTAATACACCAGAGTATTTCAAACACGGAGCAAGCTTTGCTGTGGAAGGAGCGATGGCACTTAATAATTCAGCCTATAAGAGTGTTACTGGGTTTAATCTCCCAGTCCCAGGGGGGGATAAATCTTTGTCCATTCAGCTTCAGTCTTTTAAGGATCTCCTGCCTATCATTGCTCAAGGATCTAGTAAGCATATATTTCCAATATGATACTTGAAAGGAATATCAATACATGTGAAACTCAACTTCAGCGTACTATTTTATTCATTCATTAATTATTCCATTCCTTTGTTATTAGCTTTGGCTTCCCAATATTTCGATGTTTTAATTGCTGGAGCATATATAAGATATTTAGAAAGGATTTTTTCATGCCAAAGTTAATTTTTCTTGTACATGTTAACAACTCACAGATACCAGTGCTGTGATGGCAAGCTCATTGTTTGTTGTGGGAGAAATCGGAGGTGTGGACTACATTGGTGGTCTATTCTTCGGCATATCAGTTGAAGAAATGAAATCTTGGGCTCCACATATAGTGGCTGCTATCAGTTCTGCTGTCAATGTAACTCATTCCTGAGCATCAATCTATCTATTTTTCACTTATTTGCATATGTGACAGACTTGATGGGAAAATATCTTCAATATATATATTTTTGAAATCATCACAAGGGAAAAAAGTGATTTAAGAGGATTGAACCGGTTCACATTTCTAGGGAAAATAAAAAAGAAAATATTGTCACTTTGCGCTGCAGATGTAATTAATTAAGCACGAAAGGACTAATTGGTAAAGTTCTGAAAAGCACACAACATCTTTGGTGCCTTTTCTTTCCTGAAATTGTGCATTTTTTAAAGGAAAAGGGATAACTCGAGGGATTTTCTACAACATCAACAATATTAAAAAAACACCAAAGGTGTTGTGCAGAGAAACAACATAGCCAAATGTAATGTTTATGTTTGTTTCATTTGATAGGATTTAATCAGTCAAGGAGCTACCACGTTGATAGTACCAGGAAACTTTGCAGTTGGGTGTGATCCTTGGTTTTTGGCCAAATATCAGAGTAATAACACTGAAGACTATGACAGTTTCAAATGCATTAAGAGGGTAAATGAGCTCTCAGTTTACCACAATAATCTGCTAATAAAAGAATTGACCAAGCTAAGGCTACTTCACCCTCTTACAAAACTAGTATATGCGGATTATTATGGGGCTCAATCACAACTGTATTTAGATGCAAAGGCGCTTGGTAAGCTACCTTAATTATTTACTGTGATTTTCTGACACATATTATTGGTTAAAACTATTGTTAATTCAATGTTTATTTGTTCAATCACAGGTTTTACAGATCCTTTATATGCATGTTGTGGGGCTCCTGGTGAACCATATAATTCGTCGATGAATATCCAGTGTGGGTCACAGAGATCACAATCATGTTCCGATCCAGAGAAATATATTTCATGGGATGGAATTCACTTAACAGAGGCCGCGAACCATAAAATTGCTAATGAAATACTGTATGGACCATATGCTTTCCCTCCACTCTGACTGAAGCCTACTCTATCTGTATTGAAAGAAAAATTGAAGCAAAATCAGATACTAGAATTGTATCTGCTGCTACTATTTCGATGTTATTGTAATTTTCCTTTTCTGTTCTGTTCCGCGCTTTGTTGTACGGAAACGAATCTGCTGAAATTCTCGTTTGTGAACAGTGTTCCTGAAATTCCCTCTTTTCTGAATCCAGCCATTCAACTGTTTTGAGATGCGTGCACAGAAAATCCATCTGTTTTGAGATGTGTGCATAGAAAAAATTGAATGACTTGATTCAGAATTTCAGAAATACTGTTCACAAACCAGGGATTGCAGCAGATTTCAATTCTTGTTGTACACCCAAAAAATAAACTCTAGTGCAATAAATTGTGTTTTAAAATATGATTGTTTCTAGAGGTACTAACAGGTAGGCTTTGCCTATTGCCCATACACTGTTCACCCCAAATTTTGTTTGAAATGGCCTTGCCCAACCCCAGCCCCTAATTTGAAAAAAAAAAAAAAAAAAATCCATTTTAACTCTCTTCTGTTTTTTTTTTTTTTTTTTTTTTTTTTCCTGGAAATATCCAATTTAGCTCTTATTGCTCTCTCTCTCTCTTGCCGTGGTAGTACACTACAGTCTCTGTTAAGCAAAAAATCTTATCCCTTAAAGGCACCAGATGATACAATTTTAATTTAAGCTTTTCTCTTGGCTCTCTTTAATTTGTAAAGATCTCGACATTCCTACTAATTACAGCTTCAGCTTCGGGTTCCTTGCACTCCTTTCTTACTTGGAGGAAATAATAAAAACTTAAATTCAATATCACTGGCACAAAAAAAAAAAAAATAGTAAAAGAAGTTGAAACAAAGAATTATACATATTTAATTTCAAAACCCAGTCCAACTTTCCAGAGATAGAAATAGAAACAGAAAAAAAAAAAAAAAGCATTAAATATCTTCGATCAACCATTATACTCCCTCACCGATTGTCCGGCATGGTGCTATCTTCTTCATCTAGAAACACCACAACTAGCTAGGGTCTAAATGAATCAGATCGATGTGTCGGGTTTTACATAGGTGTTCAATCTGAACTATACTTTGAAGGTTTTATAATATCTTTTAAGCGTTCCGAGTTTCACTGATTTCATTAGTCAACACAAATTTAATATGATAAAAAAATTAATAACTACTAACTATAAAATTTAAATTAATATACTTTAAATAACAATAATATAATAGCTGCTTATTGAGTAGGTGATCTGCAACGAGTTTGACGGCAATTAATAGTTCATCAAGTATACATGCTATCGTTCTCAATCTATGAGAAATTGTTGATTTTGAAGGCTAAATCATAAAAAACATTCGTATATGGATGCTTTTGATTTTTAAGGAAATTCAACACCATGTATTACAGAGAAGAAAACCACTCAGCATTAACCTGTACATGAAAGGGAGATATTGAGCTCATAAGGTTATTAACATAGTAGGAAATATCGGCAAATACGTATCGGTATCGGCCGACACTAATTCGATACCTTGTTGATATTCGCGAATTTTGTGTTTTTCGTCCAATTTCTGCTATTCTGGTCCTATTATAGTCATTATTCGTCTGAAAATTGAACCCGTAATAGATTAAATAGGGTATAAACTATGCACATGCTGAAAACTCGTCACATTCATTGATTAAATAGAGTATCAAGTATCAACTATGCGAAATAGAGAAATATGAACCCGTGATTAAAGACATTAACAATTTTTCATTTGAGTCTACAATGTCTTTTTTTTTTTTTTGTTCCGAACAACAATATTTCTATTTTTATCATAATACAAATGACGATAAAGTAATCCAGCCAGCACAACATAGTTTCGGCAGTGAAAGAGTGTGTTTATAGTTTTAATACTTGTATTATATTGTATTAGTGGATTATTTGATTGTAATCATTTATCTAAATATAAATTATTGACAAATTAATTTTTTATCAATTTTTTCTTTTTTTTAGTGTAAAACAAGCTTCTAGCCAAAAAATATGATTTTCCGATTCGAATCGGCTGATACCTGCCAATACCCCAATCCCGGATCGGTATCGACTGTGACCGATTCCGATTCCGATACCGATATTTCCTACTATGGTTATTAATGAATCAGATTCATAGTCTAGCATGATCTGACTCTAATTTAATAAAAATGTGAATTCACATCTAATATTAGATTTCATTCATTTTTTTTTAATTCTTTTGTGATATTTTGAGGGGTCGTAGATGAACATGTTATCACTGTTAATGAAAAATAACAGTGATAATTTGAGGGGCAATTATAACATCGGCCACACCATGCCGGGTGTGCCGGATCAGGCTTGGTAATGGTAGTGGGTTAAGTGATTTCGGTGCTTGGTTTGTTGATGGAGTAGCTGTGGCTGTTTGGAAGGAGATGAGACTAAGGGTTTTGATCCATGAAGTTGAGCCACGGTGGTGATTGATACCGGTTTGCATGTTGAGGAATAGTGGTGGGTAGCCAGAGCTGGTCCGGAAGATTTTGAGGTTTGAGGCGAGAAAAAAGTTTGAGGTCTTAATATACATAATTTTTTTTATTAATATATCAATAGATCATACAAATAGAGAGACATAAAATCAATACCCCTCAAAATAAAACATATATAATAAGTCAATAATTAACATACTCATATCATACTTCTTGCTCCTTGATAAACAAAATAATAAAATGATTGAACCTAGGTAACGAGACAAAATTACTGTGTTGCTGCCGCTGGGTCGTTGTCGCTGCCACTGTGCTAACTTGAATTGAACTATGACTTACCTAAATTTTGATATCCACCATAGAAATAAAAAAAAAGGCAAACGCTAAGTTAGATTTTTTATTATATTCACTGTACAAACAGAATTTGATAATAAAAAAATGGCGAAATCTATGCTAAGTTAGATTTTTTGAGTTACCTTGATATTCGCTATAGAAACAAAATTGGCAAAAATTGGCAAAAGTTTGATATTCGCTGTAGAAACAAAAGAAATTTGATATTTGCTGACAAAGCTAAAGTTTGATTTTCTTTTTTTCTCGTTTCACTTTCAAAAGGCGGAGTTAGAGCATCTACATCTCTGAAACTCTTTGAGTTTCTAATCTGATGTGGCAGTTTCTAAACCAGTTTCAGGGATGCAGATGGGTTTCTTATGTAGCAACTTTGCTCCAAAGTTTCTTAATAAGAAACTGTTTATAAACTCTGACGTGGCCAAATAATTGGCTGAAATTCTTTTCTCTTGTAATTTACTTGCTGATGTGGCAATTAAGAAACTCTAATTTTGAGTTTTTGGGATGTGAGGGTTTAGAAACTTTCAGAGATAAAGTTTCTAAAAATTAGTTAACTGTTATTTAGAAACTCTAAGAGTTTCAGAGATGTAGATGCTCTTAGGTTTTTTTTTTTTTTTTTCTCTCTCTCGTTTCACAGGGGAGAAGCTAGAAAAGACATGGCAGTTTTTTTTGTTTTTTTTGTTTGGGGCCCTGGCTTTTGGGGCCCAGGACCATCGTCCTGGGTACCCTGGATCAGGACAGGCCCTGTGGGTAGCGAAACTGGGGCAAAGGAGCGTATGTTTTATTTTCGGCAGAGAAGCCCGTAGGCATGTATTGATACTGTTTTTAGAACATCAGAGAAGCCCGTAGGCTTGTGCATGGGATAGTGGTTGGGGATTAAAAAAGGGTTGGATTGGTCGCTGGGGAGTTGACAGATGGGGAATTGAGTAGGTTGGCCATTGAATTTGTGTTTGGTGGATGCATTGAATTTTTTTTCTTTGTCATTAAAGCCTTTCATTGGAAGCAGCCAGTGGCAAAGCTACATTTAATTAGGAGTGTCCATGAATTTTGAAAACTGATTTATGTATAATCGAATTGTTACCTATTCGCGGCTATTAACAATCCGTTAGTCGTATCAGTAAATTTTTTTTTGTCTTACTCATGATAAAAATTCTGATTACATTCCTGACAACAGTTCGAGGCCAAAAAATATGTTTGTTTGTAGACTTGCTTAATTGCAATTTGTAAATTTTTAGAATACATGCATTTATGCAGATGGAACTTCTTTTTAGCGGTATATTATATATATGAAAAAAATAAAGACTTACCGTCTAGGCATTATATAGTTCTTTTACTTTATTTTTTCCCAATGTATTTTTAATTCGGACGAGATCTTCATCGTGCCAGAGATGAAATTATAAAATTAAAATCGAAGTGGTTGAAAATTTTAATATTGTGTACTTTTATTTTATGAGGAACTAAAAAGTATTGATGTATATAAAAATTACAAAATTTAATCTAGAGGAAAACTTAGCATTTTTTTTCTAACTATTATCCACTCATTTATCATGCAATTGTAGCCTAGACAACTGAGAGGGCATCTTTTTTTTTTTCTCTTCTGAAGTCAAGAAAAACAGCTGAGGCTTCACACATTTTGAGTATGAAGTATGAGTGAGGCTATGGTTCTATACATAGCGTATATTAGTTTGTATTATAAATCAATATTTTTATTGTAAAAATACAAATAGTTGATTTGAATCATTTAACATGATCTCCATATGAAAATGTACTTGTAAACTAAATTTTATATTTTTTTATGAATTTTTTTATTGTTCTTTAAATAGGGAAAAAATCACTATGTTTGATCTAAATTATACTATATCATGTGATTTTCTCCCTATCTAATAAAATAGTAAAAAGAAAATCTAAAAATATAATGTATAGTGCCATAGCCTCACTCATGAAGTATTTAACCTTTTGTTTCTTTTTTTCTTGGAAAAAAGAGAGTTGATAAGTAAAACTAGGGGTGTCAATGGATATGATAAGAGTCAAATGGAATCATTTTTATATCTATACACATTACAAATTGTCTTTATTTGTATTTTATTCTTATCTGCTATAAATTATCTTTTCCGTATACTACCCTTATCCATTATGATTGTCAGATAACGAAATGATAGTGGGTAAATAACATTTAATAAATATAATAATTATTTTCATTACTTATTGAATAAATTAAACATTAAAGCATGTACATTCATTTCAAAGAAAATTATGATCATTTTAAGCACAAGTAAACTAATTAAAGTACTATTTTCAATGCTTATTAATATATGAGGTTGACTTGGGTGAGCCATGGCTCTCCAAGCGTTTGTACTCCACGCCGTATTTTCATTTCGAAAGTCCAAACGACCGATCCGAACCGTTAGATGTGATCTCCATATTGAAATATGCTTGGAGACCAGATTTTATATTTTTTAGAATTTTTTTACTATTTATTAAGCTTTTTTTTAATTACTGTTTTGTTGTAAACAGTAAAAAAAAGTAAAATTTTCTAGACCATCGGATCAATAATTTTCAAAAATGCTTAATAAATAGTAAAAAAATTCCAAAAAATATAAAATTTGGTCACTAAGTACATTTCAATATGGAGAACAAGATGAACGGTTCGGATAGGTTGTTTGAATTTTCAAAATGGCTAAAATGAGTCATGGCTCGCCAACGCGCTATGAGCCATGGCTCATTTTAGCCCTCCTGATATATATATATATATGAGGGATCAAATTACAACAATTTTTGAGTTACAACAAGTTACCACAATAATTTCTACATTTTCAAAGTTCAAATCATCGATCCAAACTATTAGATGTGATCTCTACAACAAAATGTGCTTGGAGACCAAATTTTATATTTTTTGGAAACTTTTTACTATTTATTAAGATTGGTACAAAATTCAATGGTATGAATTTGACTAGTTTTTGTACCCATCTTAATAAATAGTAAATAATTTCCCAAAAATGTAAAATTTGGTCTCCAAGAACATTTTATTGTACATATCACATCTAACGGTTTGGATCGACGATTTGGACTTTGAAAATGTAGAAAATGGTTGTGGTAACTTGTTGTAACTCAAAAATTGTTGTAACTTGATCCCTCCTCATATATATATGAGATGGGCTAAAATGAGCTATGGAGTAAAACAAGTTTTTACTCCATGGCACTATATTTCCATTTTCGAAATCCAAACAACCGATCTAAACTATTCAATATGATCTCCATATTGAAATGTGCTTGGAGACCAATTTTTTCATTTTTTTTCATACTTTTACTATTTCTTAAGCCACTTTGAAAATCACTGATCCGGTGGTCCAGAAATTTTTAATGTTCACAGTAAAACAGTCATTTTCAAAGTGGCTTAATAAATAGTAAACAAATTCCAAAAAATGTAAAATTTAGTCTCCAAGCGCATTTCAATATAGAGAACACATTGAGTGGTTTAGATCTGTTGTTTGGATTTTCAAGATGGAAATATGGCATGGAGTACAAACGCGTTTTACTCCATGGCTCACCCAAGTCAACCTCTATATATATAGAGAGAGAGAAAGTGACTAATATGTTTTTGATTGCATATGGGCCAAAGTGCTACCGGTCCAAATTTAAAATTTCAAAATCCAAAAGTCAATCTAAACCGTTCATCTTGTTCTCTGATAGCACCTTATTAGACCTATTATTTCGGCTTATTTCCATACAAAAATCTGTGTTTTGAACTAACAAATAGTGCATTTTACATTGAATATCCATAGAATGCGGTACTGCTTTGTTTTGGTTCCTACTTTGCAGGAAATTAGGAAAAATCGGGCAAAATCAGGCAAATAGCAGACTTCAAAAAGATTTGATGCGAGTCGCAGCACCCATGATGAGAGTCGCATCAAAGCCCAAAGCGACCTGCGATACGACCCTCACTCCTGCCTTGAAGACAAGATGATGCGAGTCGCATCACTTGTTGCCGCCCAATTCAAATTAAACCTGACAAGCCCTAAGTCAGATCCGTTGCCTATAAAATGAGGTCCTTGGCCAGAATTTTGGGAGCATTTTCCCCCTTTACATTCCAGATCACTTTGAGAGCAGAGATCAAGAGAAAAGAGAGAGATTAGAGATTTCTTGGAGAAGAAGAGGATCACTTGGAGAAGAAGAGAAGATTGCAAGATCCTCTCCAATCCACCTTGGATCTTCAAGCTTCATCATGATCTACTTATTCTCTCCATCTTTTATGCTTTCTTTTACCATGTTTGAGTAGATCATTAGTTCCTAGAGTTAGGATATAGTCTCTAAACTTTGCCTTTGAATTGCATGTTGTTTTGATCTAAGTTTGAACTTGTGTGATTCTTTGTTTGAGTATTCATTGATTGCTTGATTTTGATTGCTTGATTGATTCTTGATTGTTTACTGTTAGATGTCTATAGCATCTCTTCTAGTAATTTGACCTTAATGTTTATTGCAATTGTGATTGAGTATTTGAGGTAGATCTAAGATCAATAGTAATCAAGATGTGAACTTTCCATTAATCGAAAGGTTGTGGATACCTCTAGTAAACCAGACAATCAATTTAGGTTAGATACCAGTAGGTGAGAGTTACAGGTTGAAGCGTCGCACGGGAAATCAACTTAGATACGAACACATGTCAGCTCAGCTCGAGGGCAATGCGACCCTCATCAGAGATGATGCGAGTCGCATCATACGGGTCGCATCAGAGATGATGCGAGTCGTATGATAGGTCCAGAGGGCAAAATTTGAGATGAAACCTGAAATCCTGGGAACGCCTTTTATCATTGTTCAAAACCAAAACCTTTAATTGCTTTCATTTACTGTTAATCGAATCGTTACTTGAAATTAGGAAATATAAACAAATCAAACCCAACTTTTCACACTTCTAGTACCTAACTCAGATTAGTAGGAATTTAGACTCGAATTATACCATCCCTGAGGATCATTACCTTATTATACTACACGGATAGGATTGTGCACTTGCAATCTTAGACGAGAGTTGATTTAATGTTTAAACTGGTACAGCTAGTTGTACTTGAAACTTTGTAGCATACTTTTGTGCGAACATTCTCCATATTAATATGTGCTTGGAGACCAAATTTTATATTTTTCTGAATTTTTTTACAATTTATCAAGCTAATTTGAAAATTGCTGATTTAACGATGACTTAACAAAATAGTAAAATCAGAAGCCACCGTTGGATCAACGATTTTCAAAGTGGCTTAATAAATAGTAAAATAAATTCAGAAAAATGTAAAATTTGGTCTTCAAGCACATATTAATATAGAGAACAAGATGAACGGTTCAGATCAACTTTTTGGATTTTAAAATTTCAAATTTGGACTGGTAGCACTTCAACCCATATGCTACCAAAAGCATATTAGTCTCTCTCTCTCTCTCTCTCTCTCTCTCTATATATATATATATATATATAAGGCTTGGGTGCTATGGATAGCATAGAGGCCTCTATGCTACGGCTCAATATTCGAGTTTTCAGAATCCAAACGGTCAATCCGAATCGTTCATCTTATTCTCCATATTAATATCTGCTTGGAGACCAAATTTTACATTTTTCTGAATTTTTTTACTATTTATTAAGTATTTTACAAAATTGTTGATCTAATGGTGGCTGCACAAAACAGTAAAACCGTTGGATTAGCGATTTTCAAAGTGGCTTAATAAATAGTAAAAAATTCAGAAAATTATAAAATTTGGTCTCCAAGCAGATATTAATATGGAGAATAAGATGAACGGTTCGGATCGACCGTTTGGATTTTGAAAACTCAAATATTGAGCCGTAGCATAGAGGCCTCTATGCTATCCATAGCACCCAAGCCTTATATATATATATATATATATATATATATATATATATATATATATATATATATATATATAGGAGGGATCAAGTTACAACAAGCATTTTTTATATTTTCAAAGTCCAAATTGTCAATCCAAACCGTTAGATGTGATCTCTACAATAAAATTTGCTTGGAAACCAAATTTTATATTTTTTGGAATTTGTTTACTATTTATTAAGATAGGTACAAAAACTAGTCAAATTCATACCATTGAATTTTGTACACATCTTAATAAATAGTAAACAAATTCCAAAAAATGTAAAATTTGGTCTCCAAGCACATTTTATTGTAGAGATCATATCTAACGGTTTGGATCGACGATTTGGACTTTGAAAATGTAAAAAATGCTTGTTATAACTTGTTGTAACTCAAAAATTATTGTAACTTGATCCCTCCTCATATATATATATATATAAGTTGTGGCTAATTTGCTGCCGGCAGCATTTTTTTTATTTTGATGTTCAAACAACAAATCCAAACCGTTAAATGTTTAATATATACTATAATCTACTTGGAGACCAAATTTTATATTTTTTTGAAATTTTTTTACTATTTATTAAGCTGGTTTGAAAACCACTGATTTCAATGCTGCAGAAATTTATTGAAATTAGCAATTTTCAAACCAGTTTAATAATTAGTAAAAAAATTCTAAAAATTGTAAAATTTGGTCTTTAAGTAGATTATAATATAGATTAAACATCTAACGGTTTGGATTTGTTGTTTGGACATCACAAAAATAAAAAAGGGCGGCAACACCTCCGGTTAAAATGCTGCCGGCAGCAAATTAGCCGGACCATATATATATAGGACGTGGCTACGGTGCTATGGGTAGCTAAGAGGTCTCCGTGCTACGACTCGGATTTCGAGTTTTCAAAATCCTAACGGTCGATCCGAACCGTTCATCTTGTTCTCCATATTAATATGTGCTTGGAGACCAAATTTTACATTTTTCTGAGTTTTTTTACTATTTATTAAGCCACTTTGAAAACCCCTGATCCAACGGTGGCTTAACCCAACAGTAAAACCAGAAACTACCGTTGGATCAGCTGTTTTCAAAGTGGCTTAATAAATAGTAAAAAAATTCAGAAAAATGTAAAATTTGGTCTCCAAGCACATATTAATATGGAGAACAAGATGAACGGTTCAGATCGACCGTTAGGATTTTGAAAACTCGAAATCCGAGCCGTAGCACGGAGGCCTCTTAGCTACCCATAACATATTAGCCAAAACCTATATATATATATATATATATATATATATATATATATATATATATATATATATATATATATATATATATATATATATATTTACAATTATCCAATCGAGTAACAGATATGGAATAAGCTTTACCTATATCCTTACATATTTAGATAACAAAAAAATATTTTATTCTTACCGTCTTATTGAATACGGTACGGATCGAATAAAAGGGTGCCATTGACAGTCCAAAATAAAACGTCATTGTACCTAATTGATTGTAGTTATTTAACCATGTTTACCATGTAACAGTACAAATGGAAGAATTAAAGTTACATATAAACAATTTTGTCACACATGCTCAATACCTCACTTGCTGTAGAACTTCTTCCTGCACATACACTTACAAAAGTGTCCTCAAATTCCAATTGATACAGTTCCAATATCCTGAATAGCTTCACATTTCATAAACTTAAATTACATATTTTCTAAAATTTATGGATAATTTACCAAAATAATCAACTCTATTAATACTTCGAAACCTCTAATAGATAGAAATATCAAAATTGAAATGAAAATCTTGCATATGGATTTCTCTTCGGTTAAAAATACAAAAAAAAAAAAAAAAATCATATTTTAATCAAATGTTGAACATATAATATTTCTCCATCAAATTAGCATCATAGTGGGTCAGCATTGAATAATAAAAAATTCAATTATATCTCATGAGTTTTAGTAATGAATATTTATCATCAACAAATTCCCATGAAAAATACAAGAATTTAAAAAATGATCTTTGTTGTACCCTAAAAAAATTGGAAAATGATTATCTGGACAAAGATGTCATTTAATCAGATCAAATTGATCAATTAACATGTCAACCATATGTTAAATGGTTCAAATCCACAAAATAGGAAATAAATTTCTCAAAATAAAATTCATTATTAAAATCTACACAAATAGTCATGAATTTTGATATAGTATACATTTCCTAACTCAAAATAGTTGGAGAGTTATTGAATTTTGAAAATCAAATAAAATGAGAAATGGAAGTGTCCATTCTGTTTGAAATGGAGAATATTGGATACAATTATTTAATCATAAAATTGAGAAGAGATGATTCGTTTAAAACAAAGAAACAAGAGTGAGTATATGGTACTATGCATATTACAATTTGGCACTGTGCTACAGCTCTATATTCGAGTTTTCAAATTCTAACGGTCGATTCGAACCATTCATTTTGTTCTCCATATTAAGTGTTTGGAGACAAAATTTTACATTTTTTGAATTTTTTTACTATTTTTTTAGATTTATTGAAAATCACTGTTTTTGGATGGTCCAAAATTTTCAGATCAAGTGATTTTCTAAATATCTAAAAAAATAGTAAAAAAATTTCAAAAAATGTAAAATTTTGTCTCCAAACACATATTAATATGGAGAACAAGATGAACGGTTCGGATCGATCATTAGAATTTGAAAACTCGAATATAGAGCCGTAGCGTGGTAACAACCCGTGATATGCATAGTACCATGGACTCACTCAAGAAACAAAATTGCCACATGGATCTGTTTTGATTTGCTTTAATGCGCTGATCCAATTGCCAATTAAAATGAATATGTTTTGATTTACTTTGCTGCATGGGCCGACATAATTGGGCTCTAAAACATCTCAGTAACATTCAAATTGGAAGGCGCAGCCTCTCTCTCATTTAATCCGACAAGTGGGCCAGCTAAACCTCAACCAATCAGCGAAGAAAAGGAAAAGAAAATAGTTGCATTTGCTATGCTCCCTGCTAAGCCGAAGGAATTGAATTAAAATTCAATTAATGGGCTGTTGGGTTTCATGGGCTGAATTCAATTATATTTAATTGAAAGGCTTCTTTGCTGCTTTAAAACAAAATCTGATAAAATAAGTATATAAAAATGCATAAAAATGTCTTTTCTGCCCTTTTCTCTCCTTGAATCCTTTGTTGAAATAGATAATAATGAAGATGTAGAGAGTTGAGCCAACTGGTATCCTCTCTACATCCAATTTACTTGAAGTTTCATGTCAAAAGATTAATTAAAAAGGGATATAAAGTGATTTAAAAACAAAATTAAACACACAAGGATCATAGAGTTGAGCCAGCTGGTATCCTCTATTGATTCCTTAGATTCAATAGCCTATTTGCAAGTAAATGAAACCAAAAAGTTGTTATGCTGCCAAAATACAGAATAATAATTCTTTTGAGGTCTTATTTGCGAATGGTGAGAGATAAAGGTTCAAAATACAAATAGACACTACTTATTTGAGTTGCATAAAGGTGTTTCATTCAGTAGAAGTACCATGCTCATGTGGAAACACATGAGAATGCGCCAGGTCGAGGCTTAGGCTATGCATCAGTCATTTGCACTTTTGAATCAATGAAATCTCAATGATGCATGAATCAAGGGTTTCTGCGTAAAACTACCTTAGTCCCTGATATTGGCATGCATACTTTGTATAAAAGTCGTGATTTTGAAACATTTGAACTCTTTGATTTTCATTTCCTTTATTGCTGGTACAAAAACAACAATTTAAGGCTGTTAAAATGTGTTTAAACCATATATCAGACCTCTCTGTCATGATTCAGATGTTTGAAACAGTCCCTAGTACCAAACCAAGAAAGGACTCAGTACCAAATTGTCATGTAAACTTAACTGGTATAATGAAATGTGTAGAAATCCATCAAATGACCCCTACTGACAGAATGATCAGTGCAGATCAGTACAGGGACCAAATTGAAAAATGGACTTCACAGATAGATATAGGATTCAAAAATATATGAAATGGATATAAATTTCATATTTTCTTTGATTTTTCTACAATTAGTTATGATTTTCTGATGGCCAGCCTTTGAAATATAAAAATCAGCAAAAATAACAGTGTTGTTCCATGTCTGCCCTTGTGTTTAACTCTCTGTCTGGTACAACTAGGTAGCTCCAAAACTCATGAAATTTTACCAGAATATAGAGCACCCTGTTCTGAGAATTTTCATATAAAGAACATGAAATTTGACTTAGCAGAACTCTTGAAATTAATTTTTAAAACTGGCTATCAGCATGATGACAGCAACCATTTACCAGCAAACTCCCTTGTACAAAAACATATATTTCATATAGTCCTGGATTTAATTTAACAAAACTGTTTTACGTGCATATAGATCATGACTCAAGGAAGATTTTCATGTGAAGAACATAAAATTTGGTGTAGCCAATTGACGGGAATTGATTTTCAAAGTTCAGCTGTTAAAAAAAATGCTGCTGCACCATTTACCAGAAAAATGAACATTTGACCCCTGACAGCTGCATTGTTAGTTTGGAATCCCTAAAAGGGTGGAAATATCAAATAAATTGTATATTCAGAAACTAGACTTCAAGACAGTCAAGATAGACACCAAATTAATTGGACTTGTATTCACCTCTGAATTTAACCAAACACAAACTCAACCAATCAACCAAATTACCAAACACAACCAATCAAACCTAAAATTAGTGAACAACTTAACCTTAATACATTATCCCTGCGGATTTACACCCTAATCTATACTATACGATATATTCATACGCTTATAAATCAACAATAGAGCAAGACATTAGGCTATAAATATTATTAGCATTGATTTTGACCACAACATATTGTATTAAAGGGATCAGCATAAGATATTACTGTTGGCTTTTGGAGCCCTCGACTTACTCGTTTGATTAAATTTGCAAAACATACATAATTGTATTTTACAGTTTTTCTTCTTGAGACATGTGCAGGTTCATGACAACTAGAGATACAATAAATACACATCGATGATGAATTGATAAACTGCAATATAACATCAAGGATGTGGTCATGAAGCACAAAAGTATGGATGACAAAAGCATAACTCAAGATTAAGGACAATTAATTTGTAAAATTGATAAAATAAGCTCAAGACTGAACTAAGTGAGGCCTACCGTTGCAACAGTCCATGAAGCATTGCAACAGAATAAATCAGGTCACAGAATGACTGCACCTCGTCAAATCAATTAACGCGGTCCCAACCGAAAAATAAGTCAGAGAACTTCCATTCTTGGAACCATTGCAACGGTCCTCTACAGTTGGATATCCAAACCTGTTCGAACTACGGTCCATGGACCATTGCAACGGTCGAGATCACTTACTTCCTTTTTGGCAGCTCTTTATAAATAGAAGCTATTTCAAGGTTTGGAGTGACACTCTAGCTGCCTCCAACTTCAATATTTTGTATATTCAGATCTAGAGAAAGTCATTGTTGCTTGTGTGCTTAAACTTTAATATTCACAATCAATCTCAAGCTTATTCAATCAATTACACAACTCCTAGAGTGATCCTGCGTGATCAACCCATTTACTACTTTGAGCTGTAGTGCTTACCCTAGTAATCCTTGAGTCCTCGCGAATTGGATTGACCAACCTGAGCCTTTAGTGCTTCTTGTTCGGGCCATGTGACTTCCTAGACGTCATACCTCGAGACAACCCGCCACGTATTTACACGTAAGACGTGTACACATCACATACATTATCAATAATAAATACTCATGCAACATTTAAAAGCTAAACAAGTCTTTCAACACCACAATTAATTTGAGTACATAACACACATTTAACATGAGATCAAGACAAACATGACAAACAAACCGATAATTTCCCTGTCAGTCAATGTATCCACTTTCAAAGAGAGTATTAAAGTTTAATTAAAAAGGACATAAAAAGATATTTGAGCCATCTGGTTGTTGGCGTCCTGATCCGCATCTTTCCTATTCATGCTCTATGTTGGCCTCATGATTTCCTAGAACCCACATAAAAGTGGAATGGATGAGAGATCGAACAGTGTCTCAGTACAGGATTTAGTTCTAGTCCTGAAATTTATCAAATTCACTTATTAACACAAATAGGATATTAAAATTATATCCTTACATGCGATCTTACTAATGAATATTTAAAACACACACATGCGGGCACACACACACACTTCTTAAGTTATCTTTCAAGTTTTTAACTACCTCACCAGAGGGACTCAAACCCCACTAGATCTTGGTCGTGCCACTAGACGGGGACTCAAACCACCACTAGATCTTCTTTGCCTCACCAAGGGGACTCGAACCACTGTAGCTATTGGTGTCTCACTAGGGGGACTCGAACCACCACTAGTTCAACTGTCTCACTTAACGAGGACTCGAACTACCGCAAGATATTGACCCATGATGGGAAGTCCAACCAATATCATGTTAATGAGGGGTCTAGTCGGACACTAGACCCAATGTATACATTCCAACATGCGTTCAACACATATTGATGTTGGGTTTCGGATACCACTTTTGGGGTTTTGCGGTAACCAAAACTCGTTTAGGCTTAAGGTGCGGAATGACCGTAGAACAAAAATTTTTACGGCCAACTTAAGCTCAGGATTAAACGGGGTATGTCAGGAAACTTTCCAAGGCGGTCCACCTTCAGTATTCCTTTGGCATCAAAACCCAATTTAATCCTTTTACAGATCTACTCCATGATTGATTTCTAAAACTTTAATCTACTTACCAATTAAATAGATTAATATAACATATTTATACCTTGTTTCCAAATCACAGTTGGAATGCAGACCGAGCGTGTAGAGCTACATCACGGAAGGAATCGACTCGTCTCGGAGCATCAGACGTCTGATGCCTCTATTGGTTATCCACCAGGACTAACCAGAGAGCGGTTAATTTCTTCTGCCAGAAATACCGTAAACCGCGGAATTCTGCAAAAACACTATTCACGGGGAAAAGACGAAAACCCGTAAACACGAATTTTCGGTTACTCAGTTTCATCAAATGAGCAAAACTGACATACCGCTAAATTCGGTAAAACACTATTCATCGATCCCGTAAATATACTCCACAACAACCCGCAAGATTATACGTCAACTACGTATAACTTTCTTTTCTCAACCGAAACACTATTTGGGAGAGAAACCGAGAAAGAGAGAAAATACCGATTCGATTCTGCACGAAACGATACAAGTGAATTAGTGATTTTTCTCTCTACATGCACCCCTCTATTTATAGGCTTTTGAGGAGGTTCGCAAAAGACCGAAATACCCCTCAACATATGCCTATTTACAAGGTATGCCATTGACACCTCATCCTTTTATATGTGAAATGACCAAAATACCCCTTCCACACCCTTCCACACTCTTCTCCATGTTTCTACACATGCAAGGTGGCATAGGTGTGAAATGACCATTTTGCCCTTGTGGATAGGATTGATGACATGTCATCTGGATAGGATCAATGACACGTCATGCGGATAAGCACGAATCTGAAAAGACCCGAATGCCCTCGGTCCGAAGACAAATAATATTCGTATAATTATTCTGAACAATTATATATATATTTTTCTTGCGGTTATTTGTTTCGGTATCGATGACGTGTCATCTGGATAGGATCGATGACATGTCATGCGAATAAGGACGAATCTGAAAAGATCCGAATGCCCTCGGCCCGAATACAAATAATATTCGTATAATTATTCTGAATAATTATATATATTTTTCTTGCGGTTGTTGCTTCGGTAATTTATACAGTGTGTCATGCACATTTATAAATTAACCGGTTAACTTTTATACAACGTGTCACACACGTTTATAAATTAACCAGTGTTTTTGCTTGTTATTTTTACATAACATTTATAATTTAATTATAACACGTATAATTAATTATAACCATCTTATCATTGATCATAACCAATTTATAATCAATCAAAATAAGATTCTCCAATTAGCTCCTATATGGTGTGACCCAATAGGATCTGTGTTATGTTGGTAAATAGAGTTAAAACTGTTTTAAGTTCTATAATCATGGGTGGCGTCTGGCAACACATCATGACCATCCAATTACACAGATGATGCTGTACTGTACAATATCACGATCCAGTAAACAATTTACTTGTGTCTGTTCTTCTGTCTCATAGCTATCAGATCAGTTTCAAGATAGATGTGTGTCATCCTTGCTAACTGAATCTTTTCTTGATCTTGAGCAGATTATCAAATATAATTACTCTTGTAATTATACCGCTAGCAGATAATCTAACTCTATCAAGGGGCCCAGTGATGCTATAGCTCGTATAGAGATACGAGGGACAAATAGTACTTTTGGTAGGACTATCACTTCCTCAGCTAAGCTATACATAAGGGAATGCTACCGTTATGACTGCTTTTTACGGACAGCGGTAGATAGCAATCACACATACATATTTCTTAGTGGAATGATAAATACCTCATACTTTAGAACGTGACACTGAATGAGAAACATTAATGACATGAACACAATTCTATTTAATGTCTCATTCGGGGTCTGTCAAATTCCATGTTCCTAGAACATGTATCTATGTGATTAAAATGACATCTCGTGTCAGGTGGTTTGTAAAACTTAACCATCTTTTAATCCACATACTAACCTTTTCGCGGTAATTAGTGTTCCTGCTAATTACCTTGGTTAGTGACCTTTTAAGAGTATATATCATCTATATTATGGAGTTTCACAATTTCAGTCATGAACTCGAAATGATCCATAAATGCAATAATACTCAAGGCAACAAAATGATATTAATCATCCAATTCATGAACAAAGCTTTATGATAAATTATCGTATTATTGACTTCTAGATTATTACAAACTAACAATTGACCCCTTTCCTTAACTTATCCATTACATTCCATATTCGTTTCATTAATCACACACGAGTCATATTCAACACAACACGTCCTATAAATATGTTGATCAAACGAATAATTCTATCCTAGTATTCTAAACAAAGCTAAGGGGATCGTTTGATTCAACATGAATAATTTCATAAATAAATAATGCAAACAAAACGGTAAGTAATAATTTGACAATGTCTAGGAAACACATACCTGTTGTCGTGGGGTAGTTCACTCATGCCTCTACGTCACTTCTTACTTTAAAATTCATACCTAGACCATGTAACATGGTTTCTAAATTAATATTTATATATGTTTCTATTTAATTGTTGTTAATTATACCATTCCGAATGACATTCAAGATATAAACCAAATATATTTGTTACCATCTGATCATACATATAATAGAATTTGTTAATGCTCCGAGTACACTTCCTAAGATTTAACATAAATATATTTGCTACAGTGTCCGATCATTATAATGGATTTTATTTTTTTATGAGGAATGGGATTAAACTGTTGCTAAGATTTTATAATATACTTCTTTGTAATAAGAATAGTTCTAAGGTTATTGGTGGATAAATCTCTAGGATTATCTTTGAAAAATTACCATCTAATAAAATAATAGATGCAAATCAAAGATTCTGATGCAATTCGGTGCAAGTCTAACTTATGAGATTTAATTAAACTTCGGACAATTGTGATTATCAACATAATATACCTTTTTAAAAAATAATTATCATTGTAAAACAAATCAAAACTCTACACTTCATGAAATTTCATACTCTTGAAACAATTACGAATTTCCACCGGTTAATACTATAATTTTATAAATTGATATAATAAAACCTGTTAAATAAATAACTTTCAGAAATTATATAACTCTCATGAATTTTCATCAAGTTAATAAATATTATATATAGATTATATAAATAGGATAAAAGTTCTCATCAAATAAATAAGTATAATATAAAGATTATATAAATAGGACAAAATAGATGAATCAAATCGGTGGGTATAAGAATTGTCTAATTAGTTAAGCAAAAATTGAACAATAAAATTATTTATGAATGAAAGAAACTCATCTATAGATATCTAACCTTTTCCCTCTTTCTTAATCTTATGTGAAAAGATAATGGAAAGATAGAGTGCGGGACAAAGGCTTTTCAATTATGCAAGTGGTTAGGGCATCTACATCCCAATAACTCAAATGAGTTTCTAAATAACTGTTAACTAATTTTTAGAAATTATGATCTCTGAAGTTTTTAACTCTCACATCTCTAAAATTAATTTTAGAGTTTCTAATAGATCGTGTCAACAATAAATTAAAAATGAGAAATAATTTCAACCAATCGTTTGGCTAGTATAGAGTTTATAAACAATTTCTTAATAAGAAACTCTCTAGCATAATTTCTAAATAAGAAACTTTTTCACATTCCTAAAATTGAATTAAAAATTACCACATCAAATTAGACTTTCATAGTATCAGAAATATAGATGCTCTTAATTTACAATAGAAGAAGTTGCTCAAAGGAATAGGTGCTATTGCCGGTTACAGGGTGGTTATTTTTGTGAGAGTTATTAATTCAATTTGAAAATTCTCATTGATTGGGTATCTCACTACTGTCTGTACGTCAAATCGATTCATTTAAAATAACTGCCAAATTATATATCTATATGTTAATTCATACGAGCATAAATCAGAATATTTTCAAGATGGCTAGTTCGCATATTTATTATATTAAATTATTTAAATAATAAAGAAAGTAATTAAAATATATAAATTAATTTTAGCGTACCTTAATATAATATTGATAATTACGTAGCGTTATACCTAAAGATTATAAGGACTCACCGGTTTCACTTTATATTTTTTTCTTTGGGTAAAGGCACATCATCTTGAAGGTCGCGAACTCCGGAGAAGTAGGCGTTAGTGCCGAACTCCGTAAATAACTCTCATGTCAAGTATCTCTGAACTCTACTATTTATTTTATACTTTTAGTTTATAACAAAGTTATTCTAAGTTTTCACTAAAAATAACTTTAGAACACACTCAAATTTTATAACTTAGATTAAAATTAAAAAAAAAACTATTACGCCCCCCCCCCCTCTATTTCTTTAGTGCAACTCTCAACGCCCTACAATCTTACAAACAATGACAACTACCCAGCACTAATAGAAAGAACAATCCACAACGCAACAAAATTGCATAATTGCTGCTTAATTCCTATTGAGAAAAAGCTGGACTTTTCAGCAAATATACTTTTTCCTTGACTTTAGTAGTGTGCTCTTATGTAAGATAGTTATATTCTTCATTTATCTTGCAATCTCTATTGTATGTATTTGTTAAATACGTTTACATATTTCAGCATAATTTGAAACACTTCCTAATAGGTTTACATGTTTATTGCATTATATTCGGAGCTGTTTGTATGTATGTATATATGTGTATGTGTATAGAGGAGGGATCAAGTTACAACAAGCATTTTTTACATTTTTAAAGTCTAAATTGTCGATCCAAACCGTTAAATGTTATCTCTATTATAAAATATGCTTGGAGACCAAATTTAACATTTTTTTGAAATTTTTTTACTATTTATTAAGATGGGTACAAAAACTAGTCAAATTCAGACCATTAAATTTTGTACCCATCTTAATAAATAGTAAAAAAAGTTCCAAAAAATGTAAAATTTGGTCTCCAAACACATTTTATTGTAGAGATCACATCTAACGGTTTGAATTGACAATTTGGACTTTAAAAATATAGAATATGCTTGTTGTAACTTGTTGTAACTCAAAAATTATTGTAACTTGATCCCTCCTCATATATATATGTATATGTGTATGTGTATGTGTATGTGTATGTGTATGTGTATGTGTATGTGTATGTGTATCTGTATATGTATATGTATATGTATATGTATATGTAGAGTTAGGCTGGGGTTCTATGGATAGCATAGTGGCCTCTATGCTACGGCTCAATATTCGAGTTTTCAAAATCCAAACGGTCGATCCGAACCGTTCATCTTATTCTCCATATTAATATATGCTTGGAGACCAAATTTTATATTTTTATGAATTTTTTTACTATTTATTAACTATTTTACAAAATTGTTGATCCAACGGTGGCTGCACAAAACAGTAAAACCGTTGGATTAGCGATTTTCAAAGTGGCTTAATAAATAGTAAAAAAATTCAGAAAATTATAAAATTTGGTCTCCAAGCAGATATTAATGTGGAGAATAAGATGAACGGTTCGGATCGACTGTTTGGATTTTGAAAACTCGAATATTGAGCCGTAGCATAAAGGCCACTATGCTATCCATAGCACCCCAGCCTAACTCTGTATATGTATATGTATATGTATATGTATATGTATATGTATATGTATATGTATATGTATATGTATATGTATATGTATATGTATATGTATATGTATATGTGTGTATGTATATGTGTATGTGTATATGTGTATGTGTATGTATTTGTATATGTATATGTATATAGGTTGTGGCTAATTTGCTGCCGGCAGCATTTCTGTTGGCGGTGCTGCCGCCTTTTTTTTTATTTTGTGATGTACAAACAACAAATTCAAACTGTTAGATGTTTAATCTATATTATAATTTACTTGGAGACCAAATTTTACATTTTTTTTGAAATTTTTTTACTATTTATTAAGTTGGTTTGAAAACCGCTGATTTCAATGCTGCAGAAATTTACTGAAAACAGCGGTTTTCAAATTAGCTTAATAAATAGTAAAAAAATTTCAAAAAATGTAAAATTTGATCTCTAAGTAGATTATAATATAGATTAAACATCTAACGGTTTGAATTTGTTGTTTGGACATCACAAAATAAAATAAAAGACGGCAGCACCTCCGGCTAAAATACTGCCGGCAGCAAATTAGCCGGACTCTATGTATGTATGTATGTATGTATGTATGTATGTATGTATTTTCCTAAAAAATGACAGTGTACAAGAATGTCTTTCAATAAATTTCTTACCTTACATTCAAACTGAAATAAATCTGTACAGCTGATCGAGAAGTTTTCATGCAACTCTAAAATATTGAAAAAAATTTGACATAAATTGAACATATTCCTTTAGAGAAAAGCACTGTAAATATTTACAATCATCAACGCCAACTAACAGTATAACATAGAAAAGTCCATCACACTTGCCAAGAAAAAACACCTCTCCACAAAATATATTACACCGCTCAGGAAGAATACCTTCCCAAACAAAGAACGTACGATATCGAATAAAACAACATAGCAGTCGCAGCAAAGCTCAACAGGGGTGACTAGTGTTGTTTGAAGTTTAAACAAAGGTTTCCTCGCCATTATAGTTCAGCCGGACACACAAATGTTGTTTAATGTTTAAACAAAGGTCTCCTCTCTCACGGCGGATGTTAATTATGAGAATGTGTTTAGAGGGCTTCTATTTTAACAAATCAAAATATGTATAGGGGATAATACTCACATTAGGAACTAATCGAATTTACTCTGTATAAAATAACAATGAATTACTTGTATTTTTTTTTTGAAAATTTTGACCGTGACTATCAAGTATAATAAAATACTTGTATTAGAGGTTAACAAGAACAATAAAATAACAGTATAATACTGCAAGGGCGTACTTTAAATGTTACAAAAGAGAGAAAGAGTACTTGTATCTCCAGGGTAAACTGAATTGACAGCAATATTAATTTCATTAGCTGCTTCATTATAAATATTTATCAACATTTATTCACTCTACAGAACAATTAAGATGTTCGTTTAGCTAACTCCACATATTACATCTTAAGCATCTGTACAACAGCAATTCAAGTGCAAGTGAGCAACATATCAGATTATCATCAAAAGTCATAACCTCTAATATAACTATTTTTATTGGCAGAAATTTATTGTTCTTGTTATCACTCGGGCATTTTTTTCCTGGTGTACGTAGATTCTTGTTGTGCGCATTTTTGGGTATGTTCTAGTTATGCGCATCTATCGTCACTGATCTGGCCTTTTGCCTTTCTCAAGAAAAAGTAGAGCCCAATGGGCCCCACCTTTTCTTCTTTACTATTGCCTATTGTCAGGCCTACCTACTTTTATATATATATATGTTGATCAAATTTTACATTTTTTAAAATTTTTTTATCATTTCTTTATATTTATTGAAAATCACTTTTTTCAACGAATCTGTACCATAAAAAAACAGCGATTTTCAATAAATCTAAAAAAATAATAAAAAAATTCCAAAAAATATAAAATTTGGTCTCCAAACACATATTAATATGGAGAACAAGATGAACGGTTCGGATCGACCATTAGGATTTTGAAAACTCAAAATCTAAACCGTTGCATAGAAGAGTTCTATGCTATGCATAGCACGCTAGCATGTTCCTATATATATATATATATATATATAGGACGTGGCTACGGTGCTATGGGTAGCTAAGAGACCTCCATGCTACGGCTCGGATTTCGAGTTTTCAAAATCCTAACGGTCGATCCGAACTGTTCATCTTGTTCTCCATATTAATATGTGCTTGGAGACCAAATTTCACATTTTTCTGAATTTTTTTACTATTTATTAAGCCACTTTGAAAACTCCTGATCCAACGGTGGCTTAACCCAACAGTAAAACCAGAAACTACCGTTGGATCAGCGGTTTTCAAAGTGGCTTAATAAATAGTAAAAAAATTCAGAAAAATGTAAAATTTGGTGTCCAAGCACATATTAATATGGAGAACAAGATGAACGGTTCAGATCGACCATTAGGATTTTGAAAACTCAAAATCCGAGCCGTAGCACGGAGGCCTCTTAGCTACCCATAGCATATTAGCCAAAACCTATATATATATATATATATATCAGATCCAAGGGGTAGATCATAGATCCCATTAATCATGAAATATAATCAGAGTCGCAGTTCAGAAAACTTTACAATTGCATTCTGTCAAAATTGCGGAGGAAATAATAATGTCCTATATCATTTGCTCCAACAAATACAATCACATGCATCCAATACAACTTGCTAGAAATTAGAATCATTTACCTATGATAAAAGAACGATTATTTTCATTCACCATGCAAAAAGGCATT
Organism: Carex pumila; assembly: GCA_033356055.1. Classification (NCBI taxonomy): domain Eukaryota; kingdom Viridiplantae; phylum Streptophyta; class Magnoliopsida; order Poales; family Cyperaceae; genus Carex; species Carex pumila. The sequence continues at coordinate 128,396 of JARJHM010000175.1, read as the reverse complement.
TACGTTAGTAAGTAAAAAGGGGAGACACGAAAAGCAAGCGTGGCTTACTGGCTTCAGGCTGAGAGCGACCTCTGCATATAATGATTTTTTATCTTTTTCCTCCAGGACACAAGGAAATGAAATTCTTATACCAAAGAAAAAATAATATGATGGATAGATTTATTGTGGCATCCAGGACGTCTTGCGTGTGGCAAGTTGCTGCCGCAACCCTCAAAGCAAGACATTAATTTTCTTTTAGAGTGATTTCGTAGAATTTTCTTCAGTATAAAAAAAAAAAATCTGATGTACCCATCAAAACTTTCAAAATAGCTAATTTCTTCATCAAAACATCTTAATATCCAATTGACCCATAAAAATTTAACATTCTTTCTTCTATCCCCTTTTACTCATTAAAAACTAGTATTTAGTTATTTTAAATATTAAATTAACAAATATACCCCCTTCCTCTTAAATAGAGTCCATTAAAAATTGAGAGCACCATTAATCTTAATAAAATCAGAGAGCACCATTATTCTTATTGAATGACCACTGACCTGATTTATGATCCTGGTCCTTGAACGATAAGGATTAGAAGAAGAATCAGATTAGTCTCCACCTCTGCACGTCTGTTCCTCCTTCCTGTATTGTATCCTCCCTATGCTTAATGGATCAGATCAGCAGAGACAATGTCTCGAAAGAAATGGAATTTGAGAACTTAAAGTAGAGCTGTATCTGCACCTGTGAGTCTTTAAAGGTGACATAAAGCAACCTGAGATCTTTCGAATTCATTGCCAATTTCAGAAAGAATAAAAACAAAATATATAAAAATGAAACATATTCTATCATGAAAACTTATATAACACTCTGGGAATCAAATTGCATGTGTTTCTCAGTGTTTTAAATAACTTTATTACTGGAACAACTAGCATTAATTATAGAAGATCTTCTTTTATTGCAAAAGAAGCTATTGTCTCTCATCCTGCAGAGGCGGAGACAAATTTACATTTTCTTCTAATCCCTTTCGTTTAAGATATGATTTTTAGCGGTCAATCAATAAGAATAATGTTGCTCTCAACTTGCAAGGGACATCTCCATTTAAGAGGAAGGAGTTATATTTTTGTCAATTTAATATTTAAAATAACTAAACAATAGATTTAACGACTAAAAGGAAATATAAGAAATGATGTTAAATTTCTATGGATAAATTGGATATTAAGATGTTTTGATGGGGAAATTAGTTATTTTTGAAATTTTTGATGGGTAAAGGGTTAGAGACTGATTCGTGGTATTCAGAATTGAAAGCGAATTAAAAACTCAAAAAGAAATTATTGGCTCTCCTTTTAGAATTAAAAGCGAATTGAAAGCGTAATCTTAATGCTAATTTTTAAAACAGGAGCCGTCAGACAGATCTAGAATAGATGGAACAGATTAACATTACGCTCAGATTAGAAGACCCCCTTATAAAAACTCAGCGGTGAGGATTCGTTCTCTCCACTTTAGATCGAATAATCCAGATATCAACAGCAGATACAGACTCATCAAATCCATGATTTTGCAGTGATTTATTGCATGGGTGCTCTGTACATGCCACTGAAAAATCTAGGTTCTTAATTTGTATGGGAACATTTCTATGTTGCACAGATTACAAGTACAGGAATATCTGGCAGCCTCGGATATTGATTATGATGTTTAAACTGATGGTGTGTCTTCTTCAATTCAAGTCATGCATTTATTAGGTATATATAATATTTCAAAAATGTAATTCGTGGAGCACATTTTTCTCTTTGAGTAGGGACAGTGGTGATGTCTCCTTGAGTGTGACTAATATTCAACGGAGCTACATGAAATGTAATTAAAATTAGGGAAAATTTCTGGTGTACCCATTAAAACATTAAAAAAAAAACCATCAACACATTCAAATAGCCAATTTTTTCATCAAAATTTTGAAATTGCTTAGTTCCCTATTCTAAATTAAAATCTTTTCTTATTTCCCCATGTGTTGATTAAATTTGAAAATTTAAGCTAAATTTATAATTTTATTTTATTTTGAAGTCTAAATGTCTATTTTACTCTCTTCTAAAAGCAGCATCTCATTTCTCCCTCTTCACCCCATCTTATATATCGCCCAAACTCTCTCGCTCTCAGATCGAACAATAGTTGGGAAAATAAGAAAGAATTTTAATTTAGAATGGAGAAATAAGCAATTTTAAATTTTTGATGGGAAAATTGACTATTTTGAATGTTTTGATGGGTACACTAGAAATTTCCCCTTAAAATTAAGGTAGTTCTAATGATAACTCCAAATTTATGTACATCTATTTTGATATCTTTCATAATATTATACAAATTAAAATTTAGAATTATATGTGTGCCTTTTATTTCCTAAATAATAATACGTGTATCAAGTATTGACCGATTTGGAAATATTTAGTCTTCTATAAAAAAATATGATGGTTTATGAGAGATGACCAATTAAATTTTAAATTACTCAAATATGATACCCATCTTATCTACTTGATTGAGCAAATTAAATATGCGCTTTTTTGTAAGTCCAATAATTTTTTTTTTCAAAATGTCAAATATACGAACCTTGGATGTGCACTACAATAATTATATAGTTCTTTTACACTTAGTGTTGATTTTTTAATAGGGAAAATTGTGAAAATGTCATTCCAAAACCTTTGAATTGTGAAAATGCCATCCCAAACTTTGAAATTGGGAAAATTCCACTTCAAACTTTATTAATTGTGAAAATGCCATTTATACTGTATTAATCTTGTTAAAAAATAAAAATAAAAATAATGACAAGACTGCCCTTAATCAAAAAAATACGAACCCTAACCTCACCAGATTCATCTTCCTTTCCCCCGCATTTCTTTCCCTGCAGACACGAACCCTATCTTCTTCGGCCAATATCCTCCATTTGTTAGCGTGTTAGGCTCCTCCGCATTCAGTTCTTCTTCTCCCTTCTGCCTCCTTCGGTAGTCAGCTGATCAATTTCCGTCGCTTCCAATTTCACCCCTTATTTCCGTCTATTCCTCAGTGCCTACGTATTACCCCCATGGCTACCAAGTTGTGACAGGTATCATCTTAGTTTTTATTACCTGGGCCTTTAATTAGTGAACTATTTCCAATTTGGATCTAGAAAAATTAGGAATCAGTGATGATTAGGGATCAACTAGGTTGTCAGTAGATATTCGGATATGTGCCCTGAATTTGCTGACAAAGGTATCATATGAGTTGACTTATTTAAGCCCCTCTTATGTCTTTGTTTTACCTTTATTTTTTATATTTACAATTGATGCTAAATCTGATGAACAAGCCTCATTTGGGGTTTTTTCGTTTCTTAACAAAAAGAAAGTCTTAATTGGACTGAGATGAGTGTTCTGGGTTGATTGTGGAAAATGGATGGAGATTACAGAACTGGGTTTTAGTTATTGAACTGATATCAGCAGTATGTAAATTATTGGATGAATTATTGGTTTAATAGTACAAATTGCACTCATTGAACCCCTTTTTTATTTCCTAGTTACTACCCTTGAAAAAATCACATAATCGTTTAAAGTAATTCCAACATATCATTAAATTAATTTAATTATAATTATTTTTTACTTTGTTTTTTAAAGGTTATGGTACAATTGCTGACGGCCAACCAGTAACACTTTGCCGTCTACCTTGTTGTGGCTTGGGGATAGGCTGGTTTTTGTAAGTTCAATTTCTCAAAAAGTTCATTTGATTTAGTTTGTTTAAGAGAAATTAAATGCTAATTGAGACTTTTTTTTACATGAAGGTTCATATTTGGATTCTTTTTTGCTGCCATCCCTTGGTATATTGGTGTTGTCTAAGAATTTTACCAAAGAAGCTGTTGAAGTGGAAGAAAGCAGACTCGATGCTCCTAATACCCCTGTTGTTGTTGATCCACAAGTCTCGAAAACAAAAGGACGTACACAAAATAAGCTAGAGGAATCAAGTAACGGAAGGTTTAAAAAAAAAAAAACTATGGTTCCTGGTTCAATTTTTGCTTTTGTTTATTTTTTCTTTTATTTGTAACTTTTGCCTTGATTTTGGAACTTCATTTCTGATTCTATCTATGGTGTCTGTTGCCTTAATTTTGTATGCTCGAGTACTATGTAATGGTGTTGTATTGCCGCTTGCAAATAAAATATTATTGATCAAATTTGACTTTTTTGTTTTTATTTTCATTTTTTTTATTCTCGTATTGAAAATGGTACATGTGTGAACAAATCTAGATAGTTACCAGACATCAATAAGCCTCATCACATTAAAAAAAAAAGTGAAAATAATACACATTGATGAAAAGGTACATAAATCACATTGATAAACAAAGTACATACATCACATTCATTCAAATAAACAACATTTCCATAACAACATTTCATTAATAAACATGTTCAAATTAAAAAAAAAAAGTACATCACATTTAAATAAACAAAGCACAACAATTACCACTAAACATGGTTACATCTCCATTCGTAGTTTCCTACCTAGTTACAATTGACATCTATAATAACACAAAATTAGAGTGAAAAGGATGTTAAAAACGAATTAAATTACAAAACAAACAGTTGCAACAAAAAAAAAAACCATAGCACACTCATGGGCTGTGCTATGTATAATCTTGAGCCTTCAAAACTCATTCACTTTTACCAGTAACCAAGTATAGCTGTCCGATAATACAATTCTAGTTATGCTATGCATTTTCTGTTGCTCTTATGCTTGTACTTCTCGCAGTTTTAACAACAACTTCTTAACCTGAAATTGAAAAACAGTACCTCTGTTGGCTTAATGGTTATAAGAATTGACATGAACCTTTGAAGAACAGTGGGATACCTTTATTTGAACTTAGCTATAAGAATAATGAAATTATCTTCAATCCATAGTTCACTGACCTCAGGAGGATGCGGTTGAGTAGGCTCGGTACCAGAAAATGTGGAGGAGGCGATTAGGGTTACTGCTGCATTTAACGCTTGAAACATTATTCATTTGGTTTGTACGGTAACCGTACTGTCTTGAACTGGTATATACCAGTAAAGGCGGTAATACTGGTTTGACTATAATCTGACCGAAATTGGAACATTATTTACACCTGTTTTTTCATTTTATTATAAATCTGACCTTCAAATGGTCCTTCACTTCGAATTTAAAGTGAAGTTCAAAGCAATGTTATTTTACCAGATAGAAAACAATTGAATAAATAAGCAAAATCCTTTATCCGTAAATACTGAACCTCACTTTTATGAGGAAAAAATAAATAAACAACATAACAATCAATTAATTATTCCATAAACTACCTAATATTTTTTTACTAGTAAGTGGTACAAACAAATAAAAAGTACCTCACCACTATAACTTACAACCAATCAAACAACACTGCATCTATAGATTGCCTATTCTGTCCTTGACAGAAGATAAAAGGAGAAAAAGCTAAAACTCCCCGTAAAATTATAGTTTCAAGTAAATACCTCTGAAAAATGAATACCCTAGTTAAAGAACGTCATGCCGGCACGTCCACTATGCAACAAATTATGTGCAATGCTGTCTCGGGCTTGCATAGCAGTGACTGATCGAATTGCATTGTCTTCCACCATATCATCATCAGATAAATTGAAATGCAGCTCCGGATCCATCGTCTCCCCTCTCATCTCACAAATTTTATGGAGCACCACACATGCACCCAAAACCATTGGCAAATCTGTAAGCTTGCCTTCAGTTCTCCGCAATGGCCTGAGAAGAGAGGAGAAGGAGGAGGAGGCAATTAGGAAGGAGGAGGAGGCGATTAGGGAGGAGGTGGCGGCGATTGGGGAGGAGGAGGAGGCGGCGGCGGTTAGGGAGGAGGATTCGCTTGGAGGTTTGCGTGCTGTTGTCGTTGATCAGAGGAATGGCTTGAACTGAGAGGCATACGGTGGCAAATAACTCTTTTAATTGTATGAAGGGTAAAATTAGAAATACATAAATATGTATATCAAATCAGTCTTTTTCAATTAATTTTTAATAAAAATAGTATAACAATACAGTATAAATGGCATTTTCACAATTAATGAAATTTTATAGTGGCATTTTCACCATTTTGAAGTTTGTAGTGGCATTCTCATATTTTGAAAGTTTTGTAGTGGCAATTTCATAATTTTCCCTTTTTAATAACGAGGAGAAATAACGTTGCATTGATTGTTTGCAGTAATTCTTACAATGTTTCTAAGATCTATTTAGTACAAGGTTCAAAAGAGCCGTTAGAGAGCCGTTAACGAGGAGAAATAACGTTGCATTGATTGGCTGCCTTGGTACCTGTATAGTAGTGTACCGCTCATTTTTTTTACTAATTCTAGTAAGAGAGATGGGAAAAAAAAAAAAAGAACATATGCTTTACTCATTTGATTAAATCCTAACCGGTTGGCTTATGATGAATAAATCTGAGATCGATCCTTTGATTCTTTTTTGGTTTTCAACACTTAGTTCAAGTGCATTCTACGCACATGTATGACCATCTCAAAAAAAAAATTTGCATTCTACGCATTCCTCTGCATTTACTCACAGGAGAATTTTTTAAATTAATTAATCTCAACCATTTAATTTTAAACGGAATCAATTCGGTTTTGCTTATAAAAATAGAGAGGTCTTTCAAAATTAGTGTAGATTTTATCCGCACGAATCTTAAAACAGATTGGACGATTGAGATTGATTAACTCATAAGATTCCCTTTTGAGTTAATGCAGAGGATACGAATTCTCATGATAGATGGCATGCATGATTTTAGCCCCAAAAAAAAAAAGCATATGCATAATACACTACAAATTTACAATGGTATTATATCGTTCAACTATTTCATATGGCTGATGCTAGATAATAAAATTTTGACGCAACAGGTGCTTGAAATAAGGGGATGTACGGTAGCAACAGAGTGTCATCTCTGTTCGATAAATTTGGTGGAGACAAGAAACCACTTACTATGGAAGTGCAACTACGCAATGAGATTATGGAGAGGTTTAGCAGCGCACTACCAATTATCAATAAACGGAGCTAGCGATATTCGAAGGATTGAGCTAGAAATGAGACGGGGAATATCTAGACTTCGAAATAAACTTTGGGATGTAATTTGAACGGAATTCTCGAACAGCCGAAAAGATATTGTTGGAATTAATTTTAATTAATTACAATCTATGTGGGCTTATATGTAATATAAATATATATTGAATAATAGACTGTCAAAATTAGATCCGTTATGAAGTGATCAAATTAAGTATTATTTATCGGGTTCAATATGTATCATGAGAAGAGGAGTCTTTAATGTGTAGAATGTGTATTAATAACTTTATGATTTAGTGATAGTCTAAATTATATAAAGTTTGGAAATAATACAATTATACTATTGACTTCTGGAGAACACAATCAAATATGACAATGTTCTTTAAATAATAAAATATTCAATAAAACAAGTTCTGAATTCAGACCCACTAAGAATTCAATAAAATTGACTGATTAATTAATTAAATAAGGAATGGGAGGAGCCTGATGAGAAGAGGCGTATGCGCCTATTCATTTTAGAAACGGACCTATTCAATTTTGGATTAAAGATGAAATTAATATACGGCTAGAGGTGTCAATGGTACCTTTTTAGCCGTTTACCCGATCTATATTGTATTCGATAAGGCGGGTATGGGTAAGATTTTTTTTTCGTTAGCTTATTGGGTATGGATATGGGTAAGAATTTTTTTTCGTTAAATAAATGGGTAAGGATATGGGTAATGACTATTTCGTACCTGTTACCCTATAAGGTAATTATAAAATTAAATATATATTCAATTCAATTTTCAACCCACTTAAATGTATATTCAATTCAATTTTCAACCCACTTAAATGTATATTCTTGTTTTTGAATTTTTATTCTTTATAAAAAATAATTTAGTTGAAATTGATTGCACATTTTTTTTTATTAAAAATGCAATTATGTATATGTGAAACGAATGAGTTTTTGATATTTAATTTGTAAAATATAATAAAACTAATTATTATACTAGTATTATCCGTTATTCATCTGCTACTGTTTCATCACCCGATAATATTAACGGGTAAGAGTAGAATAGGATAAAATCAATTTTTAATAAATATGAGTAAGATCAATTTTAATGAGTATGAGTATGAAAATATCTCCATCCAATCCGTACCGTACCCATTGACACCCCTATATACGGCTAATCAATAGGCGCCTATTCCTTTTATATAGATATACATCATCAATGGGTCTGAATGCTCTTGATTTGATTACGGCTTTATCTGTCTCTCTCTCTCTACTCTCTATATACAGTAAAAATAGAAAGAACAGAGATTGATATAGAGTGGTTAAGGAGAGGATTTTCGGTTCAGAACTTGAATCGGGTATTTCTCTTGGTACGGAAAAGAACGTTGCTGCTGCTGCCTCTCTCGATCTCTCCATCGGACTTGAGAGGGATTACTTGAAATTCTAAGGGCTTTCGGTGATCAACGGTGATTGTGCATTTCTAAAAGACCATGGCTACCGATTAAGATAACTTTAAATTTCATATTATAGTTCACTAGATAATTATGGCAATTTAGAGTTTATATATGCAATATGATTCTGCATAAAATATATCCAACAGATATACCCTGCTTGATAAGTGACACGGAAACCGAAATCGAAAGATGAACAAAGTGTGCCTAGCTCAACTGGATTTGTACTTCAAATTGCTAACCGATTGCGGTTAGAATTGTGATTAAATTGTATAGAACAAGGAGGAGTTAGATTTTATATCTAGGAAACTTTGTAATTATACTTTTTTTATCAATATAACTGTCGGTTGGCACCTTGCCACCTACCATCAAAACACTATTAACATGACCAAGAAACCAAAAAAAAAAAAACTTTAACATGACCGCGAATGTACGTTCCAGAAAAAATTATAATGTCTCCTTACCTAGCTCGTTTCATAAATCATAATCTAGAATATAGTAGGTGGAGTATGTTTACCAGAACACAGAAACAAGTTGCTATACTGTAAGCCAACAAAATTGACTGTAAGCAAAAAAATAATAATCAACCAGCTTAAGTTTAGTTTAGAATACTTCAAATATCTCCTCAACTACCTACTATCTTCATTTTTAATCTGAAGTATATTCTATTAATTTGGATATTTTGCAGAGTTTACCCTGATTGATCAGAAACTATACAGTAATACAGATGTCAGTCCCATTTACTGTACTGTGCTGGTAATGGAGAGATTTTTTTATTCGTAGAAATTATTATAATGTAATAGACAAAAATAGAAAGTGTGCTGAAAATTTTAGATTATATAGATGGATCAGAAAAAAAGAAATTCGAATCCAAACTTTGGATCCAAAAGAGGTTTTGGCTTCAAAATATTTCAGCTAATGTTTAAGTAAATATCTCAACACTTTTTCCGTTACAGAAATATTTCAGCTAATGTTTAAGGAAATATCTCAGCACTCTTTCTGTTTCAAAAAATATCTCTGCTAATGTTTAAGAAAATATCTCAGCACTCTTTCTATTTAAAAAAATATCTCAGCACTCTTTATGTTTAAAAAATATATCAGCTAATATTTAAGAAAATATCTCAGCCACTCTTTCAGAAAATATATAAAAAATACTTTGGATTCTGAAAAAAAAAAAAAAAAGTTCCAAATTACTCCAATTTTTTTTCCGGAGCCATCTATGTCATAAAAAAAAACGGCACCATTCTTTTTGTTTTAATAATTTATATAAATAAAAATTTATTGGTAATTGAGGGTCCTCTGTTAATTTGCTTCTTAATGTGGATTTTCTAGATGTAAAATATATAAAAATTTATCGGTAATGGAGAGTTCTCGTATTGTTCGGCAACCATTGTTTAGAGTTTCTTAGTGCTCTAAGGAGTCTTAAGCTCACCGAGCGGACGCTCCTTTATTAAGCTTAATGTCACCTCCTTAGTACTTATTTTGTTCACATTTCTTAAGTTTAGCCAAATTTTTAAGTCATGGTTTCACATGGCTTCGGACATTTTGCCAAGTTTAAAGTTTTCTTAAAAAAATGATTTTTTTTAACTTTATTGTTGAACAGGTGCTCCTTAGTGCAGCTTAAAATTTAAGCTTCATATAGTTGATCGAGATGTGTCATATCAACTGCAGTTGCAGCTAATTTAATAGCTTAAAAAAGTAGAATCAAACTGATAAATAATAAGTACTAAATTAATATTTTAGAACTCTTGAATTAAAGTTCCAGTGGACAATATATAATGAGAGATGTGAGTCATCTTTGTCATTCAATAAATAGTTTAAATATATAGTAAATTTTCAATTAAATTTGAGAGCTGATTAGTGATGCAGTTGCCATGTAAAAACAAATTTCAGATATTAATCAAAATAACAAAAAAAATAATACAAACTTTTTTTATGCAAAAAGAAAAAAAAAAAACTTTCTAAGGCTTTCTGTTGTCTATATAAACTTGTACACTATATTAAAGGCTCTTGTTAAACCGAAACCCATGTGTTATGTTTTCTTTTTCAATAATAGCACTCAATGATTGACGTAATAAAACTTAGGATCCATGGACAGAGACAAAAGTAGAATGTGGGGTCTCTTAGCAGGAGAAAATACATAAAAGGAGGTGATGTGGGGTTCAATTATAATTTATTTTTTATTTCTTTATGAGAGTTGATGTAGGCCTGTAGCCTGTAGGGTGAAAGTTTGGTAAAGCAAGTCGTCGCCACAAAGTTTATTGCACCAAGCAACTACTCCCGTGCTAAGCACATGGTATAGGGATAATAATTCGGTCTAAGAAAATTAAATAGTTACATCGATCTTGGAGAGAAAAAATATATATAATTTTTAATGTTGCATTAATATATATATATATATATATATATATATATATATATATATATATATTTTTCAATTTGTCTATAGCAAGCACCTATCAATTTGTGCAATAATTGTGTTTTCTTTTCAATTAGGAGTAAATTTTGTAAAATTCGAGAATCAGTCTTTAATCTAGTAATGAAAATAGTGATCTCTATGTAGGATGTCGTGAGACGTAGGTTCAAAATTTAAAAAAGAATAATTTGTTGTGAATATTAAATAGTTAAGTATGATCTCTAACTTTTACTTTAAAAAATTAATAAATGCCTATATTTATGCATATCAACTTGAACAATAATAATAATTTAACTCTAGTTGACCAACAAATTTGTAATATTATTGTGAGAAAGCAAGCAGGACCAAAGAAAAGGGAAATTCTTAGATTAAAAAAATAAGATTATACTTGGCACTACAAGAGCATTGAGCAGTGAGCATCACATATGACCCACAAAACATGGGTCAAAGAAGAGCATTATTAAACTTTTTTAAAAGCACACTTGCTCTCCATAAATGGAGAAAGGGGAAAAAAATAATTGCCAAGAAGACCTCATTAGTTTGGTAAAGGTAGTTTCACGCTTGCACTACTTATTTTATGTACGAGTCGGACAATGTCACAATTACATATCTAACGCTCACATTTGAGTAACATTTTCTGATCATCAAAAGTACCAAGTACCAACACCATTCTATATTTTTATCATAGTATCTTTTTAGGTTAGGCCCACAAAAGTACGACACAATTACGTGCCACAAGTCGCAAGAAATGAAAATTGCATTGATCGGTGGGAATATGCAATTGTCGGTGGAAGGATCCGCTGTGGTGTTTCTCGTACAACTAAGTGTGGTGTATTACTTGATGAATCATGAAAAAAGCAACAGGGTTCCAAAGTTTATTTTTTAGTTGAAAATTCGTAGATAATTGCATTTATATAACGAGTGTCTTTGAAAACATACAGTTAATTAAAATAAAAAATACACAGAGATATATGTATTATGTGAATGCAAATTTGATCATTCTTACTTGATTGGAGTTCCTATGTACTCATATGACAATCGAGAATGCATTAAATTCAAATTAGATTAGGAACTGAATCGATCAGACTGAGATAGTCATCCATCAACTAAAAAGGCACTTAATCAAACCAGACTGAGAACTAAATCAACCAGTTTAAGACAGTTAAATCTAAATAGAAAAAGACAAAGAAATGCAGAGGAAGATGTAGAAAAAACAACACATAAGCAACAAACTAAAAATGAAAAGTATATCTACTGTACACAAATGAAAGACCACTCACTCTTCCATTACCGAAGAGGAGAAGGCATCCGCAAATGATCCACAACTTCGATCTGATACTCAATACGATGGGATAAACTCAGTGATAGGGGCTTTGCTTTTTTCCTTTTTGTTAAGCCTCTGTTCGTCTTGCTTATCGCACCTTTGGGTTCCAAAGTTTTAAATAGGATGTGTAATAGAGAGATTTCTTTATTTTAATGCAATTTAATTAGTAAAAAAATTTGAACTTCATTTTGATGAACTAATAAATTTTTTAAGTAATTGAAAAAACTAAATATAATCAATTGTACTCTTTTGATAACAAACCATATAATTTGAATTCTGATAAATAACGGATTGCACGGTTGTTTTCTCAAAATGAACCCTTCATAAATCGAATTAGCATCCCCTGAGATATCTCATATCTTGTGTGACTTTTTGGAAAATCTTAACCGTTCCAATACGTTCTGTGCGAATCTCAAAGCTCAAATAATGACGTCGGTCACGCAAAATATGAGATATCTCAGAGGATACGCACTCTTATAAATCGCCGCAACCTTGCATCATGCTGATTTTTGTCTGGACTATGCATTATTTATCACATGAAAACAAAGCAATTATATATGCCAGTGAATCCCTCCTGTACTGATACAATTCTCTCATGTGATAAATAATATATCTGTACAGGAGGGATTCATGAAAACTAAACTTTTAATTGATGATTTTTTATATGAAGAATATTATAGACTATTGGATATTTTAATATAATTCTTTTGGTTGGCTAAAATATTGTTCACAAGCAGTTTATCCCAAAATAAAGAGGCTTCTTAAACAATCAAGAAGATTCCAATTTGCAATTAATGTACTCAACATTAATAGAGGAAGGCTTGTTAGATAAAATTCCTGATTTTAATTTGGACTCTCAACCTGCTTGTCATATTCTATTGCCTATCATATGTGACAGGAAAAAAAATGATGTCATTTTCTGAACTGCCTTTGGTTTTATTTCCATTAATACTACTGAAATAAGCATCTCAGTTCATTAACAGAGATGTAACATGTTAACAGCAAACGCACCATGTATGTAATTGACAAGACGGAGAAAGCATCGTTTCTTGGAAGAAAACAACGGTAGCAAAAACCAAAACAAAAACTTGTTGTCTTAATTTTTATTGGTAGCATAAATTTGAAAAAAAAAAAATGTGACCACTGGTCCTAATAAGTTGTACTGACAGACATCATCACTATTTTATTTTTACTCATTCAATTAATATTTTTCGTCTATATTCGATTGACTATCATTTTTTTTACCACCATTTCCTATTTACCAATGACAGTGGGCATTCTTTTTTACGAAAATAAATCTGCTGCAATTCCATATCCGGTGAACATTTTTTTGAAATCTCTGCAATCTCGAATCTAGCCATTCAATTTTTTCGAGAACTCATCTCGAAACAATTAGTTTTTCCATACACACATCCCGAAATAGTTCAACGATTGAATTCAGATTGTAGAGATTCCATAGTCACTGTTCACCGGTCCCAAATTACAACAGATTCGGATCCCTTTTACACGTTGGATATATGATGTAACTGTATTGCAAATTAATCAAACACGCCTCGTATTAAATACAAATATGTCACAATATATCAACCATAATGTCAGGGTCTCATTGTATGTGACCGACTGACCATTCTCTGGCATGATTCAACAGTTCTGTGTTTTTTTTCGGCGCATGTTATTATTTTCTCTTGAGCGAAGACAGTGAAGAAAAATGTAATTCAGACAATATAAAATTTCAGCGAATTATTGTTGAAAATATAAAATAAATTTAAAATATTTGAAAAAACCATAAAATGATTAAAGTACAACATATATTCCGACAAACTAGACGCTATTTCAACTAATACTCTGCTTCAACTAATTCTTCTAACAGTGAAAAAATTGTTTCGCTTGTGATGTTCGGGTGTACCCAGGCTGGTGGCGTGAATCTTATTACGGCTAACGAGCTCAACGATGCTTGTCGGCAATGACAATTCAAGAGAGATGAAAAATTCTCCAAGGTTTATAATTTATACTCTCCATCTGTTATAGAAATTAACAAAGGGTATTGTAATATTTTGAATATATATATATATATATTTTTTTTTTTTGCCACGGTCCAATGTTGTCTAACGTTGACCGAATCTTACGTTGGCATCCATTTATTATTTTTGACAACAGTCTTTAAAATGATCTAAATAAAAAATAGGTTTAAACGATGTGTCATTCATTAATTTAAATACTACGTACGTCAATTATATTTAATCTAATTAGAATTTTGTTCGATGGTATATTAAAAAATGGTTTAATCTTCACTGTTAAACGTTTAATTAATTTATGATATTCAAATATTATCAAAATTAATATTATATTCGATGCATTACAAATTTGAGATGAACTATGGTGAGTTGCGAAGTAAAGCGATTATTTTACTTCAAATTCATATTTTGTGATTTTAAAGTTCAAAACGTCAATCCGAACCGCTCAACATGATCTCCATATTGAAATGTGCTTGGATACCAAATTTTATATTTTTTGAATTTTTTTTACTATTTATTAAGTTATTTTGAAAATCGCCGATTCAGTGGTCCATAAATTTTTACTGTTCACTCAGATTTTTAGTTTTTCAAAGTGACTTAATAAATAGTAAAAAAAAGTTTCAAAAAATGTAAAATTTAGTTTCCAAGTATATTTTATTATGGAGATCATGTTGAACTGTTCGGATCGATGTTTTGAATTTTGAAAATAAAAATATTGTGTGGAATATAAACATGTTTTACTTCGCAACTCACCGCAGCCCATCTCTACAAATTTAGATTATAACAAGGGGAAATTAGTTCCATGTCACTCCAAAATGGTAAATTTAGAAAAATGTCATCTCAAAGTTTTTCTTTTGCTAAATGCCACTCCAAATCTTATATATTAAAAAAAATGACACCCTATACAAATTATTATTTATTTGTATTAAAAAAATAGCATAATATGTTGTATTTTGATTATTATTTTTGTATATTCCAAAAATATCCCCACTCTTTCATTTCTACACCCTTAA
This sequence comes from Carex pumila, assembly GCA_033356055.1. NCBI lineage: Eukaryota > Viridiplantae > Streptophyta > Magnoliopsida > Poales > Cyperaceae > Carex > Carex pumila. The sequence continues at coordinate 113,165 of JARJHM010000175.1, read as the reverse complement.
TGGATCCGATCTGATCCAAAAGAAATGGTTAAACAGTATAATAAAACTCTCACTGTCGAGTCTCTCTTCTCTTCTGTCAAAAAGTACCATCTCCTCTCTTCCATCAAGTCTCTCCTCCCAGTAACAAAAAACATTAGCATAAAATCAATTAGTAAAAATGTTCATTGAAGAACGGAAATATAGAAGAATCACAAAAATGGTAACACAATGAATGCAGGGGTGAAACTTACGTATAGCTAGGGGGTGCTAAGCCACCCCAACTTTGCAATTTTTTTATTATAAATATATAGAAATTATATTATATTGTTCATTTTACATGTACAATCCCCCCTATAAAAATATTTAAATTAGAGGGCTTCAATGTAAATTTTAAAAAAATATAACTTGACTCATTTAATCTATTTGGACCTGGGCCTTCTGTTCTTTGCACAATGTAATAAACAAATTAGAAAAGAATTGGAGACGAATAAACAAATAATATTTATTATAGCTAATAATATTACTTCATATGATATTATTACTACATTTGATCTTTTAGGAAATCATAGGGCAAAATTTAAATAAAAATATATAAATATTATGTGTTTAGTTTAATTTTGATAGACATAATACTTTGTTGGTGTAGTTATTTATTATATATTTTGTGAAATCAAATAAAGAAGAATTTTCTTATCTTATATTATATTGTGTTATGCATTTTTTTTGTATGATATTATTTAGCACCACCTATGCTCAAATCCTGGTTCCGTCCCTGAATGAATGTATGCTTGATAGCGGATGGATATCAACCTTATTTTCTTAATTAGTTCATATTTTTTGGGGCAACTGATATTTTAATGGTATTAAGGGCATTATAATCCTTGATTTGTTCCAGTTACTGGTAAAGGTGGTACTGGCAAAGGAATAATTAATAATTTTTACTGAATGTACCTCTTGAGCTTTTCCAAGCTGCCCTTTCATGACAAGCCACAGGGGAGACTCTGGCATGGCGAAAGTAGCAAACCCAATAAGCATTGCGGGTACGGTTCCTAATGCAAACATCAGCCGCCAGCTGAGATGCACTGAGAGATCGGCTAACATGAAATTGGAAATGTATGCAAGGAGGATGCCGATGTTAACAGCTAATTCTGCTACACCAGTAAGCAAGCCTCGCATGCTTACTGGTGAGATCTCAGATATGTATACTGAGTCTGTTGAAATCACGTTTGTAAGGAGAAAAATAAATTTGGATCAAGGTTTTTTCAGGAACTTCAATATATTATGTTTATTTTTTAATACAACTGTATAATAATTTATACATGGTAGTATTTTTTTAGAAGCCAATTTGCTCATTTTCTTGAGAAAAGGAGGACCCTCCTATTCTCTAATCCGAACTGTTCAAAATCGATCAAACGGCTTCAATTACATTTTTCTTTTATATCAATATAATATACTAACTGACTCCGACAGCTAATATGGGGGTATTCATACTCTGAGTTAATAGTCAAAACATATAGTATTCATACTTATTATCTATAATATTCGTCATATGTAAACACAAACTGGAGGGGACCAGTAACGATCAGGGGGACCGCTGATGTCTTGCGACAGCCTGGATTGGGAACCACAACCGTCTGAAAGCGACATTTATCAAGATTGGATACCACTACAACGAATCTATATATTATTTATATCTAACTAAACTATTCATACTGACGATTACGAAGTATTCATACATGTTTGAAATAATTTATACAATACAAAATTTAAAGTCAGACCCTTCTTGTTGAACACCTCTTCTAAGAAATATTCATATCTAACAACATAAATATATATCTAACAAATGAAATATTCATATCTAACTAATAAAATATTCATATATATTCGAAATAATTTATACAATTCAAAATCAGACTCTTCTTGAACACCTCTTCTAAGAAATATTCATATATAATAACATAAATGAATATCTAACAAATAAAGTATTCATACATGTTCGAAACAATTTATACAATTTAACATTTAAACGTCAGATTTATCTCTCTTACCTCACCTTTTTCAAGAAGTATTCACATCTAACATGAAGTATGCATATCTAACAAATGAAGTATTTATATCTAACTAATAAAATATTCATATGTTCTACTGTGACAACCTTCGCTGGGCTAACATAGACCCCCTCCAATGGTGCACCATGCTCTCCTCGCCAAATCTTGACGGTGCATCACTCTCTCCTCGTCAGATCTCATCGAATCTCGACGGTGCATCACGCTCTTCTCGTCAGATCTCGACGGTGCACTACGCTCTTCTTGCCGGATCTCGACGGTGCACTATGTCGAAAAAGAGATCTAGAGAAGGAAGCCGCGGAGAAGGAAAATTTGAAGTTCAGCGGAGGATTTCCAATTATAGTTAGTGAGGGACCACTAATGATTGCATTAATTAGCTACCATAAACCGTTAATCAAGAGAGAGATAGATAGGGGACTGGAAAGGAGAATGAAATCATTATCTTTTTTTTTTAATTCACCATTTTAAAATTACATAAAACTAATTTCCCTTATAACAAACATGCACTTGATCCTTTGCGTGTAGCAAAATTGTAGTGTAGATCACAGTCACAAATCACAAATCGTTTTTTTCTTCTTTTGTTCACCTTACATGTGATTTCCGTGCTCTTATATGCCAGTTACAGGGTGCAGAAAAAGGCGTCCAGAAGTAGCAGAATGCGCAGACAAAAACTGTGCAAAATTTGACCGTGATTCCAGAACAATAGAGCAAACTCCATACTTTCACTTCAGCATGGCATAGGAAACCCATCGGACATTTCCTTTCATCTAAAGAAAGGATTACAAATCCGTACAAGAGACATATTGCAGAGGACCTAGACGATTGTTCTCTGTATACCTAATGCAATATTGTGTCACGAGTCAGAGAACCTAGTTTTGATTCTTGTTACACGATGGATATAAGGAGTCTGCCTCAATGAATCAAATTACTCATAGTACACTTATTTTTTTGCTAGATCGCCATTTCCAAGGACGGACACCTGGCATCTCTGATCTCTGTTTTTCTACTGTTTGCTCACGTTTAAATACAAAAGCATAATTCAGTCAGCATCCAATCTCCTCTTTTACCAATGTAATTATGCGGCGCTTCCCTATGACTCAATCTCCAGCGAGTATTGATACTCGAAGTAATTAAATGAACTCGAGTAGTTTACTGTGTAATATAATTGAACTAAGAGCTTTCATCGTTAGCTGCTACATAGAGAGTTTCAGAGAAAAATCCCCAGAGGAAACGAATCTTGTCCGTCCATTTTGGGTTGAATCTTTACCACGGCACGCCATTATCACCTGCTTGCCACCTCCCCTTCTACCTTGGGTCACACTTACTAGCTCCACCTGTCAACTCTCTCTCTCTCTCTCTCCCTCGCTTCGCCCTGCTTTTTATTATGCACACCAACAAAATTCCACACCAAACTCGCCAAATTATATTCGCATAGAACCAAACAAAAGCCACCCCATCATCTGCACTATCATCGCCAGTGTAATCCCACCCTTCTCTTTCTCTCTCAAAAGAAAAAGAAACTTCACCATCTTTACATTCTCAACCCCCCACCCCCCTTCTCTCTCTCTGCGCAATTTTTGCGCATTATCAGAAAACCTCTCTCCTTCTCTCTCTTTCTCTTTCTCTTTCTCTATCTAAACAATGTGTACGCCATTATTACTCTATCTCCTCTTCCTCTTCTTCCAACTTTCTTCTTCGACTCCGAACAACAGAAGAACACTCCACCAACCTTTCTTCCCCGTCGACTCAACTCCCCCCTCCTCTCCTCCCACACCCCCGACTTCTTCCTCCAACAACGAGCCTTTTTTCCCTTCCTTCCCCACCCCTCCCCCTCCTTCCATCCCTTCTTCCTCATCCGTACCCTCTCCCCAACAACCTACCTTCCCAGCTAATATCTCTTCACTCAATTTACCAAATTCCAATCCTGCCCCTTCCCACCACTCTAACTCCAAAATTGTTCCTGCCATTGTCCTCCCTGTCCTCACTCTCTCTGTACTTGCCTTATCAATTGCCTTCTTCTTCAACCACAGGAAGCGAAAAGAATCTGGGTCCCGACCTGCTCCTGACAGATCCGAAAGCCACCGCCTTTTTCCACCCGGTTCAGCCCTCTCAGATTCAGAAAAACCACCTCCGGCTTCGAATTCAAACCCGCATAGCTCTGAATTCCTCTATCTGGGTACATTAGTTGATTCAAGAACCCGTCATGGGGAAGACTCGGATCTACAATATGGATCCCCTTACAGGAAACTTGGGTCACCTGAATTGCATCCGTTGCCACCCCTTTCGCGGCAATGCCGGTACAATGCTGACGTCGGTATCACCTCTCCTTCCTCATCAGAGGAAGAGTTTTACTCGCCAAGAGGCTCCTCAGCAGACAAGACTAATTCCAGCTCCAGACGAACTATACCGACCATAACGGTCCGGGTAGAAAAATGCCCTTCACGGAGCTCCACTATGAGCACACCATCGTACCCGTCTTCGAACTTCCCATCCCCAGCAGCCTCATCCCCACCGTTACTCTCCAGTCCGAATCATTCCAGCCGTAGATCTTTCAAATTGAGCAATGCCGCACCTTTGAAAGCTGCACCTCCTCCTCCTCCTCCACCTCTGCCCCTGTTTGCGGGTCTGCGCCCGTTAACCCCTTCTCCACCGAAAAGGAAACTACACTCACCGTCTCCCCCTTCTTCACCAATAGAGAAAGACTCCGACTTGAACTCCAGGAACTCTAGTTCTAGCAATTCAACTTCAGGGAACTCAAATTCAAGAATTTCAGACTATGCTACCCCCCCTGCATTGATGCAGACCCCACCACCTCCCCCTCCACCGCCGCCCCCGCCTCCACCTCCAGTTGGGTATTGGGAGAGTCAGGTGAGGAAGCCAGATAAGAACAGAGGAGTTCCTGTTTCACTGAAGAAAGCTGTAGAATTGAAGAGTGTCAATGCCAAAGAAGAAATGGAGAGCAGTGAAAAGAGTGAAGAGACCACTCCAGTTAAGTTGAAACCCTTACACTGGGATAAGGTGCGTGCAAGCTCTGATAGGGCAATGGTATGGGACCAGCTTCGATCCAGCTCTTTCCAGTTAAGTTATTGTTTTTTTTTTTTTTCTTACCAATAACTGTGTTTGCTCTGCAATCCCCCTTTGCATCTTCATATGTTGATCGAAAATTAAGATCAGGTGAGAAACTGAGAACTAAATACTTTAAATCTGAAACCATGTCCATCAATATTTCTTTCATTTACCAATTTCAACAAATATTTCTTTCAGTTGCCATTGTTGAGAAAATGTCTTTTCTTGTAATGGGGAGTCTAAACATTTCTCTATTTTCTTGAGTTTTTTTAATTTTTTTTTGGAGTAATGGTTGGAAGGCAAGCTACCCAATTATTTATTATCCTTGTTATAATTATCCTTGTTATTACCACAAAGGATTTCTTTCGTCGGGTTTCAAACCATGACCTCTCATGTAGAGACCACGTGACTTTGTCACTATAATTTTTTTATTTTATTGAGATGAACAAATAACAAAAAAAAATTATATTAATGGAAACAAATAAAGAAAGTTTTCTGCATTATTTTTCTCATTATTTATCATATTTTCTTTTCTAGGGTTAATGAGGAGATGATAGAGACTCTTTTCGGTTGCAATGCAGCAACTAATAGTGCAAATAAAGAGGCTATTAGAAGACCGGCTATTCCAATTCCAAAAGTGCAAGAGAACAGAGTACTTGACCCAAAAAAATCACAAAATATAGCAATTTTGCTGAGAGCATTGAATGTGACTAAGGAGGAAGTGTGTGAAGCTCTCTTGGAAGGTAAAGTTTCTCTTTCTCTGCTTAAATTATTAATCATTTTATTTTCTTTGAAATTGTTGAAGTTGAGAGTTTACAATGTGAAGTGGAATCTTTTGGGTCATTTATTCACTACACAATCCCCATAATTGCCTTTGTTACAAAGTGGAATCTTTGAAAATGTTGAAGTTGAGGGTTTACAGTGTGAAGTGGAATATTTTGGGTCATTTATTCACTAGTAGAACAGAATTTCTATTTAAATTGGTTGCTAGGCACTTGTCTTGCTAAATTATTTTTTTTTGTTACAATTTCTCCCTCGATACAGAGAAAAATTAAGCTGGGAAAAATTAAGTTAATTTCCCAATTTGGAAATTGTATTTGTTTAGGGTAAATAACTTGTGTACAGAATTGAAAACGGTCAAGTACAGAACAGTGTGTGTGAAATTTTCATTTAACAATTTGTTTAATGTCAGATTTTTATGTTCATACATTTTGAAAAATATTTTAGTGATGTGTGATTGACAATTTTAGTATTTAATCTTATTACTTTTTAGTGCATTCAGACAAGTTTGAAGTGTGATTGCTTTTTTTTGTTCATTTTACATGGAATAGACCCAATAACCAATCAAGTGACATAGACATGCTTAATTTATGCTTTATTAAATTGTCATTGGTCTAATGCCAAGGTGTAGCAATCATCAGTTGGTTTTCTTTATTAAAAAGAAAAGAAAGATATTACCTTTTTGTCATTGTCTTTGGGGCTTTTTTTTCTGCCATATGGCCGTTAGATATGAAAACTTCCTTTATTTTTAAATTTCTTTTCTTTTTTGCTATTTGTTCTCATAACGAAAAACAAAGATTAAAGTAAGAACAATAACTGCTGGTGTTTTTACGTTCTTTACCTTGCAATTTCTCTAAAATAAAAGCTTCTCTCGTAATTCAAGTCTTTTGGAAATGTTCATTCAAACAATGTTTTCTTTGATATTCTCTCCCCTTGTTTCCACGGTACAATTGGTTAAAAGCATACAATGTATATAGCTTTATCTAATTTTATTTGATTTTCCAAATGAACGATGGTTTGCCTGGTACAATATCTCTTTAGCTGATAAGAAGAACAAACAAATATACATTTTAATCTTCTAAAGCATTTCGTTATTTTCTATTAATATAAATAGGCATGTGCCTTTTATCTATATACTTTTTTGTTTCTCTCTAAGAATCAATCATGATTTAGTTTTATGACTTCTTTGTGCATGCTACTGTAGTTGTATTTTTACAGTGATAATAGCAATCATATCATCTTGCTCTTGTATAATGATTAAAGTAATCATCTTTGTTAAAGCAAAGATATCAACTTCTCCTTCAGATGCTTTATGCCTTTCTCAGTATATGCAGATTTTCTTACTTTATGGGCCTTCTATATTTTTTCCTATCAAAATTTTATATCAGGTACTTATAATGTTCCTTTGAACATAACCCAAGAACAAAATTTTGATCAAAGTACAATAGGCTCCCCGCTCAGGAACACAACTGAACTGGTTAAAGGACAGTTTCTTGTTTGATTTTGAATGCATCAATTTTCCAGTTCTGTTTACAAATAAATCTCTAATAAGTAGCTATTTTAACCATTAAATTGACTTGCAAAATCCTTGATAATTCCTGAAAACAGGTAAAACCGATAATTTGGGGGCTGAACTACTAGAGACATTGCTAAAGATGGCACCAACAAAAGAAGAGGAGATAAAACTGAAAGCATGCAAAGATGACGATTCGCCTAGTAAGCTTGGCCCGGCTGAGAGGTTTCTCAAGGCATTGATTGACATACCATTTGCCTTCAAACGGGTCGATGCCATGCTTTATATTGCAAGTTTCGACTCTGAGGTGAAGTATCTCACCAAGTCCTTTGAAACTCTTGAGGTACATCCTTTTGCTTCCTTGCTTACTAAACAAAAAGAAAAATATTTTCGGTAGGTTTTAAGTTTATATTTTGGTTCTCCCTTGTGAGGTCAAACATGTCAGTAACACTGACCATGAGATCAGCACCTTTTAATTTGGAGAAAGAATTAGTCTCTTAAATGGCTAGCACACATCTCTTTAGTCCAACACACTATCTTTTAATAAAATACTTTTTGTATTAAATTTTTTTTATTCTTGATTCATTGTGATAGACTGCATGCGATGAGCTCAGAAATAGCCGTCTCTTCCTAAAACTTCTAGAAGCAGTACTGAAAACCGGCAATCGAATGAATGTTGGTACAAACCGAGGTGATGCGCATGCATTTAAACTTGACACCCTGTTAAAGTTAGTCGATGTGAAAGGAACTGATGGCAAAACAACCCTTCTCCATTTCGTGGTACAAGAAATCACCCGATCAGAGGGGTCCCGCCTGGCAGCAGCAAGTAGTCCAACCCAAAAGGATGACATACAGATCAAGAAATTAGGTCTTCAGGTTGTTTCAGCTCTAGGGAATGAATTGAGCAATGTTAAAAAGTCAGCAGCAATGGATTCTGACGTGTTGAGTAGTTATGTTGCAAAATTAGCAGGAGGTGTGAATAAAGTTAGTGACGTTCTTAGTTTGAATAAAGAAGGGTATGAAGAAGGAGGGTTTAATGAGGCTATGGAAGCATTTTTGAGAAAAGCCGAGGATGAGATCATAAAGGTTCAAGCACAAGAAAGTGTAGCACTTTCTTTAGTCAAGGAAATAACAGAGTACTTTCATGGTGATTCGGCAAAGGAAGAGGCGCACCCATTTAGGATATTCTTGGTTGTTAGGGATTTTCTAACAGTTCTTGACCGAGTATGCAAGGAGGTTGGAAGATTTAACGAACGAACCATGGTTAGTGCAGGTAGGCAGTTCCCCATACCAGTTAACCCTAGCTTGTTGCCATCATTTCCCCGGTTTGGTGCACATAGACCAGTGAGTTCAGATGAGGAGAGTTCATCATGAGATTTCACTGAGATGTGAGCATTCTTTTTTACTAATGAGGCAGCAGAGAGGATGCACAGTAGTAGTGGGGTTTTTTTTTCTTTTCTTTTTTCGTGTATTTGTAGAAAATAGAATGTATAAGAGAATGTTTATTTTTGTATTAATTATTTCTATATGTATACAGCATGAAATCTATAGTCAGGCCTTGGGGGAATAATATGGCTTGTCGTATGTAGACTAATGTTAATGTTATTTAGTAAATTATATATTCCTTAAGCAAATATAGGGGAAATACATGTTTAGAGTAAATTTATTGTACCTTTTAGCATCTTGTTAAACATCATGTCATCACATTTCAATAATCATAGCTTGATGTTATTTAATCTGGTTGGCATTTTCATTATTGATGCTTTTGGAAAAGGATCGAGTTATTTCAGTTAATTTTCCAAGAATATTATACTGATATATAAAATTTTGCTACATTGTTTTCTTTATTGAACATTATTTTTTACTGTTATAAGTACTGACCTATTAATTATCCAGAACATTGTGCTCAGTTTTCTTGGAGGCTTTGAGGATCTTGTACATTACGCCAATTGGTTCGCCGTCTAATTTTTGGAATAAGATTATAATGTTGCGTTGTTTGTGTTCCGGTTATGCTTCACATTTTTATATTTCTCGGAAATTTTACATATTTTTGGAAAATTTTACCATTTTTTAAATAAATATAAAATCAATGTTTTTTCATGAGATTCTGAACCATCTAAAAACAGTGATTTTGTACGATTAGAGCGTGTTAGGATTTTACTGTTTACATAGAAAAAAAAAATTCACTTAGATTGAATTTCTTTATCTCCACGAAAACAATAAAATTTAGTTCAAAAATTTTGCAATCTCATTTCTATTCCTATTTCCGTGTCTACTGAACATGCCCTCAGAGAAAATAATATATTTTTGTTAAAATATAAAATTTGGTCGGTTGAGTTTCACTTTTAAAAACGGACATACTGTAAAATATGATTAGAATACGAAAACAATAAGGTAATTTAACCGTACTCATTTTTACAAAGCCTAAAAATTTACTGAATCACTACCAAACACATGTACTACTATCTAAATGAGTATCCTTCTGCATATTTAAAAGGTCGCATTCATGACTGAAGGGGTTTGGTAGGCGACAATGTTCCCTTGTCTTTCTTGTAGCCTGTTGCCTGTGCGATACTCGAACTTCGAGCGTTTTTCAGAACCTTAGATGTTCATGTGGAAAATATGACCATTTAGGATTAATAAGTGTATAGGGTTTTACTTTTTAAACTTCCCTGTACCTCACACTTTGTACTAGTGTGTGGCACCATTTTTTCTCAATTTGCATCCTCTGAGATATCTCATATTTTGCGTGACCTTTTGGAAACTCAACAGTTGCAATACGTTCTGCGCGAATCTCAAAGCTCAAATAATACTGGCCCCCTACGTCACCCCCCGAATAGGCACCGGACACGTCGGTCACGCAAAATATGAAAATATGAGATATCTTCTTGAGGTGATTTTAAGTTGCTACTGGTATAGAAATTTAATTAAAAATGAACGGATCAGATCCATTCGGTATAACAATTTAATATTCTTTTTGTCTAAATTTGGTATGTATAATTTTAATCTTATATTCTTATGTTCTAATTTAAAATATAGTAGGATTTTTCCGCGCACAGAGTCCCTCCAAAATCTCATACGTTTACTTAAAAGGATCATAAAATCAATATTGTTTTCCTCTTATCAGTCCCATCTCCCATGGCAGAAAGTTTGGATGAAAAAGTGATATCACGGCCCATCGTGTGGTTTTCGTAGATGTATACATTATTACATTGTTTTCCTACGGTCATGTTGTGCATGAAAATTCGAATCGGTCATCTTTTCGCAGTTGTTCTCCTCTCAAAAGAGCCCTAAATGCAAAATGCAGCACATATTACTGCATAGAGATGGAGTGCATTTCCCTGTTTTTACTGCACCGTCCACTGAGAGGAAACAGTTCTGAGACCCTAAGACCGGCACGGATTCGTATCCTCTCAGGTATTGCAGAGGATTACCCTCACATTACGGTTTGAGATTAAATAAATCTCAACCGGTTTGGGATTCAGGCTAACATAGGAGTAGTATTATTGGGCTTTGAGATTTGTGCCGACTTAAAAAGAACGGTCCAGATCTAGTAATTGTAAAAGATTCCCTTATCAGGTATTAGAGAGGATGTGAATTCGACCAGCACAGCCAGTAAAGGATATAGATAAATTTGGAATCCAAGTTGGATTATTTAGTGCTTTTGGTTTCCTACAATTTAAAAAAGAAAAACAATTCGACTCGTCCAAGAAGAATATTTTTCCGAACTTATCCAACCTTCATTATGTAGTAGGTGTGAACTCTGTACCGTTAAGAGCAAAATACAGCATAAACTCTTGTATAATTTTCAGCAAATATAAATCATTTATAAACAAAGATGCGGATATGACATGATATGACAAAACTAATAGATGAATTCAGAACGAAATTATCTAATATACCTCGTTTAAAAATGGATAATTAATGCTAAGTTGAGACAAACTAAAGGAGTCGCATAGTTTGTGCTAATTTCTACTCTAGTTTAAGAGTCGTCTTACTGCAAGCTCCTAATGGAGATAATTCTTGTTAAAAGTTTAAAACCCCTCCTCCGTACCAACACCAATTTGGATCGTGCAATAAAACACATAAATTAGGATTTACATAAATATTGTGAAAAACAAAATGCTGCTGTCATGGCAAATACCTTGTTTTTTTTTTTGAACTTAGCAGAGGCTGCCAGCAAATACCTTGCTGTTACGAGTTATAACAAGTTTATGACCGATTCATGCATTTATAATACATATTTGATATTTGTACAAAAACAGAAGTGAAATATGAATGGCAAATATCCTGTCATTACGAGTTATAACAAGTTTATGACCGATACACCACACATGCATTTGTATACATATTTGCACAACTACAGAAGTGAAATATGGTACCAAATGTTTATGACATTTTCTACTACGCACATGTACATGTATTCATACAAGTCCAAGCAACATCATTCCTTGATTCACTTATACCAGTCAAGCAACAAAAACAACAGTAATATCATATAACGAGCAATTATTAATTCGAAGGAACATTACACGATCATTAGTTAGTAATTATTAATGATGCAAGGGAGCAAAATATATAAACCGAGTGAAAGAATGAGGAAGACCTAAGCACCAGAAAAATGAACCTCAATGCAAACCCAACTGTAATGAGTTTCCCAGTCCAATAAAAACTAGCAAAATTAGCTCCTATAACCAAATACTTAAATTAAACAGACAAGGTAATGAAAAATCTGAAACATCTTTCACATACGAACCAAATTGCTACTAAACACACAATAGCTGTTTATAATTACTGACCTAACCGAAAATAAGAGACAACCACCTACAACAAAAGTTGTCGGATAATTAACTTTACATGGAATATATATACACAAATGATGCCACCTGAATGGTAAGCTTCATTTATACTACAACATGCATAAAACATCTAATATAAATTAGATGAAGATATGAAGCCAAGAGGCATAACTTGACAAACTAAAACTAGGGTTACAAGAAAAGTCGCAGGAGGGAGGTATAAATGACAAGAATAAATTATACTTCCTTTTATCTATGAGTCATATGGTATGGTATGGCCTGATAGTGTATCAGAACTCAGATTGCATAAGCTTTACTCCTGGCTTGACATTCACAAATCCAAATGGAACTTCTTGGTTCACATGGATATAGTCCTTGGTAGTGAGAACCTACAAAACATTTACACAAACAAAAACTACATGAATAAGACCAAAACTAAACCAGCAAACAGTTCACTACATTTTAATGAAGGTCTGAACAATTAAGTAAACAGTTACACTAAAAAGGAAAAACAATAATACACTGAAACTGCACCATTTTTTTTTAAAATGGTTGCAAGCCTTGTTTACCCATATGCCTAGAATCATGGAAAAATTATTGACATACCAAAGTTTCAAAGAACATTCTAGAAGCTTCCTTGCGGGACTTCCCAACTAAAAGTTGATCAATAGCGACACTCTTTCTTCCATGCCCTGTCTCTTCATCAAACAAAAGTTTTAGGTACCTAGCAACTCCCCTGCAGCGAAACAATTGAATGTCATCTTACAGTTGTAATCACACCAAAAATCATCAACTACCTTGCAACATTTTCCTTATAGTTATTACCATTGCAAAATTCATCCATTGAAATCTCTAATTTCGAAATTAGCAGAAAAAAAGGCAAACGAGTTTTGCTTGTATAATATAAAAAAACTAATATTTATTGTCCCAATGAACCAGAAAAGAATTCATTCCCCTTCGCAAAAATAAACACTCAGGCATGATCAACAAATGTGGATATTAGCTAATTAAAGAATATAGAGTTAGTAATGATATAGACAACTTCATGAGTGGCACCAATTTTTCCATTTTCTTTCTTTCTTTCTTATTTTTTTTTTTTGACAAACACCAATCCATGAGTAATTATTTTGAGGTTCCTTACCATTAGCAAAACACAGTCAGTGATGTTATTGCATATAGCTCCCAAAACTTCTCCTAATTGTAGCAAACTACTATTTTATGTGCTATTGCATTAACACAACTGCTACCAAGGTTATAAAATATAATGGTAATAACAAAAAGAATAAGAAAAAATGCAAGTTACCCTATAACCCAAAATCTAAATCAATTTCACCTCATTTTATTTTCATTTGGCTTTTAAATTAACAGAAAAAAAAAAATTAGCTCATTTGGAGGGGCACATTTGTGAAAATTTAAAGAGAAGTATCCCACATGTTTGCATAACAGTCATGGGCCACTGTCGAATAATCTAAAATCTCAGTTGCCAGTCGCAGGAGTGATTAATGCTGGTAGCTATTTGCAGCAGCAAAAGAAATAGTATTTTATTTTTTTGTGGAGACAGCTTCCTGACATGCATATGAAAAAAATTATCACTATAGCAATGTAGGGTATTTTGAAACCTGGTTCTAGAAGACCATCCACTATTGTCGAGTGCCCGAATCTCTCCTGCATCATCGACATCATCATCTCCTTCTTCATGACAGTCAATTTCCTCATCAACATTTAGAAAATCTGGGAAGCAAACAAAATCAAATGAAGACCAAAATGAGAGAATAGAGTAGTGAACCACAAGTGCAACCATGGACTTGAAGGCACTGCTCTGATGGTATATATACTCTATTCAAATCTTGTCAAGTGGACATGGTGATAAAATGACTGATGCAGAATAACTTGACTTTAGATGTAAAGGCTTGGTTAATTTATTTAGCATAGTGAACCATGGACTTGAATGAGCAAAATCGCGAAAACAAAATAAACAAAGGTCACATAAGTGCAAAAATGCCCATTTCCTAAAGCACTGTCTGTCTGTGTGTGGGTGAGTGGGTGGGTGTGTGAATATAAATAAAACCAAGGATAGAACATTACCTGTATCCACACCTTCTATTGCACTGCAAAAATCCTGTACCCCAAAAAGAACAGAAAACAAAGCTACCATATTAGCCACTATCAGAAAAGTTGGCCTTAACAAAGAATGGTATGACTGTTTGGGGTGATTTCTTTCATTATTGAGCTATCATTTTGTGTGTGGCTATGCATGTGTCCATTAGGTGGGGTTGTTTTCTTATAAGGAGGTGGAGGTGCAGATTCTTAACCAAGTATTATAGGAAAAAACTTTTTCTACACTTTTATACCCTTTAATCATTGGTCAAGACACATTAAAATTCTCTTGGGTAAGAAAGCTAAACTTACACTGCTCTCCTTCGGTATAAAGTCATTATGCCCCATGCCCTCCATATCAACAAACCCCCCTGCATTAGTTTCTTGCAATACAGAATTCTCCCCTGCCACTGATGTGACATTCCCGTCATTTTCAACCTGTTGATCAGGAAAGAGAAACACTTCTTCTTGCATAACGCCCTCACCTTGAATTAAATTATTCACATTCTCGACACTACCATCCTCAGTAGCAGGATTTTTCTCTGGTTCAAACAACTTATCCATCTCATCTTTCATCTCATCAATGTGTATTAAACCAGATCCACTCTCTGCAAGGTTCTCCTCAGGCACAAGGAGAGGTTCACAGTTCCCTTGGCCGATTTCAGTGCTTCTATTGTTTTTATCCAAATCTGTTGGTACCTCATCAGAAGGTTGAACATGTTCATTGTTGCTCTCCAGTTGTTGCTCTGGTATAAAGTTGTCATTATTGAGCCCATAAAAGGGTTCATCATGTGGCGGAATAATTAGACTTGAGTCGACTGGATATGCATAGGGTGTACCAGCATTGTTGCTGCCTTGTTCCTCAACTGCTGTATGATATGGTGTATATGGGATTTCCTCATTTGTCACCTTAGGAGCATCTGTTTCTACTTCTTTCCCCTTGCCATCTCTTATTAGTTGTTTCAAAGGTTTAAAGATGTCTATCTCGTAAGCTTGGCGTTGTAGTTCACTTAGCTCCTCTGTAGCACCTGGAGAAAAGGAGCAAAATTGAAACCTCCAAACATAAATACAAGTCCACCATATAAGACCGATAAATAATGTTAGATGAGTTTTTAACTTGTACTTGCAACAAACAAACAATTTCCAGTAGCACATAAGAATAAAACAACAACTCTATATAATACTGTAATGAATTATGCACTAGGACAATAAATTATGTAATGAAATTAAAACAATGCTAATCTCACTTTTATGTTGAGTGGTGTTCTTTGGGGTTATTTTGGCTTGACATTCAGATTTCGATTTTGAGTAGTAAACATATCTGGCATAGATCATACATTTAGTCCTCAATTACTGGGAGGTTAAAATTTTTAAAGCTGTTAAAAATCAATGGCACTGTTGCATTTTATATGCAAAATCTATATTTACAACACAGATTTAAGGATCAAGTGAAACTATTTTTAATTCATCTTAAACCAACTGTTTAATTACATACTAAAGCCAGGTGGATATTTTACAATATTGTCTAATTACTTCAGCTGATTCCCGTGCAATCAAGATCAATAGGAAAAAATTTCTAGAGGAGAAAATGAAGTCAAAAGACATACCGCTGAATAATGTTACACTGAAAATCTCATCTTCCAAAGGACCCTTCTCAATCATCCATATCTCAGCACGAGTACATGGAGCCTTCTTCCTCAAACGGCATATGTCTTCTGTATTTATTAATTGCTGACGTATCACACTGAAAAGTGAAGAACAAAAAAATGAGAGGGGGGGTAGGGGGCAGGAATGCCAGAAATAGAATTTGGAAGCTATTAGCCAAAAACACTAAAACAAAATGAAACATGTACACCAAGAACACAGTACAACTACCATAAAAAAATGAAATGTGTCAAGAGCAACAATTGAAATAACATGCACAGTAACTAATATTTAATGCCTCTTTACTATTAAGAAATATTTTTATTTCATTAAGATCAACTTTTTAAGAATGAGAACATTATAATTATGACCATCATCATCACAATAACATGAAAAGGATGTTTTTTGGTTTCATGACAAAGTAGATAATAGACATATATCTTCAGTTGTTATTATTATTATTATCATCATCACTGTCATCTACATTTAGATGGAAATAGAGAAACATCATTTTCCATTCTATTATGACAGAAATCTGGAAAGTAGTTAACAATTGTCAATTGAACCTAGACTTGTATACATCTGTACATAAAACTGATTTTATCCCACATATATCAATATGCATTAGAAGAAACCAAAACCAAAACCTAAATATCCAACATAATAGCAAATGATAAAGAGCATTTACTCTGCATGTAAGACCATGGCATCATCCATCTGCAACTTCCGCTTGTTGATACCTGTCTTAGGTGTCATCTTCTGACGCTTGAGTAAACTCGACTTGTTAGGAGTGGACCCCAAACGCAATCCTGGGGTCCTCTTGCCAGCTAACATAGAGAGAAATAAATTACAGGTTACAGTTAGTCCAATAAAGGGATGGTGCATAAATGTGCACTCAACTAAAAAGGATATATTGTAATTGCAAGGAAACCAAACAATTTACTGTATTTTGGTGTTTTATAGTAGAATAATTGCTGTGTTCTTTTTAGGAAAACACTAGTTGTTATGGATGGTAACAAGCTGAATTTGTACTACCATATTATGAGTATCAACTGTCACGACATTCAGCTAGTTTAGCTACAAGTGATCCTCCATTGGATCAGAGCAATTAGTTTTTCTTCTTTTAAATTTTGCCTGCCATTTACCAAGTAAACATGCTAGCTATTTACTTGGTAGTTTACCTATTACTACTTATTTTTACTTTATTTCAGTTTATAGTTCCACATGTCAAAAATGAAAGAATATTGAGTTTGTGAAAATTAACTATTGCAAGCCTAACCGTAAGGTTCCTAACTAAAAGATGCCATTTTCTGAAAAAAAAAATAAATAACTTGGATAAACCAAAGAACTCTGGCAGTGGAGCATTGATATCATGAAATGTATGGAGTACGAAAGGACAACAGATAAAATTAGACAGACTAAAAGGCCACGAATAATTTTGTTTTCAAACAAAAATTGGATAATTAAATTACAATAGAGAAACAACAAATCTAAATGAATAAACAGTGAGATTACCTAGAATAGAAGCCAATACATCATGGTCATCAGTAAGGAAATCACTATTACTCTTCTTAACCCGCTGCCTGCTGGAAACTCTTTCTGTACTACTCTTTTCAAAATGCAACAACAAACTGTCATCTTCCAAAGGCCGTTTCTGGCCAATCAAACTAACTGTCCTGTCAATGCTCCCATCCAACTCTGATACAGCTCTTTCCACTGTAACCTGTCCCAATTCATCAGCTCGATTTGCAGTATCAAATACTGGTTGTTGAAGCACTTTCTCTGGCTCTGGAAATACACTGCTTGTCAACGAGAAAGCCACATTATCCATATTTGGTGTAGTCAACGAGAAACCCGTGTTATCCATATTTGTTGTTGTCAACGTGAAAGCCGTGTTATCCATATTTGGTGTTTCTTTAAATTGTAGCTGTTCAGGGGTTTGTTCAACCTCCAAATTATTCATTGCTTCATCATTGCGAATTGTTTCAGCACCTGAAGAGAATACATCAACAGCAACTTAAACAATATAGCTTCCATATTTCACTTTTTATTTATTTTATATTTTATATTTAGATATATGAATATATGATCACTTGAGTTTTGTCTTAAGGAGATGGTTTCAGACATTTAAAAAAATCTTTCCTTGTTAGTTTAGAAGAAAGGTAGGCTCCAAATTATCAGAAGTGACAAAAGAGTAAGTTTGAAAGGACAATAACCAATGCATAAGGGTACACCAATCTAGTGATTAGAAAATGGCTAGTTATCATAAAAGCTAACTTTACAGATAGCAAACCCTGAAGTCCTAAAGGTAGGCTACAAAAATCAAAATTGCAAGATGAAATGTGGATTTGGAGCAATTAAAAAGGTCAGAATACATAATCAGAGTCAGAAAATTACCAAAAAGCCCAACAGTAGAATCTACGGCAGCTTCATTCAAGTTCACCAAATCTGAAGCATTTCCAGGAATCACACCTTCAACAGGCATGTTCTCTTCACCAAACCGGTCAATACACATGTCAGATACCTCACAATTCATATTAGGTGCATCAAAACTTGGCAAAGGCTTTTCAGCATTACCCTCCAAAGCAACCTGTTGAGCAGACTCACAAGCATTCTCAATTCCCTCTTCAGTTGTTGTATTCTCTCCTGCAGAAGCTGCTTTCAAAGCAGCAGTGCCATTAGCGGAGCAAGGTTGGAGAAATGGAGCAGAATTATTATCAGCCTTTGGGGCATCTTCATAATTTACAGAAGGCGATGCATCATTGACCCTGGCATGAGCTGTCTCTTCCATTAACCCAGGAGTAGAAGGAGGGGCGCACTCAGTGGTTTCTGGTGAGTGTACCTCATCATGAAAGGGAGTTTCTGGAAAAGGTGTTGCCGGAACCGAAGAGCCATCCATGTGGCTGCCTTGACCTTGAGAGAAGAATATTTCATTAAGGTCGGGGGTCTGTATATTATAAGCAGGTGTCTGTATATTATAAGCGGGAGTCTGTATGTTGTAACCGGGTGTGGCAATGTTGTACCCCGGAGTCTGGATATTGTACCCGCTCCAATTAGAGAGATCTGTGCTGGTTTTGTGATCCTCGTCCTTTTCAGCATGGATAAGTTCGTTTTGATCCTGGTCTAAGTCCATGTTTGTTGGACCTGCTGAAGACTGGCCTTGATGAAAGGTGCTGTTTGAGAGAAATGTAAAAATGTAAAAATGTTAAGATATCTATCACAGTAATTCCTATATAGAGACTTAAAGCCAAGGATTTGTTGACAGTAAATAAGGCTCGAACAGCCAAGAGATATTAATGGGCAACACAATTGATTCTCTCCCTCTCTTTCTGAAAACCTCACTTGCTATCTATACATCTCTATGTATATATGTGTTCGCGTGCATGTGTCCATATGGCACCAGCAGCATGCAAATTCATTCTTTTGGTTATGTACTTATTTTGTCCTCATTTGCTTGAAGTATATTAATTAGGATTTACAGGTTGTCTTCGTAGACAAGCATATATTTTTTTTTGGTCTCAGGCAGTTTTATATGGTATGAATAGAAGTACTATTTATATACCACAAAAAGGAAGAAAAGGAAAAAGTTGGAGAGGTTGAGTTTACCCATTATCATCTAAAGGCAGTCGAAATGAAGAATGATCCATTGCTGATTGATCCTTTGGTAAGAATAAATCCTGAGGACAATTAACTCATCAATTTGGTATAAGAAGCATCTTATCTATCTGTTTTGAAAGTAAAATTTATTACGGCTGAAGAGTACATGCTCATAACAAGAGAACAAGGATTCAAAGGGTAAATTAGATTTTACTACAAAGATAACAGGCCATTTTCAGCCAAGTAGGCCTTGTTTCTTTCAACAAAAGAAAGAAACTCTAAAGGCACTATTCATACTAACCATTAGAGTTACAAAGGGCCCTTGAATTAGTTTGCCACAACACAAGACTACTATAGCGATATTAAACCATACTTAAAAAATAAAATTACCATTTTAATAGATTAACAATCAGACAATTATAAATAGGCCCAAAAAAAACATCCAATGTTGTCCATAAAAATAAAGCATCAAGCCCGTCCCAACATGTTAAAGAAAACAATGCAGTCCAACAATCAACCAAGTTAACAACAAAAAACGAAATGGTTAAGCAGATTTGTTACTAGGTCGACGCAGAGAAAAACATAGCAAATAGTAGTCAATGATATATGAATCCCTAATTCCATACATTTCTTAGTACAACACATAAAGGCTATATGGTCAAATTATTTACCTCTTCGAGATCCAGGCCAAAGTGGGAAGCATTTCCATCACCAAAACGCTCTGCAACACAAAACACAAAAGTTGTTAAATTCTTAATTAACTGTTAGCATTTAAAGGAAAATTCGATGCTTCATGAGGAGTACAAACCATCCAATCCAAACTTTGAAGTTGAGAACTCAGTCTTCTCCAAGTTATCTTGTAGTGTAATCTGCTCTTTAGTGCTAATATGGTGATCGACATAGTCACTGGAACATAGAGAAACCAAATAAATAACAGATGGAGTCTTAATTTACTATCATGGTGGTATTTCATTTGAACATAATATTATGCCATACGAATGTGCTTTTCTACTAATAAGCACCCTTGCAAACCTTTCGTTGACATGGTATCACTTTGTTATGTTTGCATTTGATTTTATTTTTTCTGCAATTACTACATATATGATAAATAAATTATAACCCTGGCCTAAAACTAGTAATTTATCACACCATAGCATTCTGCTTTGTCTGACTACACCCATCACGAACTCTGCTGGCTAGCACGATCCATTATGCACAGTCAAGATGCAAAACCTTAATATCATAAATTCAACTCTACTCACCCCTGAAATGCAGAGTCAGGCAACACGAAATCATCAAGATGGAATGTCTCGGGCAGAGTGATGGAATGGTATGGAGCTGTTGACTCCTCTGGTGGGAGATCAACTGCAGTTGACCTGAAGGCCTGTTTTATCTTCAGCAAGGCCTCACTGCAGTCATGGAACAAATAATTCACCTTGCGGGAGTATATTCTCACCACACCAAGCAAGAGATGGCTCGATAGACGCAAAGCAATTGGCACATCAGGAAATAGAATAGAATCTGCAGTGGTTAAAATATGTAAGGATGGAATAATCCATAGATTACTCTCTGACTAAAATCCTGGTCCCCTGTGTATATTTATATGTTACCAAATCGTAAACATTTACAAACTATTTTGCATTGATTTTAAGTGTTGCACCATATACGGAAATAATATCTCTTTCAAGGCTTCTATTTTACTCTCCCTTAATAAACAAGGTTCTTTCATAGTCTGATCCTTTGTTCCCTAGAAAATCTCTATTTTTATAAATCAACCAATTTCTCCTTTTGATCATTAAACACAATTTCTCCATATACCTCTCTATCCTTGTAGAAACTATCCTCCATAAAATGATCCGTCCTCATCAAGTTCAGTATCTTAGCAGATTTTTGAATTCTCTCTTTCTAAATAACAACTATATGTATTTTCATCCTCAACAGGTATATTTCTTTATCTGAGTTTATTTTATCTATTCACAGTTTTTACCACTTGAAATATAACTATCCTGCTATGTTCAGACTTCATTGACTTCGCTTTAATTTGTCCAAAACCTCAATCTTTCTTTTACTAAGACCCAATTCTTGGGTAACCTTTCGTGTATGTTTTACATGGCCATCTTATGTGAAAACACTTACTAATTCTGCACAGTCCATCTGTTATGCCGGTTCCCTTAGCAAATAATAGCAACGTTCTATAAAAGGCCATAACTAAGCACATATAAAGTCTTGTTTTTTGAGGTGGGTTAAACAAAATTGAAAGGAGCTAGATTTTTAGTCCTCAATAAGCTATTGAATTAGAATAAAACTTACCAACAGAAACACCAATGTCAGTATCCGCAACCTGATTCTTCCGCAATTTCCTCTCTAAATGGGCAGCAATCCAAATCGTGCCAAGCGGCCCTTTTTTCGCCAAAATAAACTGAGAATAGAACATTTTGCGGCTGTTACTTCACAGAAAACTCAAATTTTCACAAAACGCCCAAATTCTCATCCGAATCCCTAGTTCAGGAGGCTCCCGTCAAATTTTGAGTGAAGGAAGCTCGCTACTAAGTGTTGGAACCTAACTCAATTTGTCTCGTTGGAAACGCAGCGGAGTTGAGTAGAACACCACAGCACGGTACTCCAAACCCTAACGGAAGAAACCCTAATTGCGACGAAAATTGGAGTTTCAAGCCAAAGTAATTGAAGGGATACTGAGGAATTCTAGCCAAGACTGGAGATCTACGATTTCGAGTAAGAAAAGTGTATAAAATTTAAGTGGAGAGAGAGAAGATTGATTCGAAATCTGGGGTTCATTTGAAGTTCGCGAAATCAAAACCGGGCTACTCTCCTTCTCTCTCCCCTCCCTAATAGTCAAAATAGGTTGGCTATACAAAAACTCGGTTTATATTAGGACAGTATACACCATCAAACAGTTAGGACCTCGTAATTAATATGAGATAATTTATTGGTCAACATTTCTCGTACAGTTTGCTCCGTGTCTTACAGAATTTCTAACAGCGAGTGTGACTGGAAAATTTTGAATCAATCTCCCAAATCTCAACCCTCAGTTAAAAGTAGTTGCTATTGTTCCGTCGCCAGTTCAAATTTATAAAATAGCATATTTTATTATACAAAAATAATTATTGTTATTTTATGCAGATTTAATTTAAAAAATAACATTTTTTATCCCCTGAAGTAATTTAAAAATTTTAGACCATTCAAAAATGAATTCTGATACAATCTCCGCACCTCAATTCCCACATTTATCTCTGCACTGACTTCTATAACTATCATGGGAACTAGTGTTATAATTTAACCCGAGGTGGGCAGCCCATGCCCAGTCCACTCGTGCCCGACGCCCGGGTATTGGACAGGTAAACGGATACACGGGTAAGGGCATTAAATGGGTAGGATCCGATTTTTAGGTAAAATACCCGGGTGTACCCGGACCGATTAATACCCGTGCCCACCCGACCATACCCGCTGCCCGTTATACCGTTATAGCCGTACCTGCCCAGTTTACTCTTACCCGTGCCCGCCCGGTTTACCCGTGTACCCTATACCTGTTTACCTGTACCCTATACCTATACTCATTATTTAAAAAAAAAATTCAAATTTTTTCAAACCCCCCCCCCTCCCCCTGCCGGTTCAAACCCGAACCGGCCGGACCCAACCCATTCCATCCTCTCTTTTTTAATTAAATTTCAAATTTTATTCCCCCTCCAATATTTTCTTTAAATACACCATCTTCCTCTCAAAAAATTCACACTCTCATAATCTCAATCTCTCAATCTCTCATTCTCTCAATCTCAATTCTCAAATTTTATTATTCTCAATTTTTAATTTATTGTTAAAAAAATATATATATAGTTGTAAATTTAATTCATTCTACAAATCCGCAAACGAAATTACGAAGTTCAGCACCTCCCGCAAGATTTATCCGCGAGATTTAAAAGTAACATTTATTTCATGTTAGATTAATTTATTTTTATAGAGTACATTTAGTTTATGCTAGATTTATTGAATTTTAAGTAATTAGATTTTTTAGATTTATTTTATGTTAGATTTGTTAAATTTATTAAGTAATTAGATTTGTTAGATTTATTTATGTTAGATTTGTTAGATTTATTTAGTTTATGTTAGTTGTTAGATTTGTTAGATGTGAAGTAATTAGATTTGTTTTGATGTTAGATTTTATTTTTGAAATTCAGATTTATTTTTAATAGGTTAAAAAAATATGTTAGATTTATTTTTTTGAATTTGTGAAGTAATGAGATTTATTTTGAATATGTTAGATTTTATTTTTGAAATTCGGATTTATTTTTAATAGGTTAAAAAAATAGGTTAGATTTTTTTTTTGAATATGTGTAAATAATTAGATTTGTTTTGAATATGTTAGATTTATTTTTGAAATTCGGTTCTATTTTTAATAGGTTAAAAAAATATGTTAGAATTATTTTTGAAAACATGTGAAGTAATTATATTTGTTTTGAATATGTTAGATTTTATTTTTCAAATTCGGATTTATTTTTCATAGGTTAAAAAAAGATGTTAGATTTTTTTTTTTTAATATGTGAAGTAATTATATCTGTTTTCAATAGGTTAGATTTATTTTTGAAAATGTTGGATTTATTTTTAATAGGTTAAAAAATTGGTTAGATTTTTTTTTCAATATGTGAAGTAATTAGATTTGTTTTGAATATGTTAGATTTTATTTTTGAAATTCGGATTTTTAATAGGTAAAAAAATAGGTTAGTTTTTTTTTTTTGAATATGTGAAGTAATTATATTTGTTTTGAATAGGTTAGATTTATTTTTGAAAGTGTTGGATTTATTTTTAATAGGTTAAAAAAATTGGTTAGATTTATTTTTTTGAATATGTGAAGTAATTAGATTTGTTTTGAATATGTTAGATTTTATTTTAGAAATTCAGATTTATTTTTAATAGATTAAAAAAATAGGTTAGATTTTTTTTTAATATGTGAAGTAATTATATTTGTTTTGAATATGTTAGATTTATTTTTGAAATTCGAATTTATTTTTAATAGGTTAAAAAAATATGTTAGAATTATATTTGAAAATATGTGAAGTAATTGTATTTTTGGCTAAATTTCGTTGGAGGTCACTAAACTTTGTTACTTGTCACGAATTGGTCACTCAAGTTTGATTTGTCCCTTTTTAGTCACTTAACTTTGTTATTTATCTCAATCAAGTCTCTCTATTCTTTTCCATCAAAAATCTTAACAGAATATTCTCATTCCGTCCAAAATATTAACGGAATAGACTCATTTCATCTAAAATATTAACATGATGAGCATATTCCATCCAAAATACTAACGGAATAGACATATTTCATTTAGATTTTGGATGAAAAAATATAGAGAGACTTGATTGGGATAAATAACAAAGTTGAGTAACTAAAAATGGACAAATCAAACTTGAGTGACCAATTCGTGACAAATAACAAGGTTTAGTGACCTATGACAAAATTTACTCATTTGTTTTGAATATGTTAGATTTTATTTTTCAAATTCGGATTTATTTTTAATAGGTTAAAAAAAGATGTTAGATTTTTTTTTTTGAATATGTGAAGTAATTATATTTGTTTTCAATAGGTTAGATTTATTTTTGAAAATGTTGGATTTATTTTTAATAGGTTAAAATAATTGGTTAGATTTATTTTTTTGAATATGTGAAGTAATTAGATTTGCTTTGAATATATTAGATTTTATTTTTGAAATTCGGATTTATTTTTAATAGGTTAAAAAAATAGGTTAGATAAATTTTTTTTAATACGTGAAGTAATTATATTTGTTTTGAATAAGTTATATTTATTTTTGAAAGTGTTGGATTTATTTTTAAAGTGTTGAAAATATGTTAGAATTTTTTAATAGGTTATATTTGTTTTTAAATTTCTGTTTTTTAAATTTCTGTTTTTAAATTTCTGTTTTTAAATTTCTGTTTTTAAATTTCTGTTTTTTAATTTCTGTTTTTTTAATTTCTGTTTTTTAATTTCTGTTTTTTAATTTCTGTTTTTTAATTTTTATTTTTTAATTTCTGTTTTTTAAATTTCTGTTTTTTAATTTCTTTTTTTAATTTCTGTTTTTAACTTCTGTTTTTTAAAGTTCTATTTTTTATTTCTGTTTTTTTAAATCTGTTTTTTAAAATTATTTTTTTTAATTTCTGTTTTTTTTATTTCTGTTTTTTAAATTTCTATTTTTTAATTTCTGTTTTTTAATTTCTGTTTTTTAACTTCTGTTTTTTAAATTTCTGTTTTTAATTTCTATTTTTTAATTCCTATTTTTTAACTTCTATTTTTGAAATTTCTTTTTTTTAATAGGTTATATAAATAGGTTAGATATTTTATTTTTTAATATATTAAGTAATTTCTATTTATTTTTTTGAATAGGTTTAAAAAATGACAACTCCTTATCGTGAATCGGTAGAAGAAACTATCCAAAGATATTCGACCTATATTTTTGGCCCCGATATGCCACCACCTAATTATCTATACCCTTATCCACAAAATTATCCAAGAAGGGATCAAATGCTCCAAACAAATTATCAATAACCCCCACAAATGAGTGCGCCACCACCGTATTATACTTCAAACGATCCAAACGTATTCATTCCACAAGAAACACTTCAACCGACACCATCGTATACATATGGAGGCACGGGCTCTTCTTTTGTAGCATCAAGTCAACTCACTGACACTGCCCCTATAAGAGGTACTCCTTCGATAGGTGAACCTAAAATTTAAGAAGAAGTTGTTCCTCCTTCGACAAGTGTCTCCCCACAACAACCAGCACGAAAAAAGACTAGAAGAGAAAGACCTCCTCCCGATACAATAAACCGTGGGCGAGATTTTACAAGATTACTAGAGATAAATTCGACATTATGCAATTTCTACAATGTAAGGTAAAAGGTTGCAAGAAAATTTATTAGTATAAATAAAATAGTGGTATGACTAGCTTTAATAGACATACCGAAATGCACGAAAGAAAGGGTGAGGCTCCAAGTGAAAATCCTGAACTGAGAGAAATCCAAACCCTTATAAACACAGATGGTACCAGAACCAACCCAGAATAAAAAATGCTTAGTGAATTGGCCCGGCAATATTACCCATAAAGAACTACTAATAAGTATGGGTGGTTGCACGAGTTTTGTCCGGTTGTGCATTCGGGAGTTAGGTCAACCAATGTATAAGAGGATCCACCATAAAAAGATGGTTAGTGAAATAAAAAACCAGTTTACCTCTAAAAAAAATGACCTACGCGCTATATTTGCATACCAAAACAATAAGGTTTCAATTACCTCTGATATATGGACTGCCGGTAAACATGGACTTGGGTACTCTTGTGTTACCGGGCATTGGATCGATGATCGTTGGTTATTACAAAAACGGGCTTTAAGATTTCGAGTGTTGGATTCTCCGCACACTGCAAGTGTAATTTTCAAATCTATTATCGAGGTTTTAGAAGATTATAACCTTAAGAGGGATATGGTAAACAAGGTTTTTTCTATCTCATTCGATAATGCTAGCAACAATATCGTTTTCATTGAGATTTTTAAATGGTCACTAAATTTGATCATGAATGGTGAAATGTTTCACCAAAAGTATGCTTACTACATTCTTAACCTCGTCGTGAAGGCGGGTATAACACCCGGTAAATTTCAAATTCTATTTTCTTGAAATTATTTTGGACTTAAATGTGAAATAAGGAAACTTAAGGGTTTGAATGTAAAAAGGGTAGACATTAATTAAATTCAATATATATATATATATATAGGAGGGATCAAGTTACAACATTTTTTGAGTTACAACAAGTTACAACAAGCGTTATTTACATTTTCAAAGTCCAAATCGTCGATCCAAACCGTTAGATGTGATCTCTATAATAAAATGTGCTTGGAGACCAAATTTTATATTTTTTGAAATTTTTTTACTATTTATTAAGATGGGTACAAAATTCAATGGTACGAATTTGACTAGTTTTTGTACCCACCTTAATAAATACTAAAAAAATTCCAAAAAATGTAAAATTTGGTCTCCAAGCACATTTTATTGTAGAAATCACATCTAACAGTTTGGATCAACGATTTGAACTTTAAAAATGTAAATAACGCTTGTTGTAACTTGTTGTAACTCAAAAAATGTTGTAACTTGATCCCTCCTCATATATATATATAGAGAGAGAGGGACGTGGCATTGTTGGCCATGTGGGCCCCATGCATGAAACCACCTCTATCACCTAACCGACTTTCATTTCGTAATTTCCTTAAATACACTTAATCTTTCCATTTGAATGAAATCATAAGAAAATAAAAAGAATTAGAGAGAACGGCAGAAATGAGAAAAAAAAAAAGAGGGGGAAAAGAAATATTTTGATAAGAATTTTTATTCGAATTATATGTTCGATTAGAATTCTGACTATATTGCATTGATTCTAAATAGTCGTGGTATCTCGAATTGGATTTCTGTACTGATTGCTATAAGGTAATCAAATTTCTCTATAATATGTGTTTTTGAGTTGTGTGGTCAAATTGGATGTTTGAATTGAGTAGTGGATTATGAGGGTATATTTAATGGGATTGCGGGGCTGATTTTCAAATTTGATTTGTGAAATGATCTGTATTTTGAAAATTTGTGAATTGATATTATTATGTGAAATTGAAATTGGATTCAGACTTGCACATTGATTTATTTGGATAATTGGCCCGTTGAATTTATAATAACGAAATTGGACCTAATATGAACTATTGGACTAAAATTGAATTTAAATAATTAATGAGCATTTAAAATGGGTTGAGGTGGAAATACCTAATTATATGTACAAAATTTTAATTGGTATTATAGGGCACTGTAAGACATTGAAATTAAATATAAGTATTGATTAGAATGTGTATATTATTATTAACGTAAGCATAATTATGACAAAGATTGACGAGATTGTCAAGAAAGATTAGACTACTAGCAATCTCACCTGTTGCCCTACGATATCAGGTGCGAGGTTATTGGATTAGTCTGAGATTCATAACTAGGAATTAAATCATAACTCGCTGTGCATTTTGAATATTTGATTGACTTTATTGATTGAACTATTGCATCATATGCATAGCCCAATACAACTGAAACTGAATTACAGGTAAGTCTGTTGACTATTATGTTGATATTGTTTATCGATTGGTTGATTCTTATTGTAAATGATTGATTGAGACCATAGTGATTGAATTGATTGAATATGAAATACTGTAATCCTTGAACCTCCATATAGTGGAGAAAAATGATTAATATATCGTGAAGTCTAGCTAGCTACTAGACTTTACTTCAGGACCCTTATGCGCATATGGTGAATGGCCCCAACTGAATCTAGTACCGGTTGGATAGGGGATATTGAATAAATGTGAATTGTGACTGTAAGATTAATGAACTGCGGTAACTGTCTTATCATTGATTTTCTTTCCGATAATGACAGCATTGTGATATTAATTCCGTATTGTTTCCGTTAATCAGGTGTCGGGATAGTTAGAACGGTATAAGCCCTAACACGACAGATACATGTTATAGTATCTATTAGTGTTATCAGATTAGAAACTGTAAAGTTAAGAAATCAAATGTTACCAGACTTAGTGGTTATAAAGATTAGGTCCCAAATGTTACCATACTTAAAGTAATAAAAGATTTTGACCCAAACCATCTATTCTGATAAGATTCTTGGAGTTCTGATTTATTTATCTAATTTTTGTTGTTCAATTGGATACTGTTATTGAACATTTGCATTCGTCATTATATAATGAAATGTTTGTTTCTTATGCGGTGATTTCATTATGAATATGAATTTCCTTCGAATCTAATAATCTGAGTGGCAATCAGCACTGAGAAATAATTTATTATTTCTCACTCATTTCCCCTTGTGGGTTACAGGTTTATTATACGAAGATAAAGAACGCTTCTGGATAATATTTGACATCAGGGCCACCTAAAGATATGGGATTTGGGTTTATTATATCTGATAGGGTGCAGAGAATATATCTCTAGTATCATCCACTATAAAATGTCAGATAATTGTTGTAAATAAATTGGGATGTGGTAAAAATAATGGATGCTATTGGCAATGCATAAAAAGAACCATGCCTTATGTTATGTTAATTGAATGGTAAATAGACGTGGCATAATCGTCGCACCTCGGAATCGGGGGTGTGACAACGGGTCTTAAAACAGAAGCCATGAAACTATTGATAATTAAATTTAATGATGCCCTCAACCACATTGTTTCAAACCAAAAAAGAAAACAACGGTTTGGGCTTATGTGTGTCAACCATAGATTTAGCAAGTTGAAAGTATCTTGGGATATAGATACATGTTGGAACTCAACCAATAGGATGTTGAACTGATGCATTCCTTACCGAGCTGTCATAGGGGAGTTTTTGAGAAGCTCCACCCCCGAGGCAATGCAATTGGAACTCATCGACGAAGAATGGGAGCAACTAGAAATACTTAAAAATTTCCTAGGAACCTTTTTTACAGCAACTGTCCAACTATCATGCTCGTACTCACCGATATTATTTCAGTTGCTCAGACATCTCTATGACATCTCCAAGGTGTATTGCCAATTGGAACAAGCTGAAACCCAAGATATATCTCTTATGTCGATCGTAGATGCCATGAAACAAAATTTTCTAAAATATTGGGAAGATGTACCCCTCCTGGCCATTATCGCGAACTGCCTCAACCCGGAATACAAGAAGTTTTACACAATCAAAGTAGTTGAAAGGTACAAACAGAATCTACATTTAGATAGCACCGGGGTGGAGGCATACGTGAATTCGAAGTTCGATGAGATGTTTAACATATACAACTCAAGAATGAGTGACAACCAAACCCCGTCTTCGTCTCGTGCCACCCTTAGGTATGAATATAAATATACATGTGTTTTTAATATTTATTATTTATAATATTTACATTATTTGTCCACTAATTTTTTTTTATTTTTTAATAGTTCCACTTCCAAGAGCACTAGCAGTGGTGGATTGTTAGCAGATTTTCAGTCGAACAGCGAACAACACACATCCACAAATGAGATAGTGAGCTATATGTCGATGCACAACGAAAATGAACATGGACTTGATATCATGGCGTGGTGGAGGAGGTATCAAAGGGCCTTTCCAGTGCTGGCGATGATGGCCCGCGACGTATTTGCCATGCCCGTGTCAACCGTCCCTTTCGAAAGTTATTTTAGTTTGGTGAACAGGATCCTCTCCGATAAATGTAGTAAGTTGGGTGCATATGTTTTTGAGAGACTTGTGTGCTTAAAAGATTGAATTAATGCTGAAAAGCGTAAGCAACATGTGCCTGAACAAGAATCATCATTTGAAATCGACACTAAAGAAAGCAGTACCGAGGTGCAGCACGAGGTTAATTCGGATTCAGACAGTGCAAAAAAGAGCGAAGAATGGTATAGGAATGAGAACTTCTAGATATGTAGCGTCGGTATAAATTTCTAACCTCTTTTAATCTTTATGGTTATTTTTTAAATTATAAATTTTTAAACATTTTAATTAGTTTTTAAATTATTCATTTTAAAGAAGAATTACTAACAAAAAAGAGAGTTAGAACTCCGCCTATGTTATTTTACATAGCCAGTCTCATGCCTAGAATAAAGGAGGATAACTTTTATTTTTTAATCTATTGTTTTAATATATTTTTATTTATATTTTATTTAACCTATTAAAAATAAATAAACGTTTAAAAAATATATTATCAATTTAAAATAAACGTTTAGAAAATATATTATTAATTTAAAATGTAAACTAAAAATTTCGAGATATAAATAAATTATAAACACGTGTAAAGAAATAAATAAATAGATTTGTACTTAGCCGAATAAATATACAAATTTTTCGCACGAATATTTTTTATATATAAGTTACAAATTTTATTTATTTATATACACTATTTGATATTGAACTATTTAGATTTTAAAAGTCGAATTATAATTTATAAACACATAATAATATTCGTACAACACTGTAAAAAAACAGAAAAAAAAAATCGGACTGGACTGCCCGGCCCCCCTACCCGAACCGCCCTGGTCCTCGCGGGTACCACGGGCATGGGTATAAGATGGGCAGGGCAGGGTTTTTGAAAAAAAAATCCGTGATGCCCGGCCCGTGGTAACCATATACTCGTCGTGCCCATGCCCATCCTCGGGTATTCCCGGCCCGCCCATACCCTGCCCGTCATTATAACACTAATGGGGGACCACTAAATCATTAATAAAAGATGATTATTTAACATGAAACATTAAAGTATTTATCTTGAATGTATAAGTATTAATCCCTATGCAATGAGCTCTATTTATGTAAGCAGAAAAAAGTCCATCAGTTATCCCAGTGCAATTTTTTTTTTCTCTGTATCATCCCCACACTACAAAAGACCACTAAATAAATATCAGGTTTCTCTGTATCATAGGGATAAATACTTGCTGATACAAAAAAAATGAACATTTTATTCTTGAACTTGTCAACAAGTAATGTATCATCAAATCAATGTATCATCATGTTAGAAATAATGATAAATAGTTAAATACTTATCATAAATAATGATAAATATTTTCTTGAACATCATAACAGATAAACATTTATTTCTAAATATTTTAATTGCAACTTTCAGTAAAACATCTATG
This sequence comes from Carex pumila, assembly GCA_033356055.1. Classification (NCBI taxonomy): domain Eukaryota; kingdom Viridiplantae; phylum Streptophyta; class Magnoliopsida; order Poales; family Cyperaceae; genus Carex; species Carex pumila. The sequence continues at coordinate 80,954 of JARJHM010000175.1, read as the reverse complement.
ACTTAAATAAATTAGATGAATATTTTATGGTACATGGATAAATACTTGTCGATACAAAAATGAATATTTTATTCTTGAACTTTCTAACAAGTAATGTTTAATCAAATCAATGTATCATTATGTCAGAAATAATGATAAATAATTATCATACATAATAATATATACTTGTCAGACATAATGACAAATACTTTCTTGAACATTAATAAACAGATAAGCCTTTATTTCTAAATATTTTAATTACAACTTTCAATAATACATATATGACTTAAATAGATTAGATGAATATTTTATGTTATATAGATAAATAATTGACAAGACAAAAATGAATATTGTATTCTTGAACTTGCCAACAAGTCATATTTAATCAACTCAATGTATCATAATATTAGAAATAATAACAAATACTTGACAGACATAATGACAAGTCATGTTTAGCGTGGACAGTATAATTTAATTCAAAAGTTAGTTAAGGCAGTTATTAGCGTGACCATTAGCAGTTGAAAAAGTTAATCTTTGATAGAGATAGTGCAGGAAAAAAGTGGAGACATGAGTGAAGGAAATGATATAATTATTCTTCAAAATAATTGGTTTTCTATCTATTTAAAAAGTGAGTAAAAGAATTATTAAAAATATAAAATTTTGTATGTAAATATATTTTCATATAAAAATAATATTAATAAACAGTTTAGATTAATTATTTGAAATTAAAAATGAATATGAATTAACCAAATTGCAACATGTACAATACTGTAGCCTCACTCAAAAATATTTGACTCACGAGTAATGTGAATCTTTTACTGTAAAGTCAAAAGAGTTAATTGATTAAAACAAAATTAATGCAACAAAATGATCACGAATGATCAAAAATAAATGTTTAAATAGCGTTTATCGCATCATAACATAATGGCTAAAAAAACAATGATATGTCCATATAGCGCCGCTATAACGTGAAATAGTACTGATAGTATCATGGCTCTTATGGTCTGAAAACACTATAGCGGCACTATAAAAAGCGTCACTATAGCGCGCTATTTAGAACCTTGATCAAAACAAAATTTGGACTAATAACATTTGTTTTTCCGATTCTAATTGTACGAGAAGTGATTTCAGATGTATGCCGCGAAAATAACTCGCGGTTCTGGGAAAACCAATCCTATGAGAACAACCTTAACTTGTAAAACTGTGTTGAGATGATTCTTTCGTCTCTGAAGGAAATTGTTTATGGTAGGAAGCATAGTGACAATTTAATAGTTCGGGAAAGGTTCGGCAGAGTCAAAAATTCGTGATTCGGGTATAATTCGGGTATAATTCGGAAATAATTCGGAAATAATTCGTTTTTGTAAACACCAAATCAGTATAATTCGGGTATAATTCGGGTATAATTTGGGAATAATTCGGAATTATAAATTGAGTTTATATCAGAAATTAGACCCGTTAATATATGATATTAAAATTTTGGATTTTTGAACTTCTTTTTATATAAAATTAGGCCCATCAAATAAATAAGCCCATAAAAACTGGGAGCAAAAATCTTGTCCGGTTTCTACTTCCTTCTGCCACCATAATCCCACATGCAAGAAATAAAGTAAAAATGGCGCTAATGTTCCTATAAAACAAGGTTGAGTGCATGAGGAATAGGTATCACTTGGACTTGGTCAAAGAGTCATCTTTTCAAGGAGACTCGTGGCCTGCTGGCAACCTGGCAGTGGCCCAAAAAATATTTTTTTTAAAGTATTATGTAAATCACGAATGATTCGTGAAATCCGCGTTTTATTCGTAAAATTCGCGTTTTATTCGGTCAAAGGTTCAGTCAACCGAATAGTTCGCTATTCGGTGCGGTAACCTCATAAAAACGTTTTATTCGCAAATTAAACGCGAATAAAACGCGTATCTGGTTACTATGGTAGGAAGTCCGATCTCTTTATCAGGACCTAGGTCAAGTTAGGACTGAACTAGACACTTTTCTTTCTACTTTACTAGTGTAGAAATTAGGGATGTTTGTTTAAAATCAAGATAAAATAGTTAAATTACAATTTTATCCGCTTTTCAACAATACAATCGAACCAAACAAATTGAATCTAACAAATTGAACTAAATTTCGGTGTGTTCGGTGGAACCAACATAAGAAGATTACTCATAAAAGTGAATATTTTTGTTAATTTTTTACTTTTTTTTAAGATGAGTTGTAAAATTTTGTTTAGTTTAGTCTAACTGATTTTAAATCGAACCAAACAATATATATTATATTGTAATTTTTAAATTTTTTTAACTGTTTGATTCGGACAGAGTTAAAAATTTTGATTGGTTCAGTTAACCGGTTATAAAATTCTAAAACTATTAAACTAGTTTTTAAAATGAACCGAACTGATCTATTTAACTGAAAAACCAAACTGTTTAATCTTAACTCTCTTGATTCGATTTAAAACCGATTAAACCGACCTGATGAACACCTCTAGTAGGAAGTAGGAACTGAGTAGTTTCCTATTGGCGGATCACCAACGGGTTTCCTCTCAACCAAAAAAAGTTTCCTATTAGTGGGGATATCAAATATAAGAAACAGGGAAAGACAGTAGGGGTAGGTGCAAAAGCCCAGTATGGAGGTTGTTTAAAGTGGATCTCGGGCTTAATATTATCAACTTAATGCATCTTGCTGCCTACGGGCCTGATCCATGCAATAAAAAAGCAAATAAAAAAAATGTGAATGCATCTTTGTTAGCAAGCAGGTCGTGTACAAGAGAAAACGAAGCTATGTATAGCCAACGGATGCCTAACCACTTCATGATTTAAATATTTTAATTATGTAGATAAAAATTAAACTGTATTTTTATTTTCTTAAAGTTCTTATATAATTCACTTCACTTGTAAATTATTACATGTGTGCTTGTAACTTAATGAATAAATTTCAATTTGTTATTGTGAAGATACGAGTTCAAGTCCGATCATGTATATGCGTTTTAAATTTTAGTTATTTCTATCTAAATTTTCTAGTTCTATCCCTGCTAGGAACGATTAAAAACCCAAAACTTAGCTTGAAGAATTGAAGAACTATTTGGTTATATAATTCATTCATCAATATACAAATACTGGGAATCCAAGTGGAGATCAATAAGACCATGCTTTATTGCTAGAAATCGTCTACACAAGGTAAAAGAAATGGATAACACTTGAAACTAAAATGATTAGGTACAACTGTTCATCTTAGCGTTGCAAACGACTTTTTAATTCGTTCTTACTCTTTTGCAACGCACACCACCTGTTTGCCCACATTTCTACCACTAAACAACCCCACTAGTGCACCCGGTGCACTCTCCAATCCCTCACTGACATCTTCAATGTAAGTTATCTTCCCTTCCTTGTAATATGCCTCAACACAATCTAAAAACTTCGGATAAAGGTGGAGGTAATCGCTCTGTAAAAATCCCTTGATGTTCACGCGGTTTTTGACAATAGCGAAAAGATTATGTATCCCTTGCATATCAGACAAAGAGTGCTGAGAGACCATCCCGCAAACAGCTATACGGCCATGCACCCTCATATTGGCCAATGCCGCATCAAGCATGGGCCCGCCTACATTGTCAAAGTAAATGTCTATTCCTTGTGGAAAGTACCTGTAAGTTAACATTGTCAAAGTAAATGTCTATTCCTTGTCTCATTTTAGTCATCTTATTGTTTTGTTAGCTTGGCTGTCAATAAGTCTTAATTGGTATATAGTTTTTGTCTTCTCGACATCTTTTATAGAGAATTAAGATGCATTATTTATTTGGCACCGTCATCTGAACATTTCCGACTAATTTTGTCAAAGGCCCATAATAATAGCCCACCAGATACAAAATTATTTCAGATGTGATGGTCCTAAGAGGCGTTTTGAGATAGAAATAAGAAACCATAAAAATTGAATATACCCTTTTGTTTGATAAATACTGTGTGATTTTAATGTAGTATACTTTTGGCCAGAGTGTACTTTTCTCTGACCTGAAAGCTGCTTTGTAGGATAAAGGGACTACTTCCTATGAATAAATCAGTTATAGGTATTAGTATAACGGGCTGAGGAAAATCACCGACCTTTTCAATGTGGCTTCTAGATCAGACTCCTCTTTGTAGTTGAAAGCCTCATCAAATGATAGTTTGTTCTTTAGAAGTTCTACCTAAGTAAAATCACACAAGGAAGTCAGAAAAACCCAATTATAACTGTCAGTAATGCAAAGAAAAATTCAAAAGAGGTGGTTTAAAAAAGAAAAGAACTGTCACTAGGAGACCAATACCAGTTTACGGTCTGACATGGTAGCATTACCCATCAATTTGCAATAAACAAACACTAGCCCAATTAAATCTGAACAATGAAAATTTGCCTATAACTAAGCTTATTTTTACCCCAATTAGGCCGCCCTAATTGTACAATTGTGCCTTCAGCAAGGAATCTATATTTTTAACCCATTTGTCCTTAATTTCCTCTCAATTATGCAAGAACCAAGCAACGCCTATAAGGCATTAAGTTTTGATGTACAACATAATTGCAGATCTCAAAAATGTATATGATGTTGATAAGAGGAGATTTTAATTAATCCTAAGTTAAAAAGGACAACCTTCTGTTTTGAACCGGCACTTCCAACGACATAACAGCCATGAAGCTTTGCTAACTGACCCACGATCTGACCAACTGCACCTGAAGCAGCTGAAACAAACACAAATTCTCCTTTCTTGGGCAAACATACCTCATGGAACCCTGCATATGCAGTAAAACCTGGCATGCCTACACCAAATTGATAGAACTTTAGTGGGAGACTGGGAGCTATAAGTAATTAGTTTATTGTCCATATTTCAAATGACACTTATACTTCCAAGGAACATTCAAAATGGTTTGGGTTATAGCAAGTATCAATCTGTCAGCTTAGGTTTAGGAAATGAGGTTTTTAAAATGTTGAATGTTTTGCTTACAACTTTAACAAGCCCATTTTTCATTCCTAAGCTTGATTAATATAAAATCAAGGCTGGTAGATTTCCATGTTGGTTTGTAAATTCTAATCTCAATTTTAATGGTGGGTACTTTTTGCAGAATATTTTAAAGAAATAAAAGAGCGCCACACGTGCGAGAAAGGTCGAGTGATTATGTGCAGAAATAAAATTCAGGAGTACTTTGCAAATGGAACAATTTTCTACAATTGTAATGTTGGATACCAGTACATACTTGTATTGAATACCAAAATCATTAATAGTACATTAGTACCATTTTTTTTTTTAAGTACTGTTAAGAAAATGCAATCAGTCAATCAACTATTTTTCTCCACAACTTAAGGTACTTACCAAGGAGTCCAAGATAGTAGGAGAGTGGAAGGTCAGTATTCACAATTTTTCTCAGCTTGTCAGTACTACGGATCAAGCTGTACTCTTCCCAACCTGTCATCCCAGAAACCAGGTCTCCTTTACTGAAATTGGGATCAGTAGAGTCGATCACTTTGCACACTCCAAATCCCTCTATTACCTTCAAAAGAAGAATTTTAACAACTGACAGAATTAAACCTACATCCTTTTTGTACAAACAATATTCACAACAAATAAGATCAAACTATCAATAAAAAAGAGGATGAAGTAATAGAAAAATGTACCGATCCGGGCTGGAAGGGAGGGATGTAAGATTCGTAGTATTCTCGCATCCGATTTCTCATGTATGGATCGCAAGAGAGGTACAAGTTTTTCACTAACACTGCTCCTTTCGCCTCTTCTGGTACTTGAAGAACTATTTTGTCTCCTCCTTTGACCTCCATGTCTGTCTCCTTCGGAGCTCCCGTTATAAACCATTTGAGCACAATTTTTCTGTTTTCGACCTCCATTGTTTTTCGAGAGTAAAAGAGAGAGAAAAACTTGGTTTCTGTTTAAAGGAGGATACTTGTTTCTGTTTAATATCCTCTGAGGTAATATAATATTTCTGTTTAGATCCTGACTGTAAGATCAGAAATGGAATGATCAGGTCCCTTTAATATTCCTGAGGATTCTAATCGGACGGTCTGATCTAAGCATAAGTATTTTGTTACCTCAGGTAATCGCCAGTCACATTAACAAGAGAAAGAAGCTTGTATTTTGAAAACAGAAAAAGAAACGTGATTCTGACTCGAGCACTTATTACATATTTTGCAAAAAGCCCCTGAATAATTAACACGTTGCAATTTGGGCGAAAATTAATTCTATTTGTTAACTTGTTATGAGCATATTACCTGCGAAAAGCATATATAAGTTTCAATGACATAGTGGCTGTGCCGATATGTTTGACAATGGGCATAGTCCCGGTTATCTCCTGTGTTTGACAATGGGCATGCCTAGAGGTGCTATCGGGTCGGGTCGGGTCGGGTCAGGTCTGGATACTATTATATTTGGATCCGTACTCTAAAAGTGGTCGGGTCCAAATTTCGATCCATACACTTATCTGTTTCAATGCGGGTTGGATCTGGATCCGGGTACCTATCTACCTGTAGATATTTCAGGTCCAGTCTTTCGGTTTCGGGTAGATATATACCCATAACTTGTTTGTAGATTATCGGATTCGATTCGAATACTGGGCGGTTCCGGATCCGAAGCGGGTATATGTCACAAAAAAATCAGGAGGATGGAAAGAAAATAACTTTTGAAAAAAAAATATTGAAGAAATATATAATTTTTAAAAGGTAAAATATTAGAGATAACGATTTTATTTTCTATGGTTCAAAAAATCTATGAATGGAATACTAATAATTTGTAGAAATGACATATCCATGAGAGCAATAAATTTCCATTATTATGCAGAGGATATCAAGACAAATATAGAAGGATGTGTCCATAGTAATACATTTTATTTTAAAAATTAATGTGGTTGTTATAGAAGGAATAAATTTGGCATCCATCTATGTGTATAAACATAGTGAATATGTCATTGCATTCCATTTTTTCATATTTAAAAAAGTATTAGGCTCACCACGGCTTATGCAAAAATTAATATGCAAAGTTGTATTTTTATATATTAATAGTTATTAATATATGTTTTATCGGGTATTTATACGGGTATCAGGTCGGGTTCGGTTATGGGTCAGATAATTAAATAAAACCCATATCCTACCCATTACAGTATCGGTTTTGGTTCAGATCCAGATCGGATATTAAATTATTAATTTTGTAACCATACCCATAATTTAACTGGTTATATTTTTTAAACCATATCCTATCCAAATTAATCAAATCCGAGTTGGTTCTGGGTCGGATCCGGTTCGGATAATAGGGTAAAAGTAGCACCTCTAGGCATGCCACAAGAAGCGTTCTCTCTCGGGTAGTAACTAGTTTTGGCCTATTAGTCGTTAGCGGTGATCAAACAGTCACAAATTTTCTCGACTAATTAGTTGATTATTTTCGATTATTCCCGATTATTCTCTATTAATCGGTTGGCAGTACCCTGTCCATTCGACAACCGAATACCGTTATTTATAACACTGGACATGAATGTTAATAGATTCCACATTATATATTTTTATATTTTTTTTTCAGCTACCTCAATCTGAATTTTTTAGTTCCGTCCCTGGTTTGACCAGTCTTTTCAATTAAGGGAAATTTTACATACACAAAAAATAAATTGAGAGCAAGAGAAAAAGGAAAAGAAACTCTTGAATAAAGTTGAAATTCGATAATTAAACCTTTTTTTTTAAACTTGAATCAATTGAACTATTGGACTTATATTAGCTAATATGTCGGCGATAATAAAATATTATTTAAAATAGTATTGAAAATTAAATTTAGTTATTAATTCATTGATAACAAACAAATCGAATGATCGAACCTTTAATAAATAATATGTGATCAACATTACATGAATTAATACTTGCTTTATCTCTAAATATATAATTAATATAATAATAAAAAGTTATAAACTATTAAGTCACGATTATTATTTCACTTTAATTATAATTACAGTTTGTATTTTTTTTTTTTACTTATATGCAGTAATAAGGATGTCAAAAGGTAAAGAAGTGAAGAGTTTTCTTTGGGAAAATTTATAAAATAAATTTCTTTGAAAAAAGTTCAAACAAAATACTCTCCTCTAAATATTTTGGACAAATTATCCTTGTGGGACCACATATACATCCTTAGTTACTCTCTTTTCTCTTCCTTCCATTTACTTCCAACAATTTCAGTATTTACTTGTCAAAATTTGGTTTGTGTGATCAGATACTATGTGATTAAATTGTCAGAGCATATTCATGCGCACATATAATTGATACATGCTCTAATTTTGTGACTACATTCAAATGCCCTTTGAATCTATTATTATTATTATTTATTTCTGCTCACATGTGATAAAATAATAATTCTCATCTAGGTAAGTATTTAACTAGAAAAAAACCAAAAAAATGTAGTAAGAATAGAATAAAAAAGAAAGGATCATGAACTCTAGCTCATAACTGCAATAACATTTTCGTTTTCGTATATGTTATCAAAAACTCTGACCCAAACAAACAGATTTAATTTTGAGATTCTAAGCAAGATAAAATTAACGTATAATTAATATTGCATATTGGTCAGATACTATAAATTATTTCTCACATATATAAAACAATAACCTGTTTGATACATAGCACACCGTATCATATTATCCCTTTTTTTTTTGCAGGTCAAAACACTCGTAGGCCGATTACATGATAACATATCAGTAACATATCAGGGAATTACATCAAAATTTGTTTTCATCCCTGAATAGAGTGAGTGAAAATTCCGTTGCTTTTCACTTACACGTATAAAAGAGTGATAGAAATATAATATGGAGGGATAAGAGATATATAACAGTATGCTGATTGATAGAAGAATCAAATTGAATTTATTTCATTTCTTTAGTACAGTGTTCTCAATACAAGGAGTTGTTTATAGAATTATATACACAAGATTGTAACTAATCAAAGAGTTTGTCGAGCACACTTTTGCACCATTTTGACTTCGATCAACTGTTGAGTCTAAATTGTCTATCGACGTGGAAAGATAATACCTTAGAGCTTAACAAATGAAAACAAGAGAAAGACATTTTGTATATCGTTACATACCATAATGATTTAAGCCGTATAAACTCCATTATTTGTTTGCTTGAATGCTAAAAGTCGTAAAACATCTTACCATTTCAGTATATTTATATTAATAGAAGGGATCCAATGTGAACAAATGACGGCGTATAGTTGGGAGTAGATGGGAGGAAGAGAAATTAGAGTAAATGAGAGTGTGTATGTGGCTCCTACAAGAACATTGTGTCAATAAATTTTAGAGGAAGATATTTTGTTTGAACTTTGAAAAAAAAGAAGGTTACTTCATAAAATTCTCCGTTTTCTTTTTGTGATAATATGGAGACTTATACTTTTACCAACTTTTGTTCACAATTTTACACTTTTAGGGGCTTTTCTAAAATCTTTTCAACATTTAGGTCATGTTTGGTTGTGGAATAAACCCCTTACTCCACATTTAAGGAGTCAAACGGGGAGTAACATAAGCGGTTTAAGATATAGTAAGATTTGAGTTAAACCGGAGTAATTTACATCACCTGGGGAGGTGGTTTAGCTTACTCCACCAAACATGATTAACTTACTCCGGTTTAGCTTGGAGTAGGAAATTTAATCCAGCTTAACTTTACTCCACAACCAAACATGACCTTAATTAAGACAAGGAGACCGGTCACTGACTCATTGGTGTCTTATACAGTTGTATTATTCTAATAATTTTGATATTGGAGGCGGTCCTGAAATGTTCAGCCGTCGAATTAGAACGAAGATTTTTTTTTTTTAAAATATCATAAATAAAAAATAATATTTTATCAAACTAACTTGATTGTTTTGATTTTTATAGAAATTATAAGAACTAAAATGTTATTTTGGTCTAGAATTTTTTTGGGACCAAAATGCCATATCGGTTCGAGGTTTTCATAAGTTTTATCATAATTATTTTTATTGAAATCTGTGAAAATGACTTGGACCGGAATGACATTTCGGTTCTTATAATTTTTGTAAAAAATATTAAACTAAGATTGGAATCTGTAAAAACCAAAGCAATCAAGTTAGTTTAGTAAAATATTATTTTTTATTTATGGTTTTTAAAAAGAATGAAAATTCGAGAAATTTTATATTTTGTCTTTACTTAAATTTTTTAAAGTAAATTGTTTTTTCAAATTTTCAAATAAAATATTTTTGTAGGCCTCTTTTTTTCTCCCCTTCATTTTCCCTCGATTCTTTTATGTCTTATTTTAAGTTTTTAACTATGAAAAAATTAAAAGAATATAAAGAACTATAACTCTCCTTATTATTATTAACTTAGTTTTATACAATATTTATTTTTCTAACAAATATTTTGCAACTTGTTTTTCATAAATATGGAGTTGGCTCTACATAAATATGCAAAACTCAATAAAGATGAAAAATAGTATTATTTAGGACTTTATTGTTTTATTTACAGCTTTTGAAGAACGGACAAAAAAACGAGTTAAATTAATAATATATCACACCTCTAATTTGTGCATAAATATAATCTTAAAGTGTTAATTACTAATTAAGTCAGTAAGAACATGAATCGTTTTTTTTTTATTAGTATTAGTATAGACGAATGAATTCATTGCAGGAATGGAATCCCAGGCTCCTAGTCAGATGGCCAAGATGGAGCAAAACTAAAGTGTGATGTGTTTATTAAGAGAGTTTGATGAGCACAATTTCAAAAATATATCGACTCAAACCGTTAAAATTCATGTATTTCATAAGTGATGCATGTACATGTAAAATTTTGAAAATTCTGAATTTATTTGCTATAAGGTCAAGCAGTCAAAGAAATAAATCTTTTATAAGTTGTTTTATATATTCATTTTTTTAAGAAAATTATCAAATGAGCCTTCTTGATTTAACATGTTGTTAGATATTTACGAGGGCATGTGTGTAATTCATGAATTCTATTTAAAGAGAGTATCCCTCCATTCTACACACACAATTCATTTGGCAAGATCAATCTAGAAACTTCGCCCTTCTTCTCTTTCTCTTCCATTGATCAATCAAGCTAAGGAGCAAGAAAGATGCAACTACAAGTCGAGTTGCCATCCCCTCCTCTAGCAGCGCCACCTTAGAGCACCGCCGATCGGCCAGCCCCATGCCGTCTCGGCCTCTTCCGCTTCACCGCTTGGGTTGGACCCAAGCCCGGGCCTCTCTGTGCCGCCGTGAGCCGCCACGCCTAGCCTTTGCGTGCCACCTCCCGTCCGATCGGCTTGGAGCCGATCCGGACCCGAGCCGTCTCTCTCCGCCACTGTGTGGGCACCTGCTGGCCACCACCTCTCTCTCTCTCCCATCTCCTTGTGTAGAGGTTGATCGAGCGATCTCTCTCTCTCTCTTTCTTACACAAGATTGATCTAGATCTAGATCTTTCCTTGCCTCCTCGATTTGAGTTGAGATTTGGATCATCAAGAAGCGTGCGAGATTGTGTTGATGCGCTACATGAATACTATTCAAAGTGTTTTGAGTTAGTGTGCTGGCATTCGAATTCGCAAATGCATGAGGATTCGACTGACTAGCATCGATCTCCTCCTGTTCTCGACAACACCTTGGTGTGAGAAGCTTGAGGTTTCCTGTTTTGAAAACTTCATCAAGGGAGACTAAGGCACAGGTAACCGTTTCACGCTCCACTTGTTTGGAGAGGTATGATTCATAATACTCTACTAGATCATGCGTATGATATAATCAAACTGCGTGTGATTGATTACTTGTATATAGAAAGATCTGGTTTAGATCGCTATGAAATTTTTGAAATATACCTGACAATCTAGACCGTAACTCAACAACACACACACCTAATAAAAATATTTTCATAATTAAAATGAAGAGAAGTTTAAGAAGACAAGAAGTAAAGAGGACTTATACTTTAGTATAAAGATTTAATATGCTAGGTTTATAAACTCAGCATATTAAGTCTGTATACCTAGCGTATCAAGTATTTATATCAAGTCTTTAAAATGTTCAAAGTGCAGGCCTTTAACACATACGATTTGGATTGGAATTGGAATCGAGGGATTGGTGCTGGATGGAGAGGGAGGAAATGAGGGAGCAGTGATAAAGTCACTATAGTTCAAAATTGGGCATTTGTCCTATCTTGAATTTTGAATTATTTTTATAAACCCATATAATTTTGGGTGGAAGTTTGAATTTCCCAATACATGATGCAATTTGTAGTTTTTGAATTTATACTTTAATATTTTAGTCCATCTGTAACTTAAATTCTAGCTACGCTACTGTGAGAGAGTTTAGGCGGCGAGAAAGAAGGTAAGAGGCAAATGAGGGATTAGAGAGAAAAGCAAAAGATGTTTTTAACACCAAAGGAAGTGAAATAGAAAGATTGAAAAAAGATAAGAGGAAGATTGGCGACGAGAAGGATAGAAAAGAGAGAGTAGAAATTGTGGTTTCATGACTACCTCAAGAAGTGAGAGAGAGAGTTCAACAAAGATAAAAAAAATTGATGAGAGAGAGAGAGAAACATAAAAATAAAAAATAAAAATAAAACTTTTGGACTTGAGGATTTGAGGTCCGGGAGACCAAATATTTTTTCATAAATTTATTACAACAATATAAATTCAGTTTAGTCTTTTCAATTTATTTAACTTCAATAAATACTAGACACACTGGGCCCATATCCTTAAGTTTAAATAGCTCAAAATTTGAGTTTGGATCCAGACTGTCCGACCTAGACTAATTCGGTTCAAGTTCACAAGAACTCTTTAAATATTTATACGAATTATAATTAGACAGTTCGAATGTGAACTCAAACATTGAGTTCTGAGTTCAGAAAATTTAAATCCGAATCTTCTAACATAACTAAAATTTTGAGTTTGAAGCTGAACTATCTGATCAGAATTTAAATTAATTTTATCCGAAATAAATGTACGGTCCCTTTAATACTCAGAGCAGATTGGACGATCACAGATCCAAACACAAATTGAGTTACTTTGAACTTTTAAGGGATCCGAATTCCTGAGGTAGGTGGGGCTTGTGGGATTGTGGCTGGTGAAGCTACACGTCAGTACGAAATATTTACACGAGCTGTCTGTCCAGTCATCGAAATAGAGAACCGACGGTTTAAAGAAGATTAATGGGTAAATTTCGCTAGAGGTCCCTAAATTTTGTTATTTATCACAAATTGGTCACTCAAGTTTAATTTGTTTTTTTTTAGTCACTCAACTTTGTTATTTATTTTAATTAAGTTACTCTATACATTTTCATTCAAAATATTAACAGAATATTCTCATTCCGTCCAAAACATTAACGAAATATACTTATTCCGTTCAAAATACTAATATACTGAGTATATTTCATTCAAAATATTAATGGAATGAGCATATTCTGTTAACATTTTGGATGGAAAAGTATAGAGTGACTTGATTGAGACAAATAACAAAGTTGAGTGACTAAAAATGGACAAATCAAATTTGAGTGACCAATTCGTGACAAATAACAAAGTTTAGTGACCTCTAGCGAAATTTACCCAAGATTTATTATAAGATGTACTTTTCATTGAAGCGCAGAAAACCAAAAGTTGTATATGATCTTCTGCACCTTATTCTTCCATGTTTAGGATTGTCAACGGCTACGAGACGGATCGGGTGGAGGCATTTTCATACGCGTATCTGTTATGATAACAAAAATAAATCTTTACCCTTATCTATCTTTTTAAATACTGTATTGGTCGGGTAAACGGATAAAAAACATATTATTTATATCTTGATTTGTATTTTTGATAAAATATTTTTCAAAATAAAAATAATAATAATGAATATAATTAATTTGTATTATGAAAATTTAATAAACTACAAAATTTTATTGTGTCATGTATCATCTTCATATAAATATATATCTATATATATAATTTTATTTTTAAAAATTATCTTATATGATAATGGATAAGATAACGAAAAAAAATGTTACTCTTACCTGCACCCAATAAGCTAATAATAAAAAAATCTCACCTTGACTCTTATTTTCAGATACAATGCGGATCAAGTAAATGAATAAAAGAGTGTGCCATTAACACCCCTATCCATGTTGGTCGGTTGGTGATATTTTACACTAAATACCCGTGAAAAAGAAGTCATACATCGATTCATACTGTAAATGTATATCTTTATTTTTAAAGGTTAGACATCAATCTAAATAGCTTAATATAATTTTCATATTAAATTGTTTAAATGTCCCAGCAGTGAAGAAATCTTTAAATTTTGAACAAGTATAAACCTAAAAGGCATACTAAATGTTTCGGTTTAGTTGGATCATAAAACAATGCTATATTAATAACTAACAAATTGTATTACGCAATTAATAATATAATTAACTACAATTTTATTAAGAGAGAGAGAAAACTTGCTTGACTACAAGCAATTTTTCTGCTTCTTCTGTACCTCTCTTAGAGCCTCTTTCCTTCTGCACCTATTAATTCAACATTTGATTAATTAGAATGCAAAAAAAATATCAATCTAAGGCATCTAGGTAAAGAGAAACTATATCCTAATAATCATTTAAACTTACATATAAATGTTGTTCTAAATATTTGGGCATATAGCTTCATTATTTATAAAAAAAGAAGCAGCTTACAATAAGCTAGAAATTTCAATTTATAGTTGATGCTATCACTACCGCACCGTTTAATTACGCAATAGAGGATCTTGATTTTTTGGAGATCCCAATTTCTTAATGCTTCTGATTAAAATTTCATAAAATTAAGAGTTATTGTAGTCAAGACATGTTTTAAGAGCAAAATAAAAAAAAAAGCAACAGTGCAAGCTTTCTTAAATAATTTGAAGATAATAGTGAGATATTATTAAACGAGCCAAATGGAGAAAAATAGCAGAAAAAATCTAACTTTGAAATTTTTTAGCTTTGTATAGTATGATGTTTTATTTTTGAAAAATCTAACTTTGAAAATAGCACAAAAATTCAAATGGAGAAGACTTCAGCTCCAAACCACTTGTTTTTCTCTCGTATATCTAATTGTGTAAGTCAATTTTGAATTTGGACTTTTGATTAGCCTGCACTGACTGATTTGTCACAAGAGGTCAAGCAGAGATCTTAGCCAACTTATTATATAGAGAAATTTAGATATATGCCCATCATAATTTCATCAATTAGATATTTACTCATCAAAACTTTAAATTTAGTTATTTCCCCATTCAAACCTATTTAATTTATTTATATCCCCAATCAGTGATTTAATCAATCAAAAACACTAATTAATATTGATAGAAAAATAAAATTACAATTTTGCCCTTATCTCTTCATTCCCTTTGCTTATAACCGGTCCTCTTCTTCTCCATTAGTTATTTCTTTGATTTCTTTTTTGCAAAAGAAGAACTTCAGAAGTGGATAAGAAAATTTGGCTAAATTATAGAGCTAAGAGAGAATGATATTTGCCTATGTGCCCAAAATATTTAATCAACGGTTCTGCTCCAAATGTCACACATCAACACACGGTTGGAATCCTCACTTCCCTTTCAATGTCATGATAAACTTATATATGATAAGCTGAAGGGCACAGGTCATCAATGGAAATGGAGGAAAGTATTTCAAGGAGCAACTCCATTTTGATTTGACTCGTCGGATTGAAATCGAACAGATGCTAAGATTTTATCTCAGTTGCTATTTCCACAGGGATAGCCTCATTTTGATGGATACTAGGATTATATCGCCTTGCTTCAAGTAATACCCAAATCCTAGTTTAACCTTTTCTTTATCTTAAATTCTACTTGTCAGCACACTATTTCTTCTTAATTTGGAGGTTTATACAGTGACTTTCAGTCATTCTGGCATGCATTGGGTTATCGGAGATAAATGGAACTCAAATAGGCATTGTTTGGTTCTTTGTTTTATACTTTGATTGAACTCTTTTAAAATGGGGAGCTTTCTCTTTTGGATAAATGCAAGCACGATCAGCAACACTGACGTTGCTAATTGGGTCTCGAATTTGATTGTGACTCAGGACATTTTTCTTTTGCAAAAAGAAATGAGTAATGGAGAAAAGAGAAGGGCCGGTTATTAGCAAATGCTGGATAAGGGCAAAAATGTCATTTAATTTGATTATCAGTGTTAAGTAGTGTTTTTAATTGGTTAAATCACAAAATGGGTATATAAATAAAATAAATGAGTTTGAATGGGGAAATAACTAAATTTAAAGTTTTGATGAGTAAATATCTAATTAATGAAGTTATGATGGGTACATATTTAAATTTCTCTATTATATATTCTAACTTTGCTATTCTGCACATGGCATATATTATATATTCTAACTTTGCATACAATTATGTAACAAGGAATCCAAATTCAACTTTACCACAACACATGTAAAATCAATCATGTAAAAGAGGAGGGTTCAAATGCCTTCATTTTTTGTACCTCCATTTTTTAAAAATTAAATAACTCAAAGTTTAAAACTTAAACGTCAAAATAAAACCGTTAGATGTAATCTATGTTATTTTCTTTATGTATCCATAAAAAAATATCACATTTTGATTTTGTTTTTATATGAATCAATAAGTTGAAAAATCAATGTCTAGAAATTATCCACATTTGTATACATTTTTACAAACTCAAGATGACAATTAAAACAAAGTTGAAATGCCATAATTTTTTACATGTGCATAGATAAAATGATATAGTTCATATCCAATGGTTTTATTTTGAATTTCAAGATTGAGTTATTAAAGTTTTTAAAAATAAAGACATAATAAAGACATTTGAACCCTCCTCAAATTAAAAATGGACTGCAGAAATAAAATAAAATAAAATAGCATCATACTTATCTGAATCCAACCTCACCGCTTCTTGCAAAGAGGATATAGACCTTGATGCCAAATATGATGAGCTGCCTCCTAATTGTAATTATGCAAAAAAAAAATGATAAAAGAAAATGAATTTGAGCCAATAATTGAATTTCATAATTTTAAGAGTTTTTAGAGAAAAAAAATGAAATGTAATTAAATTAATTATACATATCAGTTATTGTCTTATCGAGATGATACATGTTCTTTTACTTTTACAATATCAATTTTCATAGTTGTTCACCAAATTTTTTTCTACTTTGATTACTCAGAAATGTAATTAGGTGCAGCCCAAGTCTGGTTCATGCATGCATGTATACCATGCAATCAATAACTAACAACTAATTCCAACAATTAATTCAAAGATCTACGCAATAGTTCAGCAAGCACACAAGTAATTGAGAAATTAAGATAATTTGCTACAGCCCTATATGGTTCATGCATGTATACCATGTACCACATTCTAAATAAAAAAAATTATCATAATTCAATTTTCTAATCTGATCTCAAGGTACATGAAAACAACTTTCTTATCTTCAAATTGGAAATCATTAATACAAGAGGCAAACCCCCAATTTAATTAAACCTAGCATGATTCTTCAAAAAAGAAAATTATAGATAATACAAACCTGAAATAGTGCACAGCTGAAGCAGTAGATCAGAAAAACCGAGCACAACTGTAATTAGTAAAAAAACCAAAAAATCACTAAACCTAGATAGTAATCAGAAAAAAACCAATCGAGAAATAAAAAAGGAGATGGATCGGATACCTTCAAAGACGAGCTAAATGAAGAACAAACAGATTCGGTGGAACTCTCGAACCAAACAGATTTGGTGGAGAGAGATCTACGAGGGAAAGGAGGAGGAGAGGGGAGGTGGGTCGCAATAGGAAGGGGTTGGGTTTCTGATAAGCATAAATTATATACACAATCGATCTAGATTTTATCATAAAACAACCTTAAATATCTTGTATTTTTAATATAAAGTGATTTAAATACACATAGAATCAAGTTACTTCGGTTGTTTGGCTTTCATTGCAGGAAATGATGAAAAATGGCAAAAATATCCCTCAGTGCGGATCAATCTACCCGCAGTGCGGATTAGTCAAGCCGCACTGAGTACTTAGCCGCATTTCCAACATCCAAGCATTGCACAGGAAAAAGTCCGAGCGTAGTGCGGATTAGTCAAGCCGCACTCAACACTTAGCCGATTTCAGAGACTTCAGAGAAGTAGTTTTAACCCGCAGTGCGCGTCAGCAATCCGCACTGCAATCCGCATTCAACTAATTCACATGAGCTAAATAAGGAAACTTGGAGCCAGTGCGGATCAAAAATTGCACGGTTTTGACAGTTTTTCTATTTTTGGCACCTCATGGACGTGTATTGCAGTTAAATGTGAACAGGGAATTCTGGGAAATAATTCAAATATAGCGCCCACTAACTCCACTTTCTAGGTTCTGAATTGGACATGATCCTTGGCTTTAAAAGAGGGGTTCACTCTCCATTCAGGATCCCTCATTCTTTCATTCTCTCTCTACACACACACACAATTCTTAGCGATAAATTCTGGAGAAAATGAAAGCTTTCAGCCAAGGAGAAGAAGGGTTTCCTGAGCAAGAAGTCGGCAAGATAGAGGTTTTTGATTTGTCAAAGGGTGTAATTACTTCCTTTATTTCATTTCTTCTTACTTTGCCAATTTTTGTAATGGATCTCTCCATGAGGGAGTAGTTATCTCTCTAGAGGTTTAGGTCAATGCATGAACTTGTTTAATTCTATTTTATTCGGTTATTTGTTTTTATTATGATTGTTTTATGGGATTTGATGTTAATTTCTGTGATTTAATCATTTGTGTTAATTACATAGTTAGTATTTGAATTGTAGTATCCCGTTTTGGATTCGAAAGAACCAAAATTGACTGTGATCAATAGGATAGTACCGAATTATGAATGCAAATACCCTGGGTTTAGATTAAGATTGTAACCAATTTAATCTAAGCCGGAACTATATAAATTAAGGTTAGGAATTTGGTGAAGAACCTAATCGAGAAGCCAAACCCTAATTAGGACATCTCACTTTGAATCGGGTATTGGTATGATGGACTTAATTGCGAAGTACCAATATTTGAGGAGAAGAGAGACTACAAGCGCTCAATGGGTCTAGGTAGCTAGGGTGAGGAACCTAATCGAGAAGTCCGAATTACCTAGGCACGTTGTTAATTTACGAAAGTAACCCTTAATAACATATTAGGTTAGAAACCTCGTCAAATCATACATGAATTCAAACAAATACCGAATTAATAGAGTTAGCAAGGGATTGTAGACCGAATACCCCTAGATCTTCTCATCATAAAAGCAAACCAATTCCTTTCTTTTACTTTCATTTACTTTTATTGTTTTAAACTCTCTATTCGGATATTGAACCCAAATCTAGGAATTGTTAGAACAAACCCCCCAATTTACTTTTATTGTACTTTACTTTATTTTATTTTTCTGAAATTTATTACTAAAGTTTAAACTAAGTTTTTATCATACTCCCTGTGGATCGATACCTCAAATACTACTTTGATAGAATTGTGCACTTGCAATTCAATTCAACGTGTGTTAAAAGTTTAAAAAGTACATCATTGTACTGAAACTTTGCACCATACCCTTTGGACGCATCAGTTTCTCGTAAAGAGGTCACAAGAGGGATGAATTTCTCAGCAGCAATGAGAAGAGGATCGGTCGGAGGAGAAGCACGAAGAAGAAGAGGGTTTTGGTGGAGGCTAGGGTTGGCGCATGTGGAGAGAATGGTTATGGCGTCTTTTTTTTGCCGAAACTTTCAGCGACCGGCACCGACCAGCAATGGTGCCAGTCGCTGATACGATCACAAAAAATCTTGGTCACCTCCGATTTTTGCTACATTTTTGTTACAGTTTTTTTTTTTGGGAAAATAAAGTATCCGTGACTGGCGTCAGCACCGGCTACTAATACCGATCGCAGAAAATCAATTTTGCTGTAGTGCCTGGATATATCATTTTTATTTTCATCAATTGATCATTAACGTACGTCTTGTGCATGCATTAGATAACGGATTGCACAAATTTATATTTTGCAAATTAACCCCGATTATTGACGTTGATTTGAATTCTGTTCTCCAAAAAGAAATTTAATATTCGCCATGTGGTTTTAATCCCGATTTTTTAAAAAATACCCATTTAATAAATAAATTAAATAAAAATGCCCAGGTTTTCGCTAGATTTATAAAAATACCCCCCGCGGATTTTATCCGCTCCCTGGATTAATAAATCCCCCCGCGAATTTTATCCGCGCCCCGAATTAAAAAATCTCCCCCGCGGATTTTATCCGCGCTCCGGGTCCTTTATTATTTTTTTTCTGACGCAATTTTTTGTTATAAATAGATCTCTAACTTTAGAAAGAGAGAGAAGTAGAAGGAAAGAGAGGAGAAGAAGAGAGGAAGGAGAAGAAGGGAGGAGGAAGAGAAGAACTGTTCAGCTGCTAAATCAGGTTTTTTTACGTATTGTTGTTTACTATTCATTTACTGTGGATGTACGTATTTACTGTTCGTTACTATTCATTTACTGTTCATCTACTATTCATTTATTGTTCATTTACTATTTACTGTGGATGTACGTATTTACTGTTCATTTACTATTCTATTAATATTATATAATTAATAATTAATAATTAATAATTAATAATTAATAATTATTAATATTCTTAATATAGTAACTCATTATTATAGTAATATTATAATATATTACAGTTGTTTTCGATATATTAATATTATATAATTAGTATCTTATTATTAAAAATTATTATTAATATATAATTTTATAATTAATATTTTTAATTGTTATTATATTAAATTATTATTTTAATAAGATTATATAGCTAGTAATTATTAAAAATTTATAATTATATAATTAATTTTTTATTATTAATAATAATTATTAATATATAATTAATATTTACATTATTAATATATTAAATAAATTTTATAATCATATATAATATATTACAATTATTATTAATATATTAGTATTATATAATTAGTATCTTATTATAAATAATTAACCAATTTAGACTTTTAAAACTTTAGTCCTCCATCAACTCCAACTGAACAAGGAATAATTTAAGCTATGGTTTAACTTTACGCCTCAACCAAAAATAAATAATTTTGACCAGCCTAAGTTGAAATAACCAATTTAGGCCTCCTTAGTTTTAGGCCACAACCAAACATGGAGCAAAGAAATAAACATCTCTATATTTTATTCCTATTTTTTAATTATTATTTTCTTATTATTTGTGTCAATCCATTCAAAATGAATAACACATAAATGAACACTTTAATTATACACCAACTTGGTTCAAGAGTAATTCATAAATGAACATTCTAATTCTACTCTACATTATGTAATAGTGTTATGCTAATAATGGGACAACAATTATTAAATGAAAAAATCATAGAATGTTTACCAGTACGTACCAACACTCTGGTACCAATATCATTCTTTCACTAATGTCATTTGAACAATCATATTGTAAAAAAAGAAATAATTATATACATCACTTCAATTAATACAAATAATTCCTATAAAATTACATTACGTCTTTCGTCGGACATCTGACATATGACAATAATCGGCTAAATATACTAACAATTTGGCATTGACATATCACTAATAAGCTATCAAACATCTTACAAGCATTTCATCGAACATCTTACGTGCATTAACAATTCAATCAAATTAACACGAAATTGACATAAAATTACGTATCGTTCTTGAGTTGGGCTAAATACACTAACAATTTCACATTGACATATCACAAATAATCTATCAAACATCTTACATGCATTTCATCGAACATCTTGCGTGCATTAACAATTCAATCAAATTAACTCCAAATTGATATAAAATTACTTACCCTTCTTAAGTAGTGGAGTTGTGGAGATGCTACACCGGTTATGGCAGTCGAAGGTAACGCCCGATGGCTCTTTTTTCGCTTTCCACAAAGAGGTGGGAAAGGGAACAATCAACGAGATGGGAGAGATGGAGCGGGGCAGGGCAGACCAAGATCGGAGCGGAGCAACAAGGGGTGGGGCGGGTCTGATTTGGCGGAGCAATGCCGGTTTTCACAGCTCTGGTGACAGTAGAAAACGGGACAGGCGCTTCTGTTTTGGAGAAGAAAGGAGACTGCTTCAAGATCCGTGCATATCCTATTTTACAGGCCCACCCGCGGATAATTTCTGCGCTCCCAGGCTTTAATTCGGGGCCGCACATTTACTTCAGGATTCGTGTAGCGCATCTGTAATTTAACGTTCGGAGCGCGGATAATATGCGCGGCGGGGGTAGTTTTATAATTTCCATGATAGCCTGGTTATTTTTAATAATTTTATTTATTAGATGAGTATTTTTAAAACAATCAGGTTTTAATTCAAGCTCCAAAAATAATTTTTATATTTTCAAAAATATTTTATCACACAAATTGTCGGAGAAACGCTAATAAATAAACTGGAGAATAACATTTATTTTTGAAATTAATTTAAATAAAAAAAATCATCACATTATATCCCCAGACCAAATAGAATAAATGACAATTGCTGAGAAAAAAATAATCAACCAAATCCATAAGAATCACCAATAGAATAATCAATATGTTGAGCTTCAAAAAGCTTTGATACCAATTGTTGAGCACAAAATGTTCAATACCACTTGTTGGGTACACAATAGAGGTAAGCAAATAAATGGAGCAAACAAGAAACCAAGATAATAAGTAAGCAAGCACAAGAAATTAGAGATAACAGAGATATTGCATACCCCATCATTCTCCATTCTTATCTTATCAAGATCACCTTGCTTGTAAGAAGTGAACAAATCACGATGAGAAGTGACATGAAACGAGGCTGCTGAATCGATCACCCAAGTGGAGTCTTGACTTGTGTAGTTGACAAACCCGTCATCACAAGAAATGAATACTTCATCATCACACACAATGGCTGCAGTGCTTTCTTTCTCATTTTCTTCAAATTTAGGTCTATATTGATCTCTCTTACCTTTGTCTTTCAATTTTCTGCACTTGGATTTTATGTGGCCTAGCTTTTGGCAATAGTAGCAAATAATGCCCTTGTGAGACTTTGATCTTCCTTTTGACTTGTCATTGTGGCCATGATTGTAAGAGTTTCTAAGTGAACTCCTTCCACGGTTCTCAGTAACAAGAGCTGTCAACTTATTTGTAATGCCCAATTCTTTGCGTCTTAACTCCTCGTTTTTCATACTGTCTTTCACTATAGCAAGAGTAATAGTACCATTTGGTGCCGAATTACTCAATGACATCACAATAGTCTCTCAACTATCCGGTAGGGAACTCAAAAAGATCAAGGCTTGCAATTCTTCTTCCAAAGCCAATTTCATGGTTGACAATTGATTCACACAATCCTGTAACCGACTAAAATGCTCACTCACAGATAAGCCCTCAGGATACTTCATGTTCATAAGTTTCTAAATGAGAAATGCTTTGTTTTGGACAGTTTTGCGCTTATATAAACTTTCAAGTTTTTCTCATAATTTCTTGGCATTAGTTTCAGTTGACACATGGCGAAACACATAATCATCAACCCACTGTCTAATCAATGCAACAGTCTTTCGGTTTCTAGTAGTCGAAATGGCATCAATAATAACTACTGTTTAAATCCGGTAACTGGTTCAAATGTATCTTTACAGAACAACATAACCCATATTCTGGACTTTCAAATAAAGTAATTTGTGGAGTTCAATTTAATCATGGTACCACTACTACTACCCTCCTCCATTTTAGAAATTTACCTCAAATTGCAGCGGAGCAAATAAAAGAGCGACCTTTGTCCTTGAACCACTGATCAAATCCGACGGTAGTGTAAGATCGGTTCTGATACTAATTGTTGAGCTTCAAAAAGCTCTGATACCAATTGTTGAGCACAGAATGCTCAATACCACTTGTTGGGTACACAATAGAGGCAAGCAAATAAATGGAGCAAACAAAAAACCAAGACAATAAATAAGCAAGTACAAAAAATTAGAGATGACACAAGATTTTACCTGAAAATTCTTTCAGAAAAAAACTATGGAAGCACACGGTACAAATTCACTAAATCAAAGAGTCTTTACAAGTACAAGAAGATTAGAATTCTCAATAGCATTCTCTCACATATTCTCTTACAAATTTTAAGAAAAAGAAAGCAAATTCTAGACAAAATTAAGTGAAGAGGCAACAGAGATACAGACAGACCAAGCAACTCAATCTGAAATTTACGAAATATTGGCTTACCCTTTAATTAAAATCAGAACAACATCGGTTGATCTTCCTTCTGATAGTAAAAGGGTCCAAATAAAATACCATAGGCAGCTGTTTAAATTGAGCGCCTTTTTTTTTTTTTGATAAGTAGTGGGATTACCACCGATTTCATATATGAAATCCAAAATACTTCATAACATGGTATTCAAAATGGAGGCCAAAGTAAGAAGTAAAAAGTCATACAACAGAACAGTTTAAAATGTAGTAAATACAGCCCATGCATACAAATCAGAATAAGAAAGCATAAAAGGACTATCCAAAACATACAAAATATAAACTGATAATAGACACTACTCCAAGGCCTCCCAATCTACATCATCATCTTCATTGTGGTCGTCTCCAGACGTTGGACTTAGGTGGTTGCCACTGCCACCATCCCGAGGAGTATTGTGAGGTGCATTGGCCAGAGATAGCAGCAGGTCCACTGTATGAGCAGTGTCCAGGCTGTCTGACTCTTCCATCGAAACTTGGTCTGGGAGATCCTTAAGATCAGATGGCATCATTAGACTTAATTTAAGTAAAGAGTTTTTAGGAATAGAAGTGCACCATAAATGTGCTAAGGAGATAACCTTAGCACCTATCGTTTTAATCGGTAAGGGGGTTGTTGGATTAAAACAAACCCTATTTCTCTTTAACCATATTGTCCAAAAGACAGAGGCAAGCAGTAAAAGTAGGGTATGTTTATCTTTCAACGGTATACTTGCTTCAATTAACCAAAGGTCGTCTAAATTAACACCAGTAAAAACAAAGTTATTATAGGAAGCAATCCAGTTCCAAATACATTGAACATAGGAACATTCTACAAACAGATGATCTGCACTTTCAGGTGCAGAACAGAATGCACATGTAACCTCACCAGGCCAACCTTTTTCTCTTAGGTTGGTTTTGGTGAGAAGTTTATCTCGTTTTAATAGCCATAAGAACACTTTAATTTTCAGAGGTATATGGGATGCCCATATATATTTGTAGTCAGAATTTGGAGAACCTCCAAATTGTAACCATTTATAGAAAGACTGTACAGTAAATGAATCATTTTGGGACCATCTCCAAATTAATCTATCTTCTAAATTAGAAGAAAGAGTAAAGTGGAGAAACATATGTTGCAAAGCTTTCCATTCTTCCAAATAAATTCCTGTCAGTTGTCTCCTGAAAGTCAAAAATAAATAAGAGGAGGCAAAAGCCTCTGCAATAGAGATGAATCTATCAGTAGCTATAGAAAACAGATTGGGGAATAGATGCTGCAATGCATGTTCAGAATGCCACTTATCCAGCCAAAAGTCCGTGGTAATACCATTGCCTATTTCTTTATTGATACCCAAATTAATAACCATATAATCTTTAAGTATGGATTTCCAGAATGGTAAACAAATGGATAGAGAAGTCCTACAATCATATTTGCTTTAAAGAATATCTTTCCATCTGCCATGAACTTGATTATCATTAAATCAGATCCACCACTTAGCTAAAAGAGATTGATTCATTAACTTTAAATCAAGAATTCCTAGACCCCCTTGATCTTTACTTTTACAAACCACTCTCCATGCTACCAAGGAGTATTTTCTTTTGGTGGAGTTACCACCATGCCACAGAAACTTTCGTCAAATTTTGTCCATCTTATGCCTAATATTAGCAGGCATCCTATACATGGATAACCAATATAGAGGTATTGCAGATATCACAGAATTTAACAGAGTGACTCTGCCTCCCAATGAGAGTAAAGAACATTTCCAACCTTGTAATCTTTTTTCTATTTTATCAATGAGAATTTGCCAATCAAGAACATATAGTTTAGAAGTATTAATTGGCACACCTAAGTAAGTGAATGGTAAAGATGCAACTTTACAACCCAATATTGAGGCAAGAACAGTAATGTCCTCCTCAGATAAATTGAGAGGATACATTTCACTTTTATCAAAATTAATTTTGAGACCTGATAGATTTTCAAAACCTACAAGTAACCACTTAACATGTAACAAAACCTGAGAGTCAGCTTTTAAAAACAATAAAGTGTCATCTGCAAAATGGAGATTTAGAACATTGCCAACATTTGGAAAATTTCCAAGTCCTTCAATAAAACCCTCAGCCATTGTCTTGGAGAGAATCTTATTCAAGGCATCAGTAACAAGAATAAAAAGGAAAGGGGACAGGGGGTCTTCTTGTCTCACCTCTCTTTTACAAGAAAAATAAGGACCTAAATTACCATTTAGATTCACACAGGTTTTGCTACCAACTAATATTGATTTAATCCAAGTAATGAATTTACAACTGAAACCTCTGTATTCTAACATTTCCAACAGAAAGTCCCAATAAACATAGTCAAATGCTTTTTCAAAATCTAATTTAAAAAGAACTCCTTTCTGTTTTTTAATTTTAACCTGATAAAGTACTTCATGAGCACAAACAACATTATCTAAGATTAACCTTCCTTTAACATAAGCTGTTTGAGAAGAGTCAATTAAAGTATCCATTACACATGCCAGCCTATTAGCTAACAGTTTTGTAATTAATTTAAAACTACAATTTATTAAACTAATTGGTCTAAAATTCTGAATCGTAACTGCATTGTCTTTTTTTGAAATTAAGCAAATATTGGCTAAGTTAAATTTAGAAACATCTTAAATTGAGCGCCTTAAATCTTAATCAAGCACCATCGGTTGCCTTCTTTTGTCCGATATAAGAAATATCAAATAGCATCGGTGCAGCCCTTCTACCGATAGTAAAGAAAATCAAATCCAGTCGGTTTGACTTTCTTACCGATGGCAAAGCAACAGAACACCAACTGTTTTGTTCTCACCCGATGCAAATGCAAAACGGACTGGACCGTTAATTGTCTTCAAACCAACACAATTAAATATTGGGTGATAGAAAAATATAAGCGTCACATTGCGAAGAAAAAAAATAATCAACCAAATCTATAAGAATCACCATAGAATAATCAATTAAATCTTGGGTCATAGAAAAATATATGTATGACGATTGCAAAGAAAAAAATAACCAATCAAATTCATAAGAATCATCATCAATAGAATAATCAACCAATACATTTCATCGCCCTGTTCCGTGCCATTTCATCCGCTTTGACATACAACCAACCAACCATTTTCCAAAAAAAAAAATACAACCAACCATTTCGCTGCAAGCAGTAGCTATAGCCTAGATGCTTGGACAAATACAAATTGAGAGTTGAAATGCACCCAAATTTCGTACACTCAAATGCACTATATTTTTCAAATTTTTTTTTATTTTGTTTTTAAAGTCCGAATAGTCAATCCGAACTGTTAGATGAGATCTATATATTAAGATGTGCTTGGAGACCAAATTTTACATTTTTTAGAATTTTTTTACTATTTATTAAGCACTTTGAAAATTGCTGATTTTACATTTTCTTGATCATTGGATTAGCGATTTTCAAAGTGGTTTAATAAATAGTAAAAAATTCTAAAAAATGTAAAATTTGGTCTCCAAGCACATCTTAATATATAGATCGCATCTAACAGTTCAGATTGACTATTCGGACTTTGAAAACAGAGAAAAAAGATTTGAAAAATAGAGTGCATTTGGGTGCATTTGAACCCATTGCACAAAAATGTATCAAACATATATGAGTAGAACTAGGGTGTTCTTAAGCTCACCAAAGTGTTTGGTGAGCTTAACTCCAAAATTTATTAAATTTGTTTTAAATGATAAATCCGAACCATTGTGAGTGATGAGTCTATATGTGAAAATTTTAAACATTTGAATTAATTTAGTATAAAGTCAAGCGGTCAAAAAATGTTCAAAAAATGAATGCACTAAAATTAATTTGTTAGAGTAAAGCTAGGGTGTGATGTGCTCATCAAGAAGGTTTGATGAGCACAACTCTAAAAATATATCGGATCGACTTCAAATGTCGAATTTAAACCGTTAAAATCTATATACTTCATGAGTAATGCATGTACATGTAAAATTTTAAAAGTTTCGACTTTATTTGTTACAAGGTTAAGCGGTTAAATAAATGATAAAACTTGAATATATAAAACAACTTATAAATTAACTTATAAAAAATTCATTTGTTTGACCGCTTAACCTTGTAGCAAATAAACTTAAAACTTTCAAAATTTCACATGTACATGCATCACTCATGAAGTACATGAATTTAAACGGTTTGGATTTTACATTTGAAGTTGATTCGATACTTTTGGAGTTGCATTCACCAAACTTTCTTGGTGAGTACATCACACCCTAGCTTTGCTCATTTTATTAATCTTCTAATTTTGGCCGATGTACTTTATACTAAACTAATTCGAATATTTAAAAATTTTACATGTAGACACATCATACGTAAGATGGACATGTTCTAACGGTTCGGATTCGTCATTTGAAATTGATTTGATGAGTTTTGAAATTAAAGTGTTTGATGAGCTTATGAACGCCCAAGTTCTACTCAAGATATATATACATATAAATTGGTGCTCGGAGAAATATATATAAGCATGTGACAGTTGCAGAGTCTCCATTCGCTTCGGTTGTCAATCATTAGTGCATGCATCATGCATATATATATTTATTGAATCTCAGTCCTGTACAGTGACCAAGTCCATCACTATAAATTAATTAACCTGCCAAATTAATCTCATTCAAAAGTAGACAAATTGGAAGAGATCCTCTGTCTAAAGCCTTTCATCTCTACAGTTAACAGTACCACCACATTCCAATTCTCTGTTTTCTCCTTGACCACAGTTCACCATGGGATCGAAGACTCCCCTGCCACATGTGCTCATGATCTCCTTCCCTAGTCAGGGTAACATCAACCCGCTCCTCCATCTGGCGAAGCAGGTCGCAGCCAAGGGTGCTCTCGTCACGTTCACCACTGCCTCCGACACTGGCCGCCAAATTATCTCCTCATCTGATGCGTTCCCTCCTGACGACGGGTTCCCGATCAGCAGTGGCCGCCTCCGTTTCGAGTTCCTTGACATGAGTTGGAACACTCGTCATGATCCGAAGCGCATTGGCGAGGACATGCTCCACCTGAAGACTGTTGGTCCAGTTGCCTTCGCCGATTTGATCAGAAAACAATCAATGGCTGGACAACCGGTAATTATAACATGTCAAATTAAGTCAAGCAGTTTATATATGGCTTGTATTTGCATAAATGACCAGCCGTATTTAGCTTGACTTTTTATTACAACATGAGAAAGTTATAAACTATACCTTTTCTCTTACAAGTCACCTTTTTCCGTGTTCAGACAGCATTTCTACTTGATCCGAATTGTTGATTTTGTTTTCCATATTAATGTATTCGGAGACCAAATTTTATATTTTTTGAATATTTTTTACTACTTTTTTAGATATTTAGAAAATCACTTGATCTGAAAATTCTAAACCATCCAAAAATAGTGATTTTCAATCAATTTAAAAAAATAGTAAGTTTTTTTTTAAATGTAAAATTTGGTCTCCAAACACATATTAATATGGAGAACAAGATAAATGGTTCGAATCGACCGTTAGAATTTGATCACTCGAATATAGAGCCGTAGCACGGTAATAAATTGTAATATGCATAGCCATAGACTCACTCTACTTTTTTAACAATTTATTCTATTCGTGCCATATTTAAATCATTAACTTATCAGATATGAGTATAGATAAGAAACCTTTTGTTAACTTAATTATTAGATAATTAAAGATATGAATAAGAGTTATTTCGTATCCGTTACCTTATAAAATATATAATTAATAAAGATGAACTTATATGTAATATTTTATTTGTAAATATAAATATATAATTTTATTAGTATAATTAAATTGATTTATATTACATTTTATATATTTTTTATATAATAATTTATGATAAAATAAATTTATACAACATTTTATATAGTTCTTAATTATTAATTTATTATAAAATTGATTTATAAAATATTAATTGATATCTAATAAAATAATGTGATAAAAAATTATAATAAATGGGGATAAAGAAATTATAATATTTTATATTTTTGTGGTATTAAATATATGATGTATATAATATATATTTATTTTTTATATTTCTGAATTAAATTATATATGCTATCAATTTATTTACTAATTATCATTATTTATTTCATTACTCGTTATTTTAATAAATAACAATAGAGTATGGATAAGTTAATATTAAATGAATAAAAAAGAGTATAAGTAAGATTAATTTTAAGTAAGTATGGATATATATGAAAATATTTCACATTAATTATTTTAAGCCAAGCTGCTTTTCACGGCATAATCATAGTCATGGTCAACTGCTCGACTATTGTACAGTTATTTCTATAATGATATACTAAAATTGTGGAGATCACAGGTAACATATGTTGTCAACAATCTGCTCCTCCCATGGGTGGTTGACGTGGCTACTGACATGGGCATCCCATGCGCTGTGCTCTGGGTCGAGTCATGCGCCGTCTTCTCCACCTTCTACCATTATCACCATGGTTTGGTTGAGTTCCCCACAGAGACTAACCC
The DNA here is from genome assembly GCA_033356055.1 of Carex pumila. Classification (NCBI taxonomy): domain Eukaryota; kingdom Viridiplantae; phylum Streptophyta; class Magnoliopsida; order Poales; family Cyperaceae; genus Carex; species Carex pumila. The sequence continues at coordinate 50,322 of JARJHM010000175.1, read as the reverse complement.
CAACATCTCAGTTTGCCTCCCAGGAATTCCGACCATGACGCCTGAGGAGATCCCGTCCTTTCTTCACCCTTCTGCTTCTAAACCCATCAAATCCCTCACCAAGGCGATCCTTGAACAATTTCGCAATATCAATAAAGTTTCGAGGGTGTTCATTAATTCTTTTACCGAGCTTGAGCCAGAAGCCATCAATGCCATTGCCAAATATGTTCAACTCATCCCGGTTGGACCCCTTGTAGAACCTGAGGCTAACTCTGCAGGGTCTACCATACGAGGCGACCTAATTAAAGCCACTGATGACTGCTTGGAGTGGCTTGACACGCAAGCACCTCAATCGGTAATTTACATTTCTTTAGGCAGTCTATGTAGTTTTACCAAAGAGGAAATGACAGAGATAGCATACGAGCTAACGACCAATGGTCGACCGTTCTTATGGGTTGTGAGGCCTGATGACTCTTGCGAACTTTTGCCACAATGGTTCCTCGAGGAGGTGAAGGGAAGAGGCATGGTGGTAGGATGGAGCCCACAAGACAGTGTGCTAAATCACAACTCGACTGGTTGCTTTCTGACACATTGCGGTTGGAACTCAATGTTGGAAACTTTAACTGCTGGAGTGCCAGTGATAGCTTATCCACAAATGGGGGATCAAATAACGAATGCCAAGTTCTTGGTCGACATTTATAAGGTCGGAGTACGACTAAAGGGGCCGGTGCAGCGTAACGCTTTGCATGCGGCAATTGAGGGGGTAATGGGTGGACAAGATGCCGGGGCAATAAAAGAACACGCCGCAAAATGGAAGGAGGCCGGGAAGACTGTAGTGTCCAAAGGTGGATCATCTGACCGCAATATTCAGGCCTTCGTCAATGAGGTAATGAAGAGGGCTACTGCATTTTGAGCTTTGAACTTAATTTGTGATCCTTCCACATATATTGTTTTCCCTTTTGCTCTTGTTTTACCTGTGTTTGTGATCATATACAAATGCGACACACATTCTTTTCTCTTTTGCTCTTGTTTTACCTGTGTTTGTGATCATGTATAAATACGACACATCAGGAGCTTTCTGGAGCTCAACAATAAATCAACGAGAACTTCTATTGAATAATTTCAACAACCCAAGTTCAGCAAATACGTAATAATCCCTGCCTTCTGCGTAATTGAGTTGACAAATCTTAAATTGATTGAAAGAAATTATTGCCCTTTATTCATTAAGTTGTGTCATTTATTTATTAAAATAACTAGCATTTGATATAGTGGCAAATTATAGTCTCTAGATAGGAGGTCATGAATTTGAAATTCAAATAGAGAAATCATTTGTTGTAATAACAAGGGTATTACATAATTGGATGTCTTGACCTCTAACTTTACTTAAAAAAAATGTAATTATGTCAAAATCTAGCAACTATAACATAAATATTATATCAGCTTAATTTAGTGTCACTAATTAAAAAATTATCAAATAAGTTACAAACAACGAATTCAAACTGTTCACATCGATCTAATCCACAAGTGGTATATTTACATGCAAAATATATAAATTTCCGAATTCATTTTGTGTGAAGTCAAAGTGCTTTTTTAAAAAAAAAGAAAAAAAGAAAAGGTTTTTAATAAGTTAATTTTAATGCATTTATTTTTCATGTAAACACATCACTTTCAAGATAGAACGGTTTTAATATTTATAAATGAGTTCAAATATTTATAAATTTTGCATGTAAATGCATCACTTTCAAGGTAGAACGGTTTGAACAATTTGAGTTTATTGTTTAAAGTGTATTTGAGGAGTTTTGGAGTTAGTAGTACTACGACTAAAATGACATTAATATCATAGCAGCTGGACTCATCACTATATATAATTTCTACAGGGCTACTAGCCGTTGGAGAGAATAGAAAAGAAGATTATATATCTTTAACACTCTCCTCAAGTTAGGATCATATAGATTGATTGAACCCAACTTGTGTAATATTAATCGTTTGGAAATGTGAAGTATCCAATGCTATAGTGAATACATTCACTAATTGTTTCTTGCTTTACACATAAAGTGTTTTAGTTTTCTTTGAATATTGTACTTTTTCTCTAACAAAGTGACCATCAACTATGATATGCTTTAGCATATTGTTCATTCATGAAACATTGGGTTAGATATAATACGTCGGGCCGAATTATTGTTGCAGTACATTTTTATAAGACTGTGATGATGAAATCTCACATCATTCAATTAACACTTGCTTGGGCCATGTGAGTTCACTTATAGTATCCGTCATTGCTTGATATTCTGTGTATAAATGCACTTGAATTTTTTACGACATTTTGTTTTTTGTTTTTCTAAGTTATGAGGTGTCCTTCAATAAATGTGCAAGCTGTCAGTGAACTTTCTATCACAACTTCCTGCCTAATCTACATCCATATGAGTATCCTACAATAGTAAAGTCATAATAATTCTTAAACTGGAAGCCTTTATTAGATGAACCCTTGAGGTATCTAAGAATGCAAACAACAACATTCATGTTGACTTGTACGAGGGACATGCATAAATTGACTTACTGTACTAATTGCAAATGTAATGTTAAGTAGATGTAGATCCAGGATTTTCGTCAGAGCAGGGGAGAAAATATCGAATCAGGTTTAAATAACTAATCAGATTTAAATTCATTAACTAATTGGGTACTCAATAAAAACCAATACTTTAACTTAATTATATTATTTAATGTTCTGACTTGTAACTGATCCTCTAATTTATAATTAGAATCACCAAATATAATTCAAGAAATTTATTTTAAATTTAGTTCTAAATTTAATCCAAATTACAAATGAAACATTAAGAGGGGAGAAAATATATTTTTGAAGGAGAGCAAAGTCAATTGAGATCGATAAATCTCCACTAAATTAAATTCAAAATCCGAAAGGAGCGAGTTGCCTTCCCTAGTACCACATGGGTCCGCTCCATAATGTTAAGCCTAATAATGGTTAAAGTAAATTAGTTTGCCTACAAACCTTTGAAATTGTCCTACATTATCTAAAGGTTCACCATTATCAAAATTTAGTTTCTTTTTGTTGATTTTTATTGGTGTAATAATGGACTTAGCACCCAATTTTTTTCGTATCTTTTAATAAATCTGATGTGTATTTTCTCTGTGATAAAATAATCCTTTACTTAAATATGCAAATTCAATTCCTACAAAATACTTAAGTTTCCTAAGTCATTAATATCAAATCTATTCTTTCAAATGAAGTTTAGTTAATCTAATTTCATTTTTATCACTTTCAATAATAATCAAGTCATCAACATACACTGATACAATAGTAGTAGAGATTTGGTTAATTTTACAAACATGGACGAGTCGGTCGAGTTCTTGTTAAAACCAAATTCTAAAACGACTAAGTTTGGCAAAGAAAGCTCGTGGTGATTTTTTAAGTTCATAAATTGACTTATGCAATTTACCTTCCAGATTTTTGTCATATTCTGTGGATGTCCCGGAAGTAAATTTATGTATACTTCATTTAAGATTCCTTGTAAAAAAATATTTTGAACATTTATTTACTGTAACCGATAATAATATTCTTATAAATGTACTCCTTTTTGCCACAAGAGCAAATTTTTGTAATCAATGTCATATGTTTGTGTAAATTATTTGACTATTAATCTAACTTTATATCGCTCAATTGAACCATTACTTTTGTATTTAATTTGATAAACCTACTTGCATCCTACAGGTCTTTTTCTTTGGGGTAATGCTACAATTGTCCAAGTCTCATTTTCTTTAAAGAACATTCAATTCTTCTTTCATGGTATTTTTCCACAAGAGATCTTCAAGTATTTCTTGGAGTGTTGATGGTTCTTTTGAGTTTAATTACCGAGGTTAGATATACATGCACAAAATTGAGAGGACATATTATCATATGACACATAATTTTCAGTTGGACAATTGACGGTATGATATGAATATTGTAACCTCCTTAGTGGAACATATTGACCTTCGAAGATTATGTAGGAAATTGATTAATATTTCCTTTAGCCACTCTAATAACCCTATATTTCATATCGTATGATCAGTTGTTCCTGAATTAATTATTCAGAAATTTTCATTTGCAGCATTCAGTGCAACAGATTTGTTGAAATTCTGTCAAAAAGGAGGGGTTTTACCGTAAAACAACCGACTTCTTCCATAAGTGCTCGGCCCGGCCCAATTCCTTGAAAATAACTCGGCCCATCTCCCTCAAGAGAGTTCATGCCAGCCTGTCTAAGCCTTTGAATGAGTTTGGTCAGCGCGGAAATGGAGATAGTTGGTTTAGTCGTACTGGAGAGGGTCTCAGAAATTGCTGAATTAGTTATTAGCGGCTCTGCTTCGGATTTCATTCTTTCTGCGATCCTCTTCCTCTCCATTTGGTTGTAGTTGCTTATCCAAGGCTGAGAGAAATTATAATAATTTTTCATGTTCAATTATTTGTTGAATTTCAATGAGATTTGTTGTTAGTGGTTGATAAAAGAATCCGTATCCTCCCAGGTACTTGACTCAAGACAAATGAAGCGACGGCCCAGATTTCCTCTCAACTGGTGCCTATTTGAGATGGTGCAGGGACCAGTATTATTTGTGCTTTAGGATTCGTGTCAAGTTAAATGAACATTCATCAACCGTCCGTTTCAATTGTAAACAATTAGGTAACCTGAGGGGATGTGAATTCTTGATAAAAGGTTTCGGATCCTCTCGTGTATCTCTGACATATTTGTATTCGCATTCGCATTCATATTATTATGTTTGTGTGTTCATATCCGTAATAAATAAAAGATGGCTGATATTTTACAAATAGTATGACTATATGTCTAATATTGGATATTTAAATACGAGTATAACTAGGGTGTTTTTAAGTTCAGCAAATATTTTTTTGAACTAAATTCTAAAATTTATTGAATTGACATCAAATTATGAATCCAAATCATTAAAAATTCTTTTATCTTATGATGTGTCTCAATGCAGAAATTTTAAAATTTTAAATTAATTTAGTGTAAAATAAAGTGGTCAAAAGATGTCTAAAAAAATAAATGCATTACAATTAATTAATAAACCTTTTAATTTTGACCACTTGACTTTATGCTAAATTAATTTAAAATTTTAAAATTTTAACTTATAAATGTATTACTCGTAAGGTAGAAGAATTTCAACCGTTTAGATTCGTCGCTTAAAACAAATTCGATAGATTTTAGAGTTGAATTCACAAAGAGACTTGATGAATTTACAAACACCCTAGTTTTATTCATTTAAATATACATTTAAATGAAAACAATATTTGACAAGTTTATTTGCAATAAGATTAAGGCGCCTAAAACATAAAAAAAAAAAACCATATAAACTACTGAAAATAATTTAATATTTACGCCAAAGCTATCTATCCCCTTATTATATTTCTTTCTTAAATCTTGAGAAAACTTATTTTTGAATATTTTTATTCGAAAGCTCCATACGATTCCAAATAAGATGACTTCTGAGTTCTGACCATCTGGTAGCAACCAACATTAAATTTCCAACAACCCTTTCAACACTCAACTATAATTCTTATAAAATAGATAAAAAAAATGTATGGAATTTTTTTAGGGATACCTCATCACATGGCATTTATTTGATTATTCTTTCTGTAATTTGTTTTTCTTTTCAAGCACCCCTTGACACGTTTGGATAAGAATGTAATTAATCAGAAAACTTCACCAACACGTATTTATGTGATCTACTTGATATTTAATATTTATAATTAAAAAAACTTGCCCCCCATGCTAGTCTATAAAATCATTAATGTCGAAGCTAATAACAAAAAAATATTAATTATTTTAGAATAACTTGACAGTCTAATTGTAAAATTTTACAATCAAATTATACAAGTGATGGTCCATAATAAGTGATAATTTATTTATGAGATGGAATAACATGTTAACCATGAAGCTAGCTGTATAGAATATAAACACAAAAGTAGAACTGTGTTTTAAACTCACAGAGGTTTTTTAATGAGCTTAATTAATTCTAAAAGCTATCAGATTAAATTTAAATAATAAATTCAAACTGTTGAAATCAATTCACTTTACAAGTAATGTGTTCACATATTAAATTTATAAATTTTCAAACTAATTTAGTATAAAGTATAAACCTTTTTCTTTTTTACCACTTGACTTTATAATAAATTAATTTTTTTTTTATAGAAATTTCACTTGTAATTGTATTATTTATGAAGTAGATTGGTTTCACCAGTTTAGATTCATTATTTGAAATTATTTTGATTGGTATTGGAGTTAACCTTACAATCATATGGTGAGCTTAAACACAATACAATCATTTTCATAATTAATATTGATAGCATGTCACTAACAAAAGCTGCAAGGGCACATCAAATAAAAATCAATTCCAACTAATGTAGTTTCATTTTACCTAACTAGAATCATATTTGATAATATGTTTGTGTGTTGGACTTTTTATTTTTCCTTAAAAAGAAATGTCTGTTATTTATTTATTTATGTATTATAAATCTCAACTGAACTACTGACGTCAGATTTAATATTCGTAATAATTTCTAAATTGCAGATTCTATACAGGAAGTTTGGATTAGATCATGGGCAGTAGTCAGACAGACCAGAGGTATGAAACGGAAACCATGGGCAACCAGCTTCATGTGCACAGTCTGGCACATCTGGAAGCAGAGAAATAGGGTGGTTTTTGGAGATGAGGCTATTCATACAAATATAGTGGCCGACAGATGGATACTTGAGTTTGGGTTATGGTACAAGCACTGCTGACAAATTGAGGAAAATGTACCTTTGCACTCTTGCACGGTACTGTGCACACATATTAATTTTATGCAATGCTGTTGCTTGTTATTTATTTAGTTTATTTCTTCCTTAGACTGTTTACAACTTCTTGTTTTGGTTGTTTTATTTTCTTTTTATTTTCTTTTTATTTTTTTGTGGTACTGATGTAATAGGTGTTTAAGGATGTCTGTAATGGCCGTTTTTTTTCAGGTAATACAAATCTTGGGAGTCACTTCCAAGTTCTCAAAAAAAAAAAAAAAAAATTTCTAAATTGATTGGTGTTCGTGTAATCGTGTTAGCAAAATCGACTCTTTTTATATTATTATATTAGATTAATATCTCATGATGGTTTATGGCTTTTTGCTATCCTTTACCGTTGACTTCAATGATCAAGTACATGCGAACACTTTTAGTTATCTCACGAGGAAATATGGTCATTTGGTGAAGGGAAATGAATCTGCTCTTATTCCAAAGAGATAACAAGACCCTGTTATTTCTATCCTAACCATCCAAAATTTTACATGCACGAATCTCATGAGAAATATTTTTCATACGCGCATCTCAACAAAGATCAACAGCTGTGATCGACTAACAGGGTCCTGTTATCCATTTGGAATAACAGCAGATTTATTTGCGTCTTTCAGGAGGTGATTTGGCAATAGTTTTCTCGTTTCAAAATTAAAACATCGTCTATTTTTTCACCGCGCATTTTAAATTCTTCTCTGTTTATGGCGAACTGTCGCTAACACATCCCCGCAAAACACGGGCAAAGAAAGCGCTCTCTTGATTGTATCTCTCTCTCTCTCTTCGTCTTCATCTCCTCATTCTTTTCTCTGTCTCTCTCAAAGAAAATCAATCATTCCCAATTCCAATCCCGATTCTCCAAATTTCTATTGATCGATCCTTTCATCTAGGGGGCTCATTGGAGCTCCGTTTTGAGCTCTCAATCCCCCCCAATTGAACCATCCTTCGAGGCATTGACCATGTAATTGAACATCCAAATATCAGATTATCTCCTTATTTTGTTTTGAGATATAATCAATGGAGACAGCAAAACGGGTCATTAGGCGTCAATTCTCCACCGGCTCAATAAAACACAGCCGAAAATTCAATTTTGTGCGGAGCCTGTCCTTTGACCCTCGGCTGGTGGGTCGAGTCAGGTTTGCATTCGGGCGCCAGTCGTCACTTGACCCGAACCGTCGGCTCCGGAGCCGGAGTCCGGTCAATGAGGGTTTGGGCGTGCCGGATAATTTAGATAACACCATGCAACTTCTCTTCATGGCATCTCAAGGTGATGCAAAAGCTGTTGAGGGGTTATTGAAGGATGGCGTGGATGTAAACAGCATTGATCTTGATGGCAGAACTGCACTTCACATTGCCGCTTGCGAGGGACACGTGGCTGTTGCCAAACTCCTGCTCAGCTGGAAGGCCAATGTCGACGCGCGTGATCGGTGGGGTAGTACGGTAATTTTTTTTTATCTCTGTTTGGTTAAATTGTTGCATATACAGAAATATTATATTTGATAGGAGTTTTATTTTATTGCCAACATCAGAAAAAAATTATAAATTTGTTGGCTTTTTAAATGGTTTATTATACAAACCGATTTTTCTTTAGAAATTTATTTGCTATTTTCTTGATCCAATTGTTGTGTAGGCCGCGGCTGATGCGAAGTACTATGGCAACATGGAAGTGTACAACATGTTGAAAGCTAGAGGAGCAAAAGTGCCGGTACTTGACACGATCAAGTCAATTCAAAATAAATCCTAGTTTATTCAAGTAATTGTATTAATTATTTCACAAATTTGATTGGTTCATGTCTCATTTCTCATTGCAGAGAATAAGGAAAACACCTATGGCCGTTTCAAATCCTCGAGAAATCCCTGAATATGAGCTTAATCCTGGAGAACTTCAGTTTCGTCGAGGTGAAGAGGTCTTGAAGGTAAAGACAAATTTTAATTATACATAATAAGTTACTTGAATATTTATATCTATACTTGTAACATACAATAGATTTGTAATGTGTTGGCATGTTCTACAATCTTCACAGGGGACATATCAGGTTGCAAAATGGAATGGCACCAAGGTTTGTGTAAAAATACTAGACCGAGAGAGTTATTCAGATCCCGAGAGCATGTAAGTTTTATATACAGTTCATTCTCGTTACGTAATAAGGCGCATAATCTTCTTTCTGCTGTGAAAATCTCAAAACTTAAAAGTTAAGGCTGGGGAGTTGAGTTGATTTAGATTGTCTGATTTGTAATGGACAACCCAAATGTGCCTAAGACTCTTTACAAAATCAATTCAATTGGAAGAATATGAACTCATGGTGAGGGAGAAATTTCTTTTAGGGGCTATATGAGCAATGGGCCAATGTGCCAAAAAAGGAGAAAAATTAAAATTAAAACATTTCTACCAGTATGCCTGACTGCACGTGCAATCCTTTAACATCTTATTGTATAGGATTTCTGTTTTTTAGTAAAAATGATTTCATTTGGAACAGAAATGCATTCAAGCACGAATTGGAGGTGCTGGAAAAAGTTAGGCACCCGAATGTGGTACAGTTTGTTGGGGCTGTTACTCAAAACATCCCAATGATGATCGTTTCTGAGTACCATCCAAAGGTAAATTCACCTTATTGTTTATTTTTAACTGTTTTTCTAATTGTATATGGGGAGAACCAAAGAAATATTGTTGCTTCCAAACTTTGTATCTATGCCCATTTATGCACAACTTTGCATATAAAGCCCTAGTTGTGTTCAGTTTTGCAACTAACCCTCGGTTAATCTTCAAATCAGGACTATACCTCAACTAACTTTCAATTTAGCGCTTGCATACAATAGTAAGAAAAATTGAAATAAATAGTATTATGCTAATGTTAGAATAGATGTAGCCAGTACAGGCAGAACACATTAATGCAAATGTACCAGTACCTACCAAAATGGCGAACATGTTAATACAGGTGTACCAGTACAGACCAATAGGCAATACGGAACATGTTAATACAGATGTATCAGTACAGACCAAAATGGTAGAACATGTTAATAGATGTACCAGTACAGACCAAATTGGTAGAACGTGATAATAGATATACCAGTACAGACTGGTACTGTGATATGCATAATGCTATTTTTAAAAAAAAATTCTTTTTGGAAAACTATGAAAGGATGATCATAAATTCACTTAAAATTGCTCCATCAGGGTGATCTAGGGAGTTATCTTCAGAAGAAAAAGTTGAAGCCTCAGAAAGTTCTACGATTTGCCCTTGATATTGCTAGGTATTTCTCTCAATATTAATGAATTATTAGAATACATTGATTTTACAGAATTTTTGATTAACTTCTTAAAGTTATATATGGAATGTCATAACAAATTAGCCGACAAGTGTGTATTTTGTTGTGTTAGTCAATCAATTTGTTTGTGTAATATAAAAACTTGTTAATATTTATATCCTAGCTAAGAAAATATATCTTTCTAAATTTTTCCCTTTTTTTGTTCAGGGGAATGAATTATCTCCATGAATGCAAACCAGAGCCAATCATCCATTGCGACCTAAAGCCTAAGTAAGATGATCGAATAATTCACATAGCTTTAAGATTTACTAAAACTGTGTTTATTTCATAATTAAGCAATTGTAATTTCGGTAAGGTGCCAGAAATATCTTGCTGGATTATGCTGGCCAAATGAAGGTTGCTGGATTTGGCCTGATCAGGCTATCAAAGATTTCGTCTAATAAAGTACGCTTGGCAAATATCAGTTCACTAGATGAGGTTCTAAGTAAGTTTGTGGGGGATGGATTCAATTGTCAATTCCATTTATTATTAGATTTCTGTTAAATTTACGAGATGAGGTTTATTGTTCATATTGGTTACTCTGTTGCACTCCAAAAAATATACTCAAATCAAACTGTGTGATATGCATTAACCAAGTAATATAATACATGAGATACATAAATATTTCCCTTAGAACATATAGTAATTAAAATATTAACAAAATGAGGAAATTTCATTATCGCATATATCATCATGAATGTTTATATACATATAGGTATGTATAGCGCACCTGAAATCTACAAAAATGAGATATTTGACAGAAGCATCGACGCGTTCTCATTTGGCCTTATTCTTTACGAGGTTAGTCCCTTGCTGATTTGGTCTAATTTGAAAAGGTTATAAACAAGAAAGGTTCTCTTTAGTTTTCTTTTGTTTGCACTGTAAAAGTAACCTATTTCGGGTTTAATAGATGATTGAGGGGGCCCCACCTTTTCATCCAAAATCACCTGAAGAGGTCATTAAGATGATCTGTGTAGAAGGTAATCGGCCGTCATTGAAGAATAAAGTGAAAAGCTACCCTTCGGATCTTAAAGAGTAATTGGGTCTACTTTATCATCTCATATAGCAAATATATATATATATATATATATATATATATATATATAGAGAGAGAGAGAGAGAGGCTAATACGCTTTTGGCAGCACTTCGGCCGAAGTGCTGCCACCTCATTTTTGATTTTTCAAAATCCAAATGATCAATCTGAACCGTTCATTTTGTTCTCCATATTAATATCTGCTTGGAGACCAAATTTTACATTTTTTGAAATTTTTTTGCTATTTATTAAGCCACTTTGAAAATCGCTGATCCAACGGTGAACCCCTGATTTTACTGTTTGGCAAGCCATCGTTGGATCAGCAATTTTTAAAGTGGCTTAATAAATAGCAAAAAAATTCCAAAAAATGTAAAATTTGGTCTCCAAGCAGATATTAATATGGAGAACAAGATGAACGGTTCAGATCGATCATTTGGATTTTGAAAAATAAAAAATGAGGTGGCAGCACTTCGGCCGAAGTGCTGCCGAAAGCGTATTAGCCTGTCTCTCTCTCTCTCTCTCTCTCTCTCTCTATATATATATATATATATATATATATATATATATATATAGAGGAGGGTTCAAATGCCTCCATCATGCCTCCATTTTTAAAAAGTTAAATAACTCAAAGTTTACAACTTAAATGTCAAAATAAAACATTTAGATGTGATCTATGTTATTTTCTCTATGTGCCCATAAAAAATTATCACATTTTGATTTTATTTTTATATGAATCAATAAGTTGAAAAATTAATGTCTATAAATTATCCACATTTGTATACATTTTTACAAGCTCAAGATGACAATCAAAACAAAGTTGAGATGCCATAATTTTTTACATGTGCATAGATAAAATGATATAGTTCATATCCAACGGTTTTTTTTTTTAATTTTAAGATTTAAATTTTGAGTTATTAAAATTTTTAAAAATGAAGGCATGATGGAGGCAAAAAAAATGGAGGCATTTGAATCCTCCTTATATATATATATAGAGAGAGAGAGAGAGAATGGCTAAGCTCAAATCTTTTGTTCCTGGACTCAGGAACAAACGATTCGGTTCTCCTATTTTTGAAGCTCAAACTGCCGATTCAAACCGTTAGATGTTTAATTTATATTAAAATGTGCTTGGAGATAAAATTTTATATTTTTTTGAATTTTTTTACTATTTATTAAGATGGTTTGAAAGTTGTTATTTTTTTATAGTGCAGAATTTTAATAAAAACAGCAATTTTCAAACCATTTTAATAAAAAAATTCCAAAAAACATAAAATTTTGTCTCGAAGCACATTTTAATATAGATTAAACATCTAATGATTTGAATCGGCCGTTTGAACTTCAAAAATAGGAGAACCGAATCGTTTGTTCCTGAGTTCAAAAACAAACGATGACTCAGGAACAAACGATTTGAGTTTAGCCACTCTCTCTATGTATATACACACACACACACTTTGGTGCCTATTCTAGCACTTCTTTTTGACATTTTGTTGTCTGTGTGGATGGAGAATAATCTTTGATGTCTTAAATTGCAGATTGATTGAAGAATGTTGGGACCCACAAACTGTGGTAAGACCTACATTTTCAGAAGTTATAATCAGATTGGACAAAATATATGCAAATTGTGCTAAGCAAGGACGTTGGAAGGACACATTCAAGCTTCCATGGTACTCACTTTGAAATTTCTTTGATTTTTGGCCACTGCATTTTGTTAATAGCAAGCAACAATTCAGCTAAAACAAGCCCAATTGATCAACACTAAAAATGAAGTAAAGCTAATTTGACAGCCCCTGTCAAATATTTTCAAAAAGAAAAATGAAGTAAAGCAATACTGTTTAGTATACAATACTAAGTGCTTGTTGCTACCTGCATTCTACCTTATTTTTTTGTTTTTTTTTGCATTGTCTTTTGCTAAGATTATCTCGAAACAGTGACAAGATTTATATTTTTCCATTTGACAGGAAATAGTGGCGATTTTAGAGCTGTGCAATGAATTATTTCTTTAATTTTTGCTTCTACATTTAGCACCAATTCTTCACCTGGAAATATAGTCCCTTTTTCTTCTTCCCTGCAAAGGAAGGATCAGCTCAAGAGTTTCTTCATACAAATATCAAACCAAGATACTCTTTTCATTTGCATGAGATATCTTGTAAACAGTGGCAAAAAAGATGTTTCACTTGCTAGAAACATTGTACGACCATACAGTCTTCCTGTATGTTCCTATTTGATGATACTTTTTATTTTTTATTTTTCTATGTTTTTCCCACTGTGATGTTTTTCTCTGATCAAGTTGTGAAAAGAATGTTGGATTGACAGGCTCATGGGCCCAAATTTGTAAGAAACAAATTTAAACCAAGTCTACTATGTAATTGGCCCACGCGACAAGAAAATTCTTTGATAACAATTTTTTTGATGTTACTTTCGAATATGGCTAGTATGACATTGATGACATTTTAGTCTGTATAATATTAATTTTAAAATCTATTAAATTAATTTTAAATGGTAAATTCAAACTGTTTAAATCTATCTATTTTATTAGTTGTGTGTTACATGCAAAATTTATAATTTTTTCGAATTTATTTAGTATCAAGTTAAGCGGTCAAATGTATGAGTTTTTAAGTTAATTTTAATGCATTTATTTTTCAACATTTTTGCATATAAATGCATCACTCATAAAATAAATTGGTTTGAATGGTTTGAATTACTCGTTTGAAGTCTATCCAAGCAATTTTGTAGTTGGTGTCATATGACACCAATATCATACTAGCCGGACTCATTACTTTCTCGGAAAACAATTTTTTGATGTTATTAATTTTTCTCCAACCAAAACATACTATTTTATTTCGAAAAAAGGATAAATAGAAATTCACCAAAAAGAAATCAAAGGAGTGTCTAGGTGTTCTTTAATGTCTTGTTTGGATGGAGGATAGAAAATAGATGAAAAAAAAGGGAATTTTTTTCATAAACATTTCTTGTTTAATTAAATAAATAATAAAAGATTAAATTATAAAGTTTATTTTTTAACTTTATATAACCTTTGAAATTTTATTTTTTATTACTCCCCAAACTAAAGTGTAATGGAGAAAACAATAATTAAATAAAAATATGAACAAATATGTAACATTTTTGCCGTTTCTTTTCTCAATAATTTGAATGTTAAAATGAAACTGTTAAATATGATATATATTATTTATTATATATACATGTAAAAGGTTATGATATTTTTCAAATTATTAATATATAAAAAATCAAAATTGAAAAGTAATCTAATTGTTAGAAAATATACAACAAAAGCCGTAATTACAGAGACTGAATAATAAATTGTTATTTAAATTCTCTAATGCACAACAGTACCACATGAATTAATATCACTTGAGATAATAAAATATTTCTGTTAAAAATTAGACCGTCTGACAAGAATTCACACAAAGTAAAACACTCCGTGCATTCTATCTTAGATCCGATCGATTAATCCGAATTCTAATCGAACATCCGAACAGCAAGAGCATTAGGTAGTAGAACCGTTCAAAACAACTTCAGACGTCCAATTATGTTAATATTCGTGCCTTCGAATCTCTAAAGCCCTTCCGCGCACCGAGCAGAACTCACAAAATACGAATCAACAGCTACTTCAGTTAAACCGAATGCGTATCCTCTGCATTAACTCACAAGGGAATCTTTTGAGAATCCCAACCGTCTGATTTTAAATGGAGTCAATCTGACTTTGCTTATAAAAAATTAGGGGCCTTTCAAAATTAGTGCAGATCTTGTTCGCACAAATCTTAAATTAGATCTGATGATTGAGATTGATTAACTCAATAGATTTCCTTTTGAGTTAATGCAGAGGATACGAATTCAGTTAAACCACGCCGCTGAAATGGCGCCGCTCTTTCTTCCTTCACATCGCATTTCCTCTCTCCATTTTGTCTCCAATCAACATAAGTAAGCACTAAAAGATTCCATGCCCTAAATAATGGGTTCAAGAGCACTAATCCGAGGAAGAAGACATCTTTGTCCCCAAATTAATGATCAGATGGCTTCATATATCAGCCCCTGTTGCACTAGAAACGCGACCTCCTCTATCGTTGTAAACGGGTTTGCGGTTCAAAACCATTTTATGTTCATGAAACTCGGCAAGTTTCTACCATCAGGTATTAGAGAACTTTCACATTCAATGGAGGATAAGATGCAGATTAAATCAGAAGAGGACAGAAAAGAAAAGATAGATCAGCAAGCTAAAGAGAAGGCTGATAAAAAACATTTGCAGATTGATCCTCTAAAAAGTTTTGAATACACTAATAGGTCGGAACTCGGATCATGAGGAGTATTACATTTTTCATTTTGGTCCCTCTAAATTTGAACTCAAGCATTCAGTATCAGGTGCATGAGTCTTGATTGTTTTGGTTTTTCATTTTGTGTTGACAGAGAGAAATTGGGCATCAAATTTCACCATTGGAACTTGGAAGGGGAACTTCATGTCGGCTGTGAGGCATTACTGGCATGGTACAAAGCTACTATGGACAGACACAAAAATATTATCAAAACTATTATTAGAACTTATCAATGGAAAGGAAATTTCTAGAAGAGAACAGAGACAACATCTGACTTACTCAAACTCGTTCCTTTTTCGGTCTTTATAGTAGTTCCTTTCATGGAGTTCTTGATCCCAATTCTGCTGAAAGTGTTCCCAAACATGATTCCTTCGACTTTCAAGGGGGAGGTGCAGAATAAGCTTAATTTTTACAGAACTTTGTTTGTAGAGCTTCTGGGTCGAATAACAATTACAAAATTTAATGGCCAAAGGTGCAATGTTCCAATTCATGGAGGGGCCTGATTCCCCTCTGCGCCAGGTTAGTTATATGGGGCTTCCCTTAGATTCCAGGGTTGTAGACATGGTGCTTTAAGGTTTTGAAGGTTCACGCATGAAAAAATATTCCTTTTTTAACTGTTTCCTGATTACTTTAATTGTTCATGCTATTGTTGTCTTCTTTTGATCCATAGGAAGTCATTTTTGTATCTCACCACTTTGAGTTACTGAGCCATTTGCAATTTTTATGTATTACTGCATGATGTTTTTATTGCTTTCTGCTGAATTAAATGTAGGAAAACTTGAAAAGAAAACTAAAAGCGAGAATGGAGTATACAAAGTTACTACAAGAAACCATCAAAGAAATGGAGAAAGAAATTGGAAGAACACAGAGTAGTGAGATTAAAAAGACAACGGAAGACCTTGATGAATTTATGAGCAAGGTCCGTTGTAATTTATAAGGGTTCTTTTTCATAATAATGCTTGATCAGATCGTTTATGAAAGTTGCACCCCACATTTCATAAATTGCCCTTGGTAATGGACATATTGTGGTTTACTCACAGACGCTAAGGCAGGAAATAAATATTGACCAAATTATTCTTAAAGAAGAGGGGATATTACTAAATGGTTTTTTTTTTATAGAACTGGAAAGCTAGCAATTAAACATGCCATTTGCTTAATTTTATTCAATTTTTGTTCACTTCAACAAAAAGGTGATTGTTAGGAATATGTGAAACAATTTAACATTGTCCTAATTTTTTTTTTCTCTCATTATGTACATAGTTTTTTGTTTTTTTTTTTTTGGTATCTCATTATGTACATAGTTGATATATTGTTTTTCTATTAATTTGAAGCAAGCAAGCACATCACTTCTGTTTTTTTTATTAAGTACAGCAAGTGTGAGACAAAACATCTAAATTCATTCACAATAGTTGTGAGACAACGTCATTATACATTATAGTAAATCAAATAAAAAACACAAGAGTTCATACTACCAGAGCTAGCATAAGAGCTCCTGGTATGCTTGTCTAACTCACATGTATCACACACCAGTTTTTCCTTATTGGTTTTTCCAAACAAAGATGGATACAACCTACTCAAAATATGAAATGAAAAATGACCTAAGAGTCTATGATGGAGCAGCAGTAAGTCATCCACACTCATCTCAACTCCTCCAGCTCTCTCTACAATGGATGAGAGGGTCGAGTCCGTACCCTCCCTATCCATGTACCACATGCCGCTATGCCATGTGCCAGTCCCAAGTATCTTATCCATCCCCTTCTCTTGAAAGATTATCTTGGGAATATCAAACAAAACGACACATTTTAGTTGCGATATAATGACAATTATGAATAAGAGATTCACAGGAAAATAAGCATGCAAAATATTACACAGAGTCAAAGTGTTGGTACATTTTACCGTACCCTTACCAATTACAGGTTGGGCCGTACCATCGGTTATCTGGATGTTCGCTGAGATTGCTAGATGAGGATAGAAATAAAACTCTCTAGCAAAACTAGTCACATGGCGAGATGCACCATAATCAACTATCCAATCTGGTGATCTAGTCCTGAGTATCTGTGAGGCTGCATCCATGATCGTGAGATCCTCCTCTAAAAACTCCACACCAACTTCTTCCTCTTCCTCTGCAACCATCAGATTTGTCTGATTTCCACCTCTTCGTCCCCTACGGCTGCGTCCACAATTTCCAGACTACCTCCTACCACCTACATCTCTCTCCTTTGGTGGCTTGAAGCAAGCCTTGATCAGATGACCTATTTCCCCATTTCCCCGCAGT
Organism: Carex pumila; assembly: GCA_033356055.1. NCBI lineage: Eukaryota > Viridiplantae > Streptophyta > Magnoliopsida > Poales > Cyperaceae > Carex > Carex pumila. The sequence goes on along the minus strand of JARJHM010000175.1, from coordinate 32,577 downwards.
TGTAGCACCTGGGAGTCTTCCTCTAGACACCTATCATACCTAAGCTCAAGGTAGCCAAAGTTGATCGCGCACCTAGAGGTCCACTCGGCTCAGCATGTAACTTCATGCGACTCTCCTCCTGCATCATCACAGCAATGGTCTCATCCAATGAAGGAATCTTTGTCTGGGCTAGCATAATTGATCTCATCTGATCAAAGGCCGGGTTTAGATGAGCCAAGAACTGCATGGTCCTCATCTGTGCAATAAACTCTCTATTCTTGCAGCTCGGATCACTACAGCTCGACACCTGTGAGAAGTGATCAAGATCTACCCACAGCCTTTGTAGATCTATGGAGTACTCATGAATCGATCTATCACCCTGCACCACGACCTTTATCTCTTGATGAATCTGGAACACTCTAATGTGGCTCTCAATCCCAGCATAGGTCCTCTTTAGCTTCGCCTAGACATCCTTTACCTTCTCCATGCCATCCACTATGGACGCAATAGACGAAGACAATGACCTCAGGAGCCAGATGTACACCTGCATGTGAGTGGACTTCCACTCATCTCTCCCCGGTGCACTCTCAACTGGCTCTGCCTTCTCCCCAGTCAAGTACCCTTCTAGATTATTTCCTTCTAGAATGTACCTCACCCGACGTGACCAGCTTAGATATGAAGTTGGTCCATCGAGTTTCATATCAATAGATGAAAGATCCAATCTTTGGTGTGTCAACTCAATAGAAGCTACAGGAGCTTGGCACATGCCAAATTGTCGTATCATGGCAGTTAACTCCTCAACAGTCAGCTTCGCGCAGGCCTCAGCAAACAGATTCCTCTCTTTCACCTCTTTCGACATTGAACTGATTCAGATCTACACCTCACGTATCGATCTAAGTCTAAATCACTCTTACAAATTCGAGTTCTTGATCCAATCTAGCTCCACATCTCCCCCTCTTGATCCGATCTTAATATATTGTATTAAGATTCGAACTCAAAACCCGATCAAATCTCGATTCAAATCCAATACTCGAGTATCGTGGGGCCACACCGGCCAAATCACTCAACAAGAATCAACGGGTAGGTTTCGGCTGGAAAGAGGAGAGGATCTGCTGGTCGGTGGAAGAGGAGGCTAGGGTGGAGCTAGAGGCCGGCGGAAGGGAGAACTGAGAAGGGCGGAGGCTGGCGGAAGGCTAGGCGGGCGGAGCCAGCGGCAGATCTGACGGGGCGGACCTCAGCGGTCTGAGCAGACCCGATCTGTGACGGCCTGGCGGAGCTCGGCCAGTGTTCAGCGGGGCCAGGCGATCAGTCGAGCGACGCTCAGGCGGTGGCGGGCGGAGTTGGCGGGTTGCTGGCGGAAGTTCGCTGGTTGACGGGAGAGAGAGAGAACAAAAAAAATAACGGCTAGGTTTTGTTTTGATTTGATAAGATCGACAACTTACGTCCAAGTCTTTACAGTTCTCTATAATTTTTTTTTTACCAAAATGACCTTCTCAAAATCTGAAATACTGAAAATATAATAAATCTCAACACCTTATTTTCGGCATAAAAATTCTCTATCCATTTTTATTATTGCTCAAATAGCTTTTGTTATTTCTTCACTATCTGTCTCAATGTCAACATGAAAAAGGATAACCTGGGTATCAGTAAAAAAAAAACTTTCAGAAGAGGATGGAGAAAAAAACACAGGACATATAATATAATTCTTATATTATATTCTGCAGACCAAGGTTATTGAGTATGTGTAACATTATGGGAATCCAGCATATTATGTCAGATGATGAAATGTGAGTCTTACTTGCTAGTACATTGACCCAGTAAGCATCTTTCATTGTATCATATGATTGAATTACATAATTAATTCTTTTTTATAGGCTAAAAGATGATGACATATTAATTTGGCGAAAAGGCATCAAATCGCTTTCTGATTATGAACTCGAGTAAGCATGTAGATGCCGTGGCTATCTTGGATTGTTATCGAAAAAACAGATGTTGCTTAAGGTTCATTTTGCTTGAGTAATATTTATGTACATTTTAATAAGTTATGTCTTTGGATTTTATGCCTTTATAATTTCATTCAGCTTCGGGACTGGCTGGATTTGTCTCTAAATCATGCTGTGCCAATATCTCTGCTTATACTTTCTAGGTATGAAACTTCTACAGCTGTTGTCCTTCTGTTTTGTGTTTTCTTTTATCGAATTGTTCCCAATGTTACATCTTTCCAACTAAACCCAGAATTTCTCATGTTTCTAGGTTCCAACTGACCCATTGTTAATGCAGATTTTCACAGAAAAAGAAACAAACTTTACTGATTAATGAGACCAGGAGAGGTTTTTTCTGTGCTTGCTTACCCCTAAATAAGCGAGGTTGTTTATATTCTGTTTATAAAAGAAATTGGTTTATATGTTGAAAATTAAACTTCCACAAACACATAGAAGCAATTGTTGGGTTGATATGAAAAATTAATTGGTTTATATGTTGAAAATTAAAGTTTCACAAACACATGGAAGCAATTGTTGGGTTGATCTGAAAAATTCAAGCCCAGAAATATACTATTGTTAATTGCAAATATGAAAATGTTTGGTGTCCAGTTGAAAATACATGGAACTTAAGGTGCATAAATTATTCACTCCAATCAAACCAACATATATTGTTAAACACTTTAGTAAATGCACATCTTGTTAGGCCATTTGCTGTTTCTGACAAGGTGAGTTGTGTGGAGGCTCTAAGAGGTGCAATTTCTTCTCTACCTGATTCAGTGATCAGTACACTTGGTACTGTCCTGCCTTCTGATTCTGAGAAGAGGAAACTGGAATTCCTTGAAATGCAGGAAGCCCTTATCAAGGTTTTGTGATCTCCCATAAATAATTGTCTTGCCGAAAACATCCAATATGTGTTGCACGGTATTTTATGATAAACCAAATATGTACAATATTTTATCTACTGAACCTATTGAAGAAAGGTGAAGTCAATAAAGCTGATAAAGCTACCCCTATTATTCTGTTATCCTGCTGATTACCTTATTGGAAGTTATCTGCTTCATTTCTAGTGAATTCAAGGCTGATTATCTTATCAAAGCAGTATATTTTAATTTTTCCTTCGACATAAATGAAGATTATCTGGTGCATGGGTCAAAATTTGGGGAAATGTTTCCATTTAATAGTATTCAGATGTATGATTGGTATTTCCGTATAACATAATATATTATAGAGCAGGGACTAAGTCGCAAATTTGAGCGATATAAAGTGATGTTTGCAAGGTTATAAACAATTAGGGGCCCCTGATATTGCAGAGTTTATGTATATCATAATTCTTCATCCCTTCACGTTCAGGAGGAAGAGAGGGAAAAGGCATTAGCTGCTCAAAAATTCAAGGAACATGTGAGAAGTAAAATGGAACAAAAGCAGGTAGACTTTTGCAAAATAAGCCACGCGCTTTCTCTTTTGGCTTCTGCATCAGTAAGAGCAAGATCTCGTTTCTTTTTGTTTACTTGATGTACACATTTCTTTCATATTGTTAGTACATGAGAGCTTACAAATGATTTATCTTTTTTTTTTTTTTTGGCAGTCTGTCAGCAAAGAGCGAGAGGAATTACTCAGTTTGGTCAATAAAGAGGTAAATATTGATTGAATCTGGTACCAACTAATGTGTAATGCACGTAATCAGCAAGGTACAAGGTTGCCATGACTGGGTCATGTAAACTGGAATTTATACTGATACACAATCCCATCACTCTTGCGGATGCTGTCAGAAATCAAATCAAGGTACATTTTATGTTGCAGATAGAAGGATACAACTTGATGCTTGGTAAAAAGGGTTCTGGTAGAAGTGTACATGAGGCAAAATAAGCTTATAAAAAAGCAAGGGGCGCTCTTGGATACAAGCCCTCGTCAGAACTTGCAAAAGGTAATATACCAGATTATGTGGCCAATTCAGGTAAAAAATTAAATATTTTATTATTTATTGTTTGTTAAATGCAAAATGTTCTTCACAAGAAGTTTTTCTTTCTACTGTTAGGTGTCTTGGGGGATCTGTAATCAAACCAGAAACTTACACTCTAGCTTCTATTCTCTATTTTGTAATGGTTTTCTTTCTTTTTTGGTGCATACTTTAGGTGGACTGCTTGCTTGAAGAACTTGAGAAGGAAATTGATGATTTAGATTCCATTATTGGCAGCCAGGAGCAATTACTTGACAAGTAATTCCATATATAATTGGTTCATTTTTTATTTGTATTTCTTGAATTAACAAATTTTCTCTGAAGTTGAGCATAATATTGGTTCATATTTGATTTGGTACTCTAAAAGCTAACTCAGGGAAAGAAGGTAGTGAGGATTATTTGATGCTTTGAAAATGGACTCCACTGTTTTCCAATGTCTCATGAATTTGTTTTCAACAGAGATCGCGACGGGAAAGTGACATCAGAAGAACTGGCAGCTGCAGCTGTATACTTTAAAGAGAACTTGGATAAGGCAGGTGTGCAAGAAATAATTGCTAACCTCTCCAAAGACAAAAGTGCATACATTTATAACTAAAAAATAAGAAAATAGAAACTTTGATGTGATGTTTTTACATACTTGTAACAGATTTCACTAATTTGATTCCTTGTAACAGATGGGAAATTTCTGGTTGAAGACATAGTTAAGCTTGGGTCAAAACAACGTGATGCTATTAGTTCACAAAATGGATGATTTCTTTGTGGTAAATGACCTATTTGCCCATGCCAAGATGTTAATTTGTGTCAATCGAAGAACAATGAGTGAGCAAACCCAGTTAATTCTAGTAAAATTTAAATATCCAGTCATTTAGGTCGTGTAAGCTCTCTGAAGAGGTTAGTTTGTAGAATGAGGTAAATAGAGTGTATATATGCAAAAGGAGGATTGTTCTGTGAAAAGATAAGGGTGCGTGTTTGCACTTCTGAAAAAAAAAATAAATAAAAACAATCTGCTCTTTCTATTTTGTAAATATGTCATGTGCTCAGTTAACTTCGTTGAATGTATTTGCTAAGAGTGTTTTTTTTTTTTTTTTTTATGGGAATAACATTAACTTTGTAACTAGCCTCGCAACTAAAACTCGAGTTTAGGATGCATTACATGTTAATATTCAGTTTTCGGTTTGGATATCTCCAAAAACACTGTCATTTTGATGGTCTCAGTCAGGGATCAATGCCAGAAAACGATTGCACAATTTATTGCCCATTTTCAAGTTCTCAACAAGATTTTAGGAGTTATGCTATTCGTATGGAGGGTTCTTTCGGAAAAAAAAATAATATAGAGGGAAACATTGTTGAAATTAACAGATTAAAATAAAAAAAAATGCAAAAATAAAATTTCCGTTGCCGGGACTCGAACACGGGTCTCTCGGGTGAGAGCCGAGTATCCTAACCAGCTAGACTACAACGGATTGTTGCTCTTAGTGCAAAATATAATAATATAATTAGCACCACATATATATTACTTGTAATTTATGGAAGTTTTTTAAAGCTAATTGTTGATGTCAAAATTGGTGCCCATTGAGAGAATTAGGATTTTTTTCTGGTGGCCAATCACGAGCAAAATGTAGATTATTGTCTCATCATATATACAACAAGCGCTACAAATCGAGGCAAGGTTTACATCATAGAAGCACCGAATGTTGTCAATTTTGAGATAGTAGTAGGTTTGATGTCTATGGGACCCAATTTAATGGGCTCCTTAACCGTTCAATTTATTTTAAGGTCTGTGTGCACAAAAATTGATGATTTATATACTAATATTAAAGTTGAGCGTACATATCTTAAAACGGATTGGACGGTCCAATCCGTTTTAAGTTGTTCAGTTACCAATAAATGTAAGGCCGACAAAGATACATTACGGAGTACAGTGCAGCTCAAAACCATGTCAATCCTACTCATCACTTAATTATTTTGTTTTGTGGATGGAGCGATGCTCGCGACTTTTCAAAGAGATAGACAAGACGGCTGAGATACATAAACAATTGGCACTGATCTCCCTCTGAAAATAATAAAAGTCAGGTTGAATTGTTTCATAAACTGTGTTGAGTTGTTTGATCTAGTGCACTGAAACCAAGTCAATTTTCATCCATCTCCATGGACGTGTGTGTGTCGAATATGTCAGTAGTGGTTTGCTGATAAACTAAAATTTGTAGAAAAAATGCACAATCTACAGCGCCTTGTCTGATAATTCTGAATATTAAAACAGCAATCCTACTACCACATTCTGGAAATTGAGATTTACAATAGTACTAAAATAAAATAAAATAAATACATACCTTATTGTTGTCTGGTAATTTGTGAAGTGTCAAATCAAAGGTTGAAGCTTCCCTTCTTTCAACAAACTATGTAAAAAGAAATCAAGGAGAAAGCACAAAAAGTACAAAATGGAAGTTATGAAAATATAAAAGAAAAACAAACAAAGAGAAATTATTGTGGAGACCTATCCCGCGGGTGAGGGTGAGTTGAACCAGGGCCCATTAACCTAACAATTTCATATATACCACTCAAAAGCTGTAATTTGAATTACATATTTACCATCCAAATTTCTATAATTACGCGTTTATTATCTAAAAATCTAACAACTCACATATTTATCCAATATAACTTTAGTATATATCAAATATATTAAAACTCATATTAATTATGTTAAATATTTTTAAAACTATAATTAATTAAGGATTAACTTAGCACCATTTTTTTCTTTCTTTAGAAAAAAATATTCTGAAATGGACCTGTCAAGTGGAAACAATAACAGGATTTTTCATTAACTCCAATGAAATTGGGCACCGAAAATCATCAAGAATGAAAGGACCCTTTGAGTTCCCATTAGCTAAAAGACCCACACTATTTTTAACTGAGCTAGTAACAAAATACGATGGGAGGAAAATCTGTGCACAGAAATGAAAGAGACTAAATAACTTATTAATTATTTTTTATGTAATATTAAATTTAATTAATTTTATTTTATGATTAATTGAGTAAATATGTGAGTTATTAAATTTTTAGATGGTAAATACGTAATTGTAGAAATTTGGATGGTAAATATGTAATTTTACTTTTTTTTTTTACTGGTATATATCAAATTAGCCCAAATACGAATATGTAATAAGTAAATTGAATAAATTGAGCATGCACGCACTAAACTATATATATTAGAAATGATCAATTCATCTATTAATGTAATTAGCATTTCAAGATAGCTTGTTGACAGTTATCTCGAGTGAATTTTACATTAGACTCACAAAATTGTATCAACCTTTTTTTTGTTTGTACTACCAACAAAGTTATTCCTATCATTAATTCATGAAAATTGGTGATTTAAACAAAAAATACACATAGGCTCATTTCCTTTATTCCTATTTCGATAAGTTTGTCATATCCTTATTTCTGTGATGAAGACAACAAAGCAAAATAGAAGAAAGATTAACTTCGTCAAAGCCAAATTTGTGTATATAATATTTTCTTAATTTATCGTCGACTCCATGTCTAGAGAACAATGACAATCATTTGGATAAAACTATGTATATAGAATAACTAGATTATCCCACTTTCAAAAGCAACTAATAAATGTCACAACAATTTCAAACTTAGACTCAAATTTAGAATTACTGTTATATATATTTTAGTAGTACCAGTGTACCACTACTTGATTTGTTTTTCTTGTACTACATTTTGTTCCCATATGTACATTACAACTTGACATGTGAAATCGAGAGAAACACCTCAAGCTAACACCTGTATGATACATTCCTATATATGATACATTGAATATCGTAATAATTTGGATACAAGTACCGGTACTACTAAAAAGACCTCACAATTCTCATCATTTTGAAAAATGGAGCTAACAACTCGCTATCACTTGGCAGCAACATCTAACTCTCCTGACTCTCTCTTCTGATCCATTTCATTTCCTACGAGTACTGATGCAACCTCTTTATTTTGCTTGACTACATTCTCATCGGCAACTTTTTTAAACAACACTTCCATGTCCTCCAAACTCCTTCCCCTCGTCTCAGGAAGAAAAAAATAGACAAATATGACCCCTACCGTAGCAACACCAGCATATAGATAAAAACTCCCGGCTATAGTGATTACTTTGTACAGCGATATGAAAGTCATTGTGATCACCCCGCTTGTGATTCTATTCACCGCGGTCCCCATGCTTGCCCCCTGAGCCCGGAGCCTCAGAGGCAATATCTCTGAGCTGTAAACCCAGGCGAGCGGCCCATAACCAATAGAAAAAGAAGCCACAAAAGTTAGTACCATTGTAATGCTAAGCGCCCCTGCCCATTTCTTGTGTGGGTAATGGTCGATAATTGTCAAGCTGGATCCAAGTGTGAGGAGTGAGATGATCATTCCAGCTGAACTGGCAAGTAAGAGGGGACGTCGTCCAACCCGGTCGACAAAAAATACAGATACGAGAATAAACGCTGTTTTGCAGAAACCTACAGCGACTGTAGCGCCGAGTGAGTTGTTATCGGACTTGATCCCTGCTTTCTCAAACACTCTCGGACTGTACAAGACCACCGAGTCAATGCCTGATGCCTGTTGGAAGAACTGTAAACCAAGAGCTGCGATGAGAATTCGCCTAACTGATGGTGTTGGACGTATTAACAGTTCTTTCCAGACTCCTTCTCCTCTGCTCCGTTTTAGCATGGGAACTGATTTATCATCCGTACAGTCATCTTGTATACCTAGAGTATGTTTAATGTCGAGTAGCCGTTGTTCAGCCTCCTCAGTTGAATCTGAGGTTTTGAACAGCACACGCTTGGCCTCGTCGAGTCGGCCTTGCATGACAAGCCAACGTGGTGATTCTGGCATAGCAAGCACACCAGCAGCCAGAAACACAGGTGGTATTGCCCCGGCAAGAAACATCAATCTCCAATTTAGGTTGATAGGAAGCTTGGCAAATGCAAAATTAGCAACATAACCGAGTAGTATGCCGGAGTTAGCGGAAACTTCCATGAAGGAGGTAAGACAGCCACGGAGGGATGCTGGTGACACCTCAGCAATATAAACTGGAGCGATTGTTAGGGCATAGCCGACGCCTACTCCTGCCACAAAACGACCGAGCATGAGAATAGCATAATTGGGGGCAATGCCCATTAGAAGAGCACCGACAAAAAATATGGCAGCTGCTAGGACCATGGTATATCGCCTTCCTATCAAGTCAGATGTCCTTCCGGCTGCCAAAGATCCTACCAACGAGTAAAGGTTGATGATTCCAGCTAAAATCTCGATCTGAGTATCACTAATATGGAGGTTCTTTTGAATGAATATCTGAGCTCCACTCATCACTGCAACATCTGGAAAGTGTTGAGGAACATTAAAAAGTTAGAAAATAATTTATTAGCTATTTTACAAAGTTTTTTTTTTTGAAGGTTAACAAAAGTACCGTTAACAGATATATTGATAAAAAAAAGTTTAATTACAAATATAATTACATACACTTCCCTCTCCGTAACCTCTCATTCTCTGTACAGGGAGTTATTCATGTTAACTAATTTAGCCATTATCTAGCCATTTCTCTATCTCCAAAGTTGTGTCACTTAATTGTCAGCTGTTCCAACGTTTTATGTTTATTAGAGAAGAACCTTCTGTTTCTCTGTCTCCACAGTTCCAATGTGCCTGCTACTCATATTTCATCCCAACGAACCCTTCTTTTTTGTTGTGAGAGTGAGTTCTTGTTTGAGTCCAGGAATCTATTTTACAACGTTAAGGCCTAAATTTCTTTACACAAATTTTTGGATAAGAAATGACCTATTTACATTAAAAATAATTTATAATTAATCAAGAGGAGACCAGACGAGTCGAAACAAAATATTTAATTGGGAATGTCACTTATTGTTTAGTAAACTTGAATTGACAAAAAAATAATCAATAAACGGGTTCAAGAAGAATACAATCTCATCACGGTCCAAGAATATGCCTAAACTATTCCTTATTATCTGTACTTTTGTGTATTTAAATCAGGCAGGTCACTGACACAATCAATTAGATTCAAGTAATTTAATTTAAGTTTGCACAAATTTAAAGTGGATTCTCTATATTAATTTCAAATAACCCTGAATTTCCCATGGCTTAGCTAGACTTCATTATGTTTCCTGTGGTACTGCAAGTATACGAGGGATACGCACTCTGCTTTTGTAGGCCGCTTAGGTAGCCAATTCCTTCTTGGAACCGGAATGGTAACATAATTTATATATATAACTTATAATTAAGAGAGAAAATGAAAATGAGTGTTTATTTTTGAGGAGACTAACCATAGCCTGATAGGATGCAGGTCATGGAGGCAAGAAGAGCGCAAGCTATGGCATATTTGTTCCTGGTAGGTTTCTTCAACATAGTTGCCTCAGCTGGGGAATTTGTTTTCTCAATGTTCATGGCTTGCTTTAGTTTGTGGAGGTGAGTCCAAGAGGTGGAGCAACTGAGAGGAGAGCAGCAGTTTAATTAGTTCCTTACAAGTTTGAGAGGTTTATACTTTCTAGCTAGCAATAGGCTATATTTAAAGGTGAATCACAAACATACGATACAATGATTGATGGATCATATGTGCTCTCTTTGATCTGTCAAAAAAACATCTGATAAGGACAGCTCCGGAAACTTTTGGAATTGTTGTAGAAAAATGATACAGCTTGTCCAAGCATGTGGAAAAATTTGAGGTCTGAAATTGGGGAATAGATTTTTTACAAGAAGACAAACTATTAGATAAGTCAACAGTCAAAGTTTGACTCAGTCAAACAGTTGTAATTAGGACCCTAAAACATAATTAGTTAGTGGTTATATAGTTTGTTATGGATTAAATCTCCCTTATAGTTATAAATACAGGAAGGTGTAACAGAGCAAATGAAGAAATGAAATAAAAAAATTCATTTTATGCTCATCTATCTACATTACAATCTCAATATCAGTCACTACAGCACAAAAGACTTTCTGCGACCGGTTTTCCGGTCACAGAAAGTCTAAGAGCCGGTCACTGATAATCCATCCGGTCATAGAACGTCAATTCCGGTCGCTGATACTCTGGACGCTGAAAGACGTCACCTGGTCGTTAATACTTTTTATGCGACCAATTTTTTTTTTGTCGCTATTGTTTTTTGCTGATGTCACAAAGAGGTATCGCGACCACAATTAACAGTCGCTGATAGTCAAATCCGGTTGCTAATACTATTTTCTTAGTTTTTTTTTGTTATTTACTTTTCTTTTAGTTTTTTGGATTTTTTTCATTTTACTTCTCTCAAAACATAGACAATATATCAATTCAATTGCAACATCAAATATCATACAAAATTACAATTTTGATTTGAGATACAACAATAACAATATCAACACAACAATTCTAATTTTGCCATAGTATTAATTATAATTTTCTCAAAATTTTCATGTCATGAAATAAAAAAATAAAAAATAACCGACAAAACCGATCCTGCATATTTAGAACTTCATATTAAAAATTGTAAATTGAATCAAAATTCCAAAATTACAGTCTTTTTGTTCTTACTATCATTGAAACCTCACGCACAAGTCACGACCGACATGGTTAAGGATTACATCACATCATATACCTACATTAATACAAGTCAAAATTATAAGTTATTCCTAGATAAACATATAAATAGAAACAAGTACAAGGTCATTCATGCAAAAAAAAACTAAAAATTTCTAACTCGATATGGTTTCATTATATTGGTACAAATACCACTTCCAAAAAACAGTCCCAATAAATTTTCAAAGATAGACTGTCTAGAAAAGGGTAAAATTGTCAATCAAATCAGAACCTTGTGTATACTGTACTCCCAATCATCAATCATTTAAGTATCAAGTATTTAGAAACAAAATATAACAAAAGAAAGCAACTTACATCTTTGTATGTCTTGACCTGTGTATCCAGCTTTACCCTTCAATTCTGTAAATCCTGAAAAACAAAATCATAGATGTTTCTCATTTAGTGCATTCAAGAAATTAACACGGAGATCATTAAGTGCATTCAAGAAATCATAGGTACCTCCTTCAGCTCACAATTTATCACATCTCAAGGAACAATCAATCGAGAAAAAGGGAGGTGCTTGAAATTATCCGAGAAAGGCACCAAATGCAAAAAGGGCAGCAACAGTCGCTTCTCCAAATCTTGAATTTGTCAATTCAAAGAACACGCACTCTAACCCATCTCTCTATTTCAAATGTGAGGTCACTTGCTCTCTTCAAGCCCCACAGAAAAAAATCAAAATGAAAAGAAAACAATCCTATGTGAGCTTTTTTTTTTCAGAAAAAATAGCTAACGCAAAGTGCATTCAAAACAATCCTACTGAATACCAGCAAGCCCAGGTTGTGAGTAGATAATGAATATTTGATTTTGGACAAAGTGTATTAAGATAAATTAAGTAACTTATTAATTTTACCTTACTCGAGACACCACGTACTGCAAGTAAAAGAAAAAACATAAATAATTTCTTATTCAGCTCGTAATACATGAAATTTCTTATTCAAACTCAATGGAATAGAAAGATCTAAAAAAAATGCGATAAAATGATCTCAATAAGAAACTAACCCGTGCAGCTTCAGTTGCGATCAAGTTCAATTCCTCACTGCATTAAGTATAACTAAGACATGTTTAGTTAAACAGACAAATATATAAAAGAAACTTTGAGAGGCTTGACCAGAAATTGTAAAGAGCACATACACCCAAGTCCATTAGGCTGGCTGCCACATCATTCTGTTGCTTCTGCAGTGTACGTAGTTCTCAATTCTTGAAAGTCCTACAAATACATATGAATTACTAATAAATATTTCAAAGGAAAATTCATGAGCACATACACCCAAGTCCAATAGACATTTTTTCTATATCCTTTGGAATGTTTCATTTAGGCTATCAGACAAATATACCTTTCTTCTTTGGTGAGACAACTATCGCTAAATCAGGCACATATTTTTTTCCTTGAAATTGGGATAATTGCCTCAAAAGGCAGTGCCAGAACAAATGCAAAATTGAAGTTATTAAACCCATTTCTGAAATAGAACGAGAACCCCTGAGTACTGTAAAGGTGACTTTCATGAGTAACACCTATTTTTGTTTCTTGATTCTCAAAACTGGTACAGATCAAATACTAGTAAAATAAAAAAAAATGCCTCAACTTAATTTCTCAAAACTCATAAAGAAATTAAAGGAATACCTTTCTCCAATCTCAGATCTGTTGCTCCTCTAATCTCCTCGACTTTGCAACAGTAATGACCACGAAGAAAATAGAAAAACTGACGACTAGCGCGCTGTGAACAGTGGCGACGGGAAGAGAGGCGGTGGTGTTTTGATTTTGGTGAAGAGATGCAGGAAGAGAGACGGAAAGAGAGGGGTGGCGTTGATTTTGGAGAAGAGAGACGGGAAACCGGGCAGAGAGGGGTTTTGATTTTGGGGAAGGGTTTTGATCGGAGCGGGGAGCTTTTGATTTTGGCGGAGGGGTGGCGCGCGTTTGATTTATTTCAGTAGCCGCATTTTATTTTTAGCAGCCACGTTTTCTTTAGCGCGAAAAAAAAAAAAAAAAAATTTCAGCGACCTGTGTTGTCGTCAGTTGCTGATACAATTGGTCGCTTGATTTTAAAAGAAATTCATTCTTTTCTTTTGAAAAAATTGAGTATCTGTAACCAGTGTTAGCACCGGTCGCTATGAACAATCGCAGAAAGTCAATTCTGCTGTAGTGAGTATCATTACTTTTCAAACTCTTCCAATTTTAGTATAGGTAATCAAAAAATTCTCACATGTATCTTTATCAGTTATTCTAACTGAGGATTAAAATAAAAACTTCTGAATTTAATCTTGTAAAACTTACTGACCTCCAATGAAATTAGTTAATATGAAATCATATGATCATAAGAGAAGATTATCACAGTAATTTCAATATATAAAGTACATATTGGATACCAGTATAACTTATCTAACAGACCTTATAATTCTTACGATTTTAAAACAGCCAGCAACTCGCTATCACTTAGCAGCAACATCTAACTCTCCTGACTATCTCCTCTCCATTCCATTTCCGACCGATACTGATGCAACGTCTTTATTTTGCTTGACTACATTCTCATCGGCAACCTTTTTAAACAACACTTCCATGTCCTCCAAACTCCTCCCCCTCGTCTCAGGAAGAAAAAAATAGATAAATATGGCCCCTAGAGTAGCAACACCAGCATATAGATAAAAACTCCCGGCTATGGTGATTGCTTTGTACAGCGATATGAAAGTCATTACGATCACCCCGCTCGTGATTCTATTCACTGCAGTCCCCATGCTTGCCCCCTGAGCCCGGAGCCTCAGAGGCAATATCTCTGAGCTGTAAACCCAGGCGAGTGGCCCATAACCAATAGCAAAAGAAGCCGCAAAAGTTAGCACCATTGTAATGCTAAGCGCCCCTGCCCATTTCTTGTGTGGGTAATGGTCGATAATTGCCAAGCTGGATCCAAGCGTGAGGAGTGAGATGATCATTCCAGCTGAACTGGAAAGTAAGAGGGCTCGTCGTCCAACCCGGTCGACGAAGAATACGGATACGAGAACAAACACTGTTTTGCAGAAACCTACAGCTACTGTAGCACCGAGTGAGTTGTTATCCGACTTGATCCCTGCTTTCTCAAACACTCTGGGACTGTACAAGACCACTGAGTCGATGCCTGATGCCTGCTGGAAGAACTGTAAACCAAGAGCTGCGATGAGAATTCGCCGAACTGATGGTGTTGGACGTATTAACAGTTCTTTCCAGACTCCTTCTCCTCTGCTCCGTTTTAGCATGGGAACTGATTTATCATCCGTACAGTCATCTGTTATACCTAGAGTATGTTTAATGTCGAGTAGCCGTTGTTCAGCCTCCTCAGTTGAATCTGAGGTTTTGAACAGCACACGCTTGGCCTCGTCGAGTCGGCCTTGCATGACAAGCCAACGTGGTGATTCTGGCATAGCAAGCACACCAGCAGCCAGAAACACAGGTGGTATTGCCCCGGCAAGAAACATCAACCTCCAATTTAGGTTGATAGGAAGCTTGGCAAATGCAAAATTAGCAACATAACCTAGTAGAATGCCGGAGTTAATGAAAACTTCCGGGAAGGAGGTAAGACAGCCACGGAGGGATGCTGGTGACACCTCAGCAGTATAAACTGGAGCGATCGTTAGGGCATAGCCGACGCCTACTCCTGCCACAAAACGACCGAGCATGAGAATGGCATAATTGGGGGCAATGCCCATTAGAAGAGCACCGACAAAAAATATGGCAGCTGCTAGGACCATGGTATATCGCCTTCCTATCAAGTCAGATGTCCTGCCTGCTGCCAAAGATCCTACCAACGAGTAAAGGTTGATGATTCCGGCTAAAATCTCGATCTGAGTATCACTAATATGGAGGTTCTTCTGAATGTATATCTGAGCTCCACTCATCACTGCAACATCTGGAAAGTGATGAGGAACATTAAAAAGTTAGAAAATAACTTATTAGCCATTTAACAACGTTAAGGCCTAAGTTTCTTTACACAAATTTTTTGGATAATAAATGATCGAGTTACATTAAAAAGTTATAATAATACTTTTTTTTTATTTGTAGTTGAATTACACATTAACTATTTTTTTTTTACAATATAATTGTGTTCTGTTAATTTTATTTTGAAAAACAAAAACAAAATTATTAATTAGTTTCATTTAATCAGGCAAGTAACTGACACAATCAGATTAGATTCAAGTTATTTAATGTAAGTTTGCACAAAATTTAAGGTGGATTCTCTATATTTCAAATAACCCTGAATTTCTCATTGCTTAGATAGACTTCATTCTGTTTCCTGTGGTACTGCAAGGCATATGCACTCCGTTTTTATAGGTCGCTTAGGTAGCCAATTCCTCCTTGGAACCGGAATGGTAACATAATTTATATAACTTATAATTAAGAGAGAAAATGAAAATGAGTTTTTATTTTTGAGGAGACTAACCATAGCCTGATAGGACGGACGTCATGGAGGCAAGAAGAGCGCAAGCTATGGCATATTTGTTCCTGGGAGGTTTCTTCGACACAGTTGCCTCAGCTGGGGAATTTGTTTTCTCAATGTTCATGGCTTGCTTTAGTTTGTGGAGGTGAGTTGAGGAGGTGGAGCAACTGAGAGGAGAGCAGCAGTTTAATTAGATCCTTACAAGTTTGAGAGGTCGATACTTTCTAGCTAGCTATAGGATATATTTAAAGGTGAATCACAAACATAAAATGCAATGATTGATGGATCATATGTGCTCACTTTGTTCTATCAAAAAATTTTCTGACAAGGACAGCTCCGGAAACTTTTGGAATTGTTGTAGAAAAATGATACAACTTGTTCAAGCATGTGGAAAAATTTGAGGTCTGAAATTGGGGAATAGATTTTTTACAAGAAGACAAACTATTTGATAAGTCAGCAGTTAAAGTTTGACTCAGTCAAACAGTTATAATTAGGACCCTAAAACAGAATTAGTTAGTGGTTAGATAGTTTGTTATGAATTAAAGTTCCCTTACAGTTATACTTATAAATACAGGGAGGTATAACAGAGCAAATGAAGAAATGAAATAAAGAAATTCATTTTCTGCTCATCGATCTACATTACAATCTCAATATCAGTATCATACTATCATTACTTTTGAAACTCCTCCAATTTTAGTACAGGTGATCAAAAAATTCTCACATGTATCTTTATCAGTTATTCTAACTGAGGATTAAAATAAGAACTTCTGAATTTAATCTTGTAAAGCTTACTTGACCTCCAATAGAAATTAGGTAATATGAAATCTCATAATCATAAGAGAAGATTATCACAGTAATTTCAATATACAATGTACATATTGGATACCAGTATAACTTATCTAACAAACCTTATAATTCTTATGATTTTAAAACAGCCAGCAACTAGCTATCACTTAGCAGCAACATCTAACTCTCCTGACTCTCTCTTCTCCATTCCATTTCCGACCGATACTGATGCAACCTCTTCATTTTGCTTGACTACATTCTCATCGGCCGATTTTTTAAACAACACTTCAATGTCCTCCAAATTCCTTCCCCTCGTCTCAGGAAGAAAAAAATAGATAAATATGGCCCCTAGCGTAGCAACACCAGCATATAGATAAAAAGTCCCAGATATGGTGATCGCTTTGTACAGCGATATGAAACTCATTGTGACCACCCCACTCATGATTCTATTCACCGCGGTCCCCATGCTTGCCCCCTGTGCCCGGAGCCTCAGAGGCAATATCTCTGAGCTGTAAACCCAGGCGAGTGGCCCATAACCTATAGCAAAAGAAGATGCAAAAGTTAGCACTGTTGTAATGCTAAGTGCCCCTGCCCATTTCATGTGTGGGTAATGGTCGACAATTCTCAAGCTGGATCCAAGTATGAGAAGCGAGATGATCATTCCAGTTGAACTGGCAAGTAAAAGGCGTCGTCGTCCAACCCGATCAACGAAGAATACAGATACGAGAACAAACGCTGTTTTGCAGAAACCTACAGCGACTGTAGCACCGAGTGAGTTGTTATCGGAGTTGATCCCTGCTTTCTCAAACACTCTCGGACTGTACAAGACCACCGAGTCAATGCCTGATGCCTGTTGGAAGAACTGTAAACCAAGAGCTGCGATGACAATTCGCCGAACTGATGGTGTTGGACGTATTAACAGTTCTTTCCAGACTCCTTCTCCGCTGCTCCGTTTTACCATGGGAACCGATTCATCATCAGTACAGTCATCTGGTATACCTAGAGTATGTTTAATGTCAATTAACCGTTGTTCAGCCTCCTCAGTTGAATCTGAGGTTTTGGACAACACACGCTTGGCCTCGTTTAGTCGGCCTTGCATGACAAGCCAGCGTGGTGATTCTGGCATGGCAAGCACGCCAGCAGCCAGAAACACAGGTGGTATTGCACCGGCAAGAAGCATCAACCTCCAATTGAGATTGATAGGAAGCTTGGAAAATGCAAAATTAGCAACATAACCAAGTAGTACACCAGAGTTAATGAAAACTTCCGGGAAGGAGGTAAGGCATCCACGGACGGATGAGGGCGATAACTCAGTAGTAAAAACTGGAGCAATCATTAGGGCATAGCCGACGCCTATTCCTGTCACGAAACGGCCGAGCATGAGAATAGCATAATTGGGAGCAAGGCCCATTATAAGAGCACCAGCAAAAAAGATGGCAGCTGC
Organism: Carex pumila; assembly: GCA_033356055.1. Lineage (NCBI taxonomy): Eukaryota > Viridiplantae > Streptophyta > Magnoliopsida > Poales > Cyperaceae > Carex > Carex pumila. The sequence continues at coordinate 14,420 of JARJHM010000175.1, read as the reverse complement.
TAGGACCATAGTATAACGCCTTCCAATCCAGTCAGATGTCCTTCCGGCTGCCAACGATCCAATCAATGAGTAAAGGTTGATGATTCCGGCTAAAATCTCAATCTGAGTATCAGTAACATGGAGGTTCTTCTGAATGTAAATCTGAGCTCCACTCATCACTGCAATATCTGGAGTGAGACAAGGAACATAAATATTAGCTTGTTAGAAAAGAACTAGGCTATTTTACATACAAAGTTAACGCCTAATTTTCTTTACACAAAATATGATCACGACTAAAATGATGTGTACTTTTTCAAATCCTTTGCCTGAAATTTCTACGGTGAAATAGAAAATTAATTGTTCGTTTGTCCTGTGGCAATATATAGTGTAAAATTAATCAAGATAGAGAAGACCAGAATTCAAATGGTAATTAATGTCACTAACTGTTTAATTAACTAAGTGTTTAGTAAACTTGAATTAACAAAATATAATCAAACGCGTTCAAGAAAGATACAAAATTGTCAAATTAGGAAATCGTACAATCCCATCACTGTCCAAGAATCTGCCTAAATTACTCCTTTATCCACTTTTGTGAATTCAGATCAGGTTATAACTGACAAAATCAGATTAGATCCATCTTTTAAAAAGAAATTAAATCCAAATTATTCAATATAAGTTTGCACGAATCTTAAAGTGAGTTATCTATATTTTGTCATCAATAGGCCTAAATTTCTTATGGTTGGGCTAAGACTTCATTCTATCTCATGTGGTATCTATATTTGTCACCAATTTTCTTGTCCATTTTGGAACCGGAAAGGCAACATAATTTATATAACTTATAATTAAGAGAGAAAATGTTTACTTAAAAAAAATTAAGAGAGAAAATGAAATTGACTAACCATAGCCTAATAGGACGGAGGTCATGGAGGCAAGAAGAGCGCAAGCTATGGCATATTTGTTCCGGGGAGGTTTCTTTGGCATAGTTGCCTCAGCTGGGGAATTTGTTTTCTCAATGTTCATAGCAATTGCTTTGGTTTGTGGAGGTGAGGCCATGAAGTGGGGCAACTGAGAGGAGAGCAGCTGGTTAAAATAATTCCTTGCAAGTTTGAAAGGTCTATACTTTAAACCTGAATCACAAACACACAATGCAATTATTGATGGATCATATGTGCTCCCTTTGATCTGTCCAATTACTGATAAGGACAACAGCGGAAAATAATGCAATCGTTAGAAAAATGATACAACCAGTCAACTAGTCCAAGCACGTGTATAATTTGTGGTCTGAAGCTGGGGAATAGATTTACCAGGAGACAAACTCTTCAATAATTGGACTAGTCGACTGGTTGACTGGTTGACTGGTTTATTTGATAATTTCAAAACAATTTTACATGCATTAATTGCATTAATTACTAATATATATATATATATATATATATATAGGGATGGGCTACGCTACTCCATGGAGTAAAATGAGTTGGTGCTCTACGCCGCTATATTTTTATTTTGAAAACCCAAACGACCGATCCGAACCGTTAGATGTGATCTCCATATTGAAATATGCTTAGAGACCAAATTTTACATTTTTTGGTGAGCTTAACTCCAAAACTTGCCAAGTCGATTTCAAATGACGAATTCAAACGTTGGAACCCACCTATCTTACGTGTGATGCGTCTACATGTGAAATTTTTAAACATTCGAATTAGTTTAGTATAAAATCAATTGGTCAAAATTAGAAGGTTAATAAATTAATTTTAGTACATTCATTTTTTGAACATTTTTTGACCACTTGACTTTATACTAAATTAATTCGAATATTTAAAATTTTCACATGTAGACTCATCACTCGTTAGGTGAGCGGGTTTCAACAATTCGGATTCGTCATTTGAAATAGATTTGATGGGTTTTGGAGTTAAGCTCACCAAACACTTTGGTGAACTTAAGAACACCCTAGTTCTACTATATACATGAGATGGGTTACAGTACATTGCAATATATAGGTATTTTTGTATATTGGGTTATTAATCACCAGATTCAATGTACAAATAACCAATCCAAATCGTTCAATTTGTTCTCCATATTAATATGTGTTTGGAGACCAATTTACATTTTTTGGGAATTCTTTTTGGGAATTCTTTTCAATAAATATAAAAAAATAGTAAAACATTTCCAAAAAATGTAAAATTTGATCTCGAAACATATATTAATATGGAGAACAAGATGAACGGTTTGTATCGGTTATTTGAACTTTGAATCCAATAATTTATAGTTAAATTTACAAAAATATCTATGCATTGCAATGTATCATAACCCATCTATATATATATGAACTCAAAGCCCGTAATAAAAAAAATGGTTAACAAATTATTAAGTGTCAAGTAGTTGAAACTCACTGTCAAATATTAGGAACCTATAAAAGCTGAAGAATATTTAATTGACTAGATAATTTATTTAGGATAAACTACTACTGAAGTGCTTATTTAAAAGTTGAATCACCCATAATTAAGAGCTTGAATTTAATTAAAGTTAGTATATAAGGATTATGAAAAAAATTAAGCATATTCATGAAATTAACTTTGGCTAGATTATTTAGTTAATAATATTTAGATTTTTTTTAATAACTAGTATAAATAGGTCTTGGTATTCTTTTCAATAAAATAAAGAAAGCAAAGAAATTAAGAGAAAAATAAGAGAGCAACACATAAGTAGGGAGTGTTGTAGTAGTTTGAAGGTGTAGGATATTATAATTAGTAAATTGTGACTTCAATGTCAGATAATTGAGTATTAGAGTTATATAATATTGTAGAGAGAGAGAGAGAGAGTTGTAAGAGTAATTTGAGTGAGCAATGAAATATATTTTATAGTGTCACTCTCTATATTTAACAAACAGGTATGAGGTATCAGAGTCAGTATTATCGGTCTTGGGTCGATTTTGTCAGAGTCGACGGTAAGGCTCAATCATAAGAGTAGAAAGTTTGTGAGTGTTGCGAGTAGTCTACCAGTCAGAATAGCCATGTGTCGGAGAAGCTGCTGATCGAGTACAGTTTTACTTAACGTCAAGCAATCCAGTGGAAGCCATGAAATTCACAGTTATAACTGGTAATTTTAAGAAATTAAATAACTAGTTAACAACAATGATATATATTGGAAGACATGCATAATCCTATTTACAAGAACATGACATGTGGTAGGCAGGTCAGATACAATTCCGCCAAAGATCGTAGCCCGGAGAATAGAAAACTTTTGACGACTATACACAAATCAAAGATAAGAAAACTCTGTCTGTGGAGAACGAGACTACGAAAATGGCAAATCAAGTCTGAAAAGGCGATATATGTACTCAAGATGTTGGTTAAGAAAAGCATACTTGAGTACATCAGAGAAGCAACAACACTAAAAGTTGCATGGAACTACTTAGCAACTCTCATCTCTAAGAAAAATAACACCCGCCTCTAGCTAGAAAATGAGCTCATGATAATCTCACAAGGTGGCATGATAATCAATCAGTATTTTACAAAGGTGAAGTTCTTCTGTAGTGAGATTGCTCAAATAGATAATAAAGAAAAAATCAGTGAGCATGGAATCAAGAGAACACTAGTGGAAAAACAGGAATCAGGATCGGCCTATCTAGATCGGTTATATGAAACAACCGATACTAATAAAAAAGAATCTGGATCAGGTTTAATTAAAAACGATAGTAATTATTTTTTTTAATGGGTATTAAAAAATGGGGGAAAAAACTATTAGGATCGGTTCTTAGATATAACTGATTCAGATAAGCGTCTATTAAGATCGGTTGATTAAAAAATAAAAAATCAATTCTGATAGTATCAGTATCGCCTTCATCAGAATCGGTTATATTATGATACTAATTTGCGTATATAACCGATCCTGATTCCTTATTTTCTACTAGTCGAATAATGATTAATATCGCCTGAAACCGGAGTATAGCGGATTTATGACTGTGATTGAAGAGTGATCAACTCAGCTAACGCTATTAGTGTTGAATTATCACTGCTTCAAAATCAGGAGACTAGTCAAGCAAATAGTTGGAGTATCACTGAAGCAAGAAGAGGAAGTACTATTCAGTAGCCAAACACGTCACGGCATGTATTTGTACCCTTTTAATTTTATCAAGGTTTAATGGTTTTTGGTAGTTAAAAAATAATTGTCCAAGAGGGAAAACTTGAGTTGCTTGATTTGACAAACAAATGGCATCGGAAATTGCAAAATTTTCGATGAAACCCCCTGATTTATATGTTGGATTAATTTCAATTACAACATATGTGGGTTTATATGTAATATAAGTATATATTGAATAATAGACTGTCAAAATTAGACCCGTTATGAAGTGATCAAATTAAGTATTATTTATCGGGTTCAATATGTGTCATGAGAAGTGGGACCTTTAATGTGTAGAATGCGTATTAATAACTTTATGATTTAGTGATGGTCTAAATTATATAAAGTTTGGTAATAATACAATTATGCTATTGGTCTCTGGGGAACACAATCAAATATGATATTGTTCCGTAAATAAGGAAATATCCAATAAGGCAAGTTATGAATTCAGACCCACTAAGGATTCAATAAGAAAAATAAGATTAATTAATTAATTAATTAATTAAAGAAAGAGACCTATTCATTTGATTAAATGAAAAGGCATATTAATCATATGGATTTCGGTACCTATTCATCTGATTAATAAAAGGGCGCATATGGGCATGTATCCATTGAAAAAAATACATACGGCTCTATCTCTCTCTCTCTCTCTAGTTTCTCTCTCTACAGAAAATAAAATAGATTGATATCTTGTGATTGAGAAGGGGATTTTCAGTAAAGAATTTATGGTTCGGGTATCTCTCCTTGTGAAGAACGGAGTGTTGTTGTTGCTGCCTCTCTCGCTCTCTCCATCGGACTTGAGAGAGATTGCTAGGAAATCTAAAGGCTTTCGGTGATCAACGGTGATTGTGCATCCCTGAAAGGCCATGGCTACCGATCAAGATAACTTTAAATTTCAGATTATGGTTCACTAGATGATTGTGACATATTTAGAGTTTATATATGCAATACGGTTATGCATAATAATAAATCTAACAATTGGTATCAGAGCCTACTCTAGTTGAACCATTAAAAGTTTGATTTTGTTTCGGATTTATGATTTGCAAATTTTTGGTAATCAATACTTATAATTCGATGCCTTAATGGCGAATCTGTTTCTGATTTTCGGAAATCAGTAACATATATATATATATAGAGTGGGGTTAAAATGCACCCTCCTTTTTGTGCTCCAAATGTGCACCCTCCCCTCTTTTCTTCATTTTTAAAATTCAAATAGTTGATTTGAATCTACCAATGTGTTCTACATATTAAAATGTGCTTGGAGACCAAATTTTACATTTTTTGGAAATTTTTTACTATTTTTTCAGAATTTTTGAAAATCATCACTGTGCTGAATTTTTTATTATTGTTTAGCTTAATAAAAAATTCTGAAAAAATAGTAAAAAAATTTCAAAAAATGTAAAATTTGGTCTCCAAGCACATTTTAATATATAGAACACATTGGTAGATTCAAATCAACTATTTGAATTTTAAAAATGAAGAAACAAGAAGAGGGTGCACGTTTGGAGCACAAAAAAGAGGGTGTATTTTAACCCCACTCATATATATATATATATATATATATGGAAATTTTGATGACATATATGTTTCTGGTTTTATATTTATTAATTCTCCGTTAATACAGTCAGTTGATACCGAAATTTCTGAATCATATAATTCATGGTCAATGGTTTGATTTAATATGATACCATGAATTTTGAGGCTTACCGTAACTATGTTTTGGTATGATTGAATAATGATTAGTTTGACCAAAATTAATTTGTTTGAATGGCCATTAATTTGTATTTCCGGTGCACAATTATTTTGGTCAAATCAATTATAGTTACAAATTGGTTTGTATTTTTCGGCCATAACAAATAGGTATAATTTTGGCCAGAACAAAGGTGTACTAAATTTTGATATTTCTGAAAGTATACCTGCCGAACCAGAACAGAGGAAATATTTGGTTAAGCCTAATTTTGATAAATTTGTTATTCAGATAATATTAAATCATTATGAAGGCTTAAGAATTACGATATATTTTGAAAAATAATTAATAAAGGTATCATCTTGCCAAAGTAAACTCTCATACTGGTGTTAATCATTTGCCAATTTATACACAGTAAATATACATATGATGCTTGGTTATTGGACTGGCCCAAAGGAAAGACAATAATTAAGTGTTATATGTGTATTCTTGTGGTAATGAATAGGTAATAGTCAATAAGTTTTAGATGTAATTAGTTAATCGGTCCAAAGAAAGGTTAACTAATTGACATCAAATAGACTGTTATATTCGATTACTACACCTATTTATCGTAGAATAATAACTGACTCCAAAGAGCACTTATTGTTCGAGGATACTTAGTTGATGGAATATGCCTTATTTTGATTTTTTATTACTATTCGGTTATTTGATTCGTTCTTTGTGAATATTTTTCAGCAAAAATTACTGATCTTACAGCCGGCATCAATAGCATTCCGATGCTGATGGGTTCTAATTACAAGGATTGGAAAGATAATCTTGAGATTATCCTTGGGTGCCTTGTCTTGGACATAGCGTTGCAGGAGGCCAAACCTACCATGCCTGTTGCGACTAGTTTTGAAAAGGAACAAACTGCATATGCACGGTGGATGAGGTCAAATCGCTTATGTCTCCGGGTCATGCAAAAGACCATTCCTGAAAGTTTTAGGGGACCAGTTTCTGATTCCACTCTTGCTAAAGACTATCTTAAGGAACTTGAGCAGAGATTTGTTAGGAATGAGAAGGCTGAAATAGGCATTCTTTTAAACAAACTCTACACAATGAAGTACAATGGTAAAAGCAATGTTAGGGAGCACATTCTTGAAATAATGCATACCGCTTCAAAATTGAAGGGACATAAGCTAGATATATCATATGATATGCTAGTTTATTTGGCCCTTAACTCTCTTCCTGTTTCATTTGGACAGTTCAAGGTGAGTTATAATTGTCAGAAGGACTCATGGACAGTTAATGAACTCATCTCACACTGTGTTTAGGAGGAAGAGAGGTTGAAGTCGGACAGGAGCGAAAGTGCAAACATTGCTTCTACCTCTAAGAAAAAAGGGAAAAAGAAACGTAAGGCAAATTCAGATGCTGCAACTACAAGTTCGTAGAAGAAGCCCAATAAGGATAAGAAGCCGGTTACCGAATCGGAGCCGAATAAAGAAAAGAAAAAGGGTTGTTTCTTCCGTGGATCTGAAGGGCATGTAAAGAAAGATTGTTCCAATTATCACGCATGGCGTGTTAAGAAGGGTACTAATTTTTCTTTTGTTTGTACAGAAGTTAATGCAGTTTCAGTTTCCATAGACACATGGTGGATAGATTCAAGTGCAACTACTCACATTTCTGTGTCTATGCAGGGTTGCCGAAGTTACCGGAAGCCAAATGATGGTGAAAGATACATCTATGTGGGCGATGGAAACAAGGCAAAAGTTGAAGCTATAGGGCATTTTAGATTACTTATGAAAACTGGATTTTATTTGGATTTGTTTGATACTTTTGTTGTACCGTCTTTTAGGCGGAACTTAATTTCTCTGCATTGGACAAATTAGGTTTTACTTGTTCATTTGGAGATAGAAAGTTTGGTTTGTATCAAAACTCCAATTTGGTTGCTTCTGGTTTTCTATCTATTTTGGATAATCTTTATGCTTTAGATACTGTTGCTTCATATAATGAAACTCTAAACAATGAAACTCGAAACGTTAGACAGAAATTAACACATCAGGATTCAACTGCACTTTGGCATAGCGTTTAGGTCATATTTCTCAACAGAGAATTACACGTCTTATTCAAAGTGATATTCTGAGACCCTTAGACATGTCAGATCTCGGTCCGTGCATTGAGTGTGCAAAGGGAAAACAAACAAGCATGCGCAAATATACAGCCAATCGTGTGAATGACATCCTTGAACTGATACATACGGACATATGTGGGCCATTCCCTACAGCTACTAGGAATGGGCATGTATATTTTATTAGTTTCATTGATGATTATTCTAGATATGGTTATATATTTTTAATTAAAGAAAAGGCTCAAGCTTTGGACACGTTTAAATCCTTCAAGGCTAAAGTTGAGTTACAGCTCAACAAAAGGATTAAAAGCGTCAGATCGGATCATGGTGGTGAATACTATGGTCGATATGACGATTCAGGAGAACAACGTCCAGGGCCTTTTGCTAAATTTCTAGATGAAAATGGGATTGTGCCACAGTATACAATGTCGGGTTCACCCGCAATGAATGGAGTGGCTGAAAGGCGCAATCGCACATTAATGGAGATGGTGAGAAGTATGATTTCTCATACTTCACTTCCATTGAACCTCTAGGGAGAAGCACTTAAGGCAGCAACATATATTCTGAATCGAGTACCGACTAAGGCAGCGAACAAAACTCCATATGAAATGTGGACCGGGCGAAAGCCTAGTCTCCAACACTTAAGAATCTGGGGTTGTCCTGCTGAAGCTCGGCCTTATAGGCCACAAGAGAAAAAGCTGGACGAAAGGACAATTAGCTGTTATTTTGTCGGATATGCGGAAAGGTCCCGGGGGTATAAGTTTTATGATCCCACTAACAGAACAATTTTCGAGACAAATACAGTTAAGTTATTTGAGGATGTTATGGTTCAAGGGGGAAATACAAATCAAATTGTCTTTGAAGAGAAACAGGACTCTCCTATACAAGAGGCACCATCAACGGTACCAATTGTAATAAGAATATCTGGAGACTCATTGGTTCAGGATCGTACTGTAAATGAACCTGCAGTGTATGAACCTCCAAAAATGGAAGAAAATCCGGTTCAAGACAATGTTGATGTTGAAGAGGAACCTATACCACCTCAAGAACTTCAAGAAATAGTGCCTTTAAGGCGGTCCACCAGAGAGAGAAGAAGTGCAATATCTAAGGATTATGTTATATTTCTTCAAGAACATGAATTCGACATTGGCATGATGGAGGATGACTCTCTCAATCTCCGTCAGGCTTTGGAAAGTGTCAATTCTCAGAAATGGATCGAGGCCATGAATGAGGAAATGAAGTCAATGTATGACAACAAAGTCTGGGATATCATCCCAGTACCTGAAAGTGTGAAGCCTGTTGGTTGCAAATTGATATTTAAGACCAAGAGGGATTCAGAAGGTAATGTGGAAAGATATAAAACACGGCTTGTTGCTAAGGGATTTACACAGAAAGAAGGCATTGACTTTACGGAAACTTTCTCACTTGTGTCTATGAAAGATTCCTTCAGAATTATCATGGCATTAGTGGCACATTTTGATCTTGAGTTACACCAGATGGATGTTAAGACTGCGTTTCTCAATGGCGACATTGATGAAAACATTTATATGGTGCAACCACCTAACTTTGAGTCAAATGACCCAAAGAAAATGGTTTGCAAATTAAAGAAATCCATCTATGGACTCAAGCAAGCGTCTCGACAGTGGTATTTCAAATTTCATCAAGTCATTGTCTCATTTGGATTTGAGCCTAATTTGGTGGATGAATGCATATATCACAAGTTCAGTTGGAGTAAGTTTATGTTTCTGGTTTTATATGTTGATGACATATTGCTTGCCAGTAATGATATAAATATGATGCGTGAAACTAAGATATTTCTTTTCAGGCATTTTGATATGAAAGATCTTGGTGAAGCATCATATGTGTTAAGCCTTAAAATACAAAGAGATCGAAATAAGGGTATTTTGGGGCTTTCACAAAAGGCATATATCGAAAGAATTCTCAAGCGATATAGCATGGAACACTGTAAACCAGGAAATACCCCTGTTGCAAAAGGAGACATTAAGTCTCAATCAGTGTCCAAAGACAGAACTCGAAAAATAAAAAATGCATTAGATTCCATATGCTTCGGTAATTGGAAGTCTGATGTATGCTCAGGTGTGTATGCGTCCGGATATTGTGTACATCACAGGGATGTTAGGCCGGTATCTTAGTAATCCTGGTATGGATCACTGGAGAGCAGACAAAAGGGTACTTAGGTACTTGCAAAGAACAAAGGATCATATGCTTACATATCGGAGATCAGACAATCTTGAGGTCATTGGATATACTGATTTCGATTTTGCTGGTTGTGTGGATAGCATGAAGTCAACATCTGGTTATATTTTTATGTTGGCTGGAGGAGCTATTTCTTGGAGGAGTGCAAAGCAGACTATGATTGCTTCTTCCACCATGGCAGCCGAATTCATTGCGTGTTTCGAGGCATCGAACCATGGAATATGGCTAAGGAATTTTATCACTGGGCTGCGTATTGTGGATACTATTAAGTTACCACTCAAGATATATTGTGACAATAATTTAGCAGTACTATATTCCAACAACAACAGAAGCTCGTCGAAATCCAAACATATCGACATTAAGTTTCTTGTTGTAAAGGAAAGAGTTCAGAGTGGACTTATTAGTATTGAGCATATTGGTACAGCTTCTATGCTGGCAGATCCACTGACTAAGGGATTAGTACCCAAATAGTTTCACGAGCATGTCGCTCATATGGGTATCTATGTTAAAGAGGATTGTCAGATTTAGTGGGAGTTTGTATTTTATGTATCATGTTTTATGTTTTATATGATATACTTTTATAGATATCATGCAGTTAACTTTTATATGATATTCTGTTATTTGTATGTATCATGCAATTATTCAGACTTCAGTTATTCAGTTTTCAATAATTCAGTTAATTATGAACTCTGAATTTATGATTGACCTCAAAATCAAATTAAGATGAAGTGACCAAATTGGAGATAGACATGTGGATCACATTGCATGTAATTTCCAAACTACACATCCCCTTCATGATTCATGTCATTCGGTTATATTTACACTGTGATTTATGTTGGTTTAGTTTCAATTCTTGAGACAAATACTGCTTAAGTCCTTGTGAATATGATTGATGGACGGAATTGGTTGATGACACAAAAGGCTATGACAGCACAGTTTGAGTACTCAATTCAGTTTTATCAATATATATTATTCGGATATACATATAGCCCAAGTGGGAGATTGTTGGATTAATTTCAATTAATTACAACATATGTGAGCTTATATGTAATATAAGTATATATTGAATAATAGACTGTCAAAATTAGACCCGTTATGAAGTGATCAAATTAAGTATTATTTATCAGGTTCAATATGTGTCATGAGAAGTGGGACCTTTAATGTGTAGAATGCGTATTAATAACTTTATGATTTAGTGATGGTCTAAATTATATAAAGTTTGGTAATAATATAATTATGCTATTGGTCTCTGGGGAACACAATCAAATATGACATTGTTCCGTAAATAAGGAAATATCCAATAAGACAAGTTCTGAATTTAGACCCGCTAAAGATCCAATAAGGAAAATAAGATTAATTAATTAATTAATTAATTAAAGAAAGAGACCTATTCATTTGATTAAATGAAAAGGCATATTAATCATATGGATTTCGGTACCTATTCATCTGATTAATAAAAGGGCGCATATGGGCATGTATCCATTGAAAAAAAATATATACGGCTCTATCTCTCTCTCTCTAGTTTCTCTCTCTACAGAAAACAAAATTAGAGATTGATATCTTGTGATTGAGAAGGGGATTTTTGTTAGTTTGTAATAATCTAGAAGTCAATAATACGATAAGTTAATCATAAAGCTTTGTTCATGAATTGAATGTTTATTTATAAATCATTTTGTTGTCTTGAGTATTATTGCATTTGTGGATCATTTCGAGTTCATGACTGAAATTGTGAAACTCCATAATATAGATAATATATACTCTTAAAAGGTCACTGACCAAGGTAATTAGCAGGAACACTAATTACCGCTATAATGTTAGTATGTGGATTAAAAGATGGTTAAGTTTTACAAACCACCTGACACGAGATGTCATTTTAATCACATAGATACATGTTCTAGGAACATGGTATTTGACAGATCCCGAATGAAACATTAAATAGAATTGTGTTCGTGTCATTTATGTTTTCATTCAGTGTCAAAGTTCTACAGTATGAGGTATTTATCGTTCCCACTAAGAAATATATATGAGTGAGTGTTATCTAACGCTGTCCGTAAAAAGCAGCCATAACTGTAGCATTTCCATATGTATAACTTAGCTGAGGAAGTGATAGTTGTTGTCACATTATCAGACCTATCATTTCGACTTGTTTCCATACAAAAATATATGTTTTGAACCAATAAATAGTGCCTTTTACATTGAATATCCATAGAATGTGGTACTGCTAAGTTTTGGTTCTTACTTTGCAGGAATCAGGCGAAATTGGGCAAAATCAGGCAATTGGCAGACTTCAGGAACCTATGATGCGACCCTCACTCATGCCTTGCGACCCAGGTGATGCGACCCTCATTACAGCCTTGGAGACCAGGTGATGCGACCCTCATCCCAGCCTTTGCGACCCATATGATGCGAGTCGCATCCACCTGATGCGAGTCGCATCAACTGTTGCCGCCCAGTTCAAATTAAACCTGACAAGTCCAAAGTCAGCTCTGTTGCCTATATAAGGAGGTCCTATGCCAGAATTTGGAGAGTTTTTTCCCTCTACATTCCAGATCACTTAGAGAGCAGAGATCAAGAGAGAAGAGAGAGATTGGAGATTGCTTGGAAGAGGATCACTTGGAGAAGAAGAAAAGATTGCAAGATCATCTCCAATCCACCTTGGATCTTCGAGCTTCATCATGATCTGCTTATTCTCTCTCTCTTTTATGCTTTCTTTTACCATGTTTGAGTAGATCATTAGTTCCTAGGGTTATGATGTAGTCTCTAAACTTTGTCTTTGAATTGCATGTTGTTTTGATCTAAGTTTGAGCTTGTGTGATTCTTTGTTTGAGTATTCATTTGATTGCTTGATCTTGATTGCTTGATTGATTCTTGATTGTCTACTGTTAGATGTCTATAGCATCTCTTCTAGTAATTTGACCTTGATGTATCTTGAAATTGTGATTGAGTATTTGAGGTAGATTTAAGATCAATAGTAGTCGAGAGATGAACTTTCCATTATCGAAAGGTTATGGATACCTCTAGTAAACCAGACAATCAATTTAGGTTAGACACCAGTAGGTGAAAGCTACAGGTTGAAGCCTCGCACAAGAAATCAACTTAGATACGAACACATGTCAGCTCAGCTCGAGGGCAATGCGACCCGCATCAGAGATGATGCGGGTCGCATCATAAGGGTCGCATCAGAGATGATGCGAGTCGTATGATAGGTCCAGAGAAGGCAAATTTTGAGATGAAACCCGAAACCCTAGGAACGCCTTTTATCATTGTTCAAAACTAAATCTTTTAATTGCTTTCATTCACTATTAATTGAATTGTCACTTGAAATTAGGAAATATAAACAAACCAAACTCAACTTTTCACACTTCTAGTACCTAACTCGGATTAGTAAGAATTTAGAATCGAATTGGACCGTCCCTGAGGATCGATACCTGATATACTATATGATTAGGACTGTGCACTTGCAGTTTTAGTCGAGAGTAGACTCAAGGTTTAAACTGGTACAGCTCGCTGTACCAGAAACTTTGTAGCGTACTTTCACGCGAACAATAGTCTACCAAGAATACTACTTGTCCCTCGTATCTCTATATGAGCTATAGCATCACTGGGCCCCTTGGTAGAGTTAGATTATCTGCATGCAGTATAATTACAAGAGTAATTATATTTGATAATCTACTCAAGATCAAGAAAAGATACAGTTAACAAGGATGTCACATATCTACCTTAAAACTGATCTGATAGCTATGAGACAGAAGAACTGACACAAGAAAATTGTTTACTGGATCGTGATATTGTACAGTACAGCATCATCTGTGTAATTGGATGGTCATGATGTGTTGCCAGTGTTGTTCGTACAATAATCTTTTACGTCTATTTGACTAATTTGCAAAAACATACAATTATTGAATTTTACGATTTCTTCTATTTTGAGAATATGTAGGTCCAAGAAGAGTAAGAACTGTTGAATAATAAGCTTGGACTGAAGAAATCATGAAGACCTTTATCAAGAATACATATTGTAAAATCAAATGCTTGGTAAAGTATGTGTGAGGTTGATTAAATTGAGATAAAACGTTATGAACGTTTTTAAAACGTTGGTAACGTTTTATAATAATCAGAAGCCTCAAAAGAATCAAGTTATAACGTTATAACGTTATACAACCGTTATAACGTTTGTAAAACGTTAGAACGGTTATAAAACGTTATGTAACGTTTTCTAAGCTGTCAGAGAATTAAAACCCTAAATCGTATTTGAATAAAACGTTGGTAACGTTTGATAAAACGTTGGTAACGTTTTATGTCAAACAGCTCATT